>JAGTTD010000016.1:9787510-10215010 GCA_018398585.1 Simmondsia chinensis
CTAATTGGGCGATTTTTGACAGTTTCGACATCGCTTCGTAATCTGGGAATAACTCTCTCGTTCGAGTTCCGAATGAGATGATTCAAGATGCTATGGAACTCCAAGAAAACTCTCTACAACTTTCTTGTTTTGAGTTTTGAAAGATACTGGTTGCATCAAGATCGAAATTGGGCTAGAAGTTGCTGCACCTGCACTGTTGACGTTCTGGAACGTTTCTGAGCCTACAAGCCTAATACGTGGATTTGACGCGGTTTATTTTCAGGAAGCTTCCAGATCTGGTGCACGAAAATAGCGGCTGAAATAACCACTTTCCCATTTATATTAAGATTTTATTTTATTCTTAATTAGTCAGATCTGAAAGTTGTTATTTTGGGATAATATTTAGCATATTTTTAGGAGATTTGGCAGGTTTCTAATATGTGAATTAACGTGTATAAAGAGGGGAGAAATCATCAGACTTAGTACGCCTATTTTCTCCCCTTTTTCTCTAAGTTCTCCTTCGAGTTTTCATCGTGGCTTTGCGTGGCTAAACTTTTATAATTGGTCGAAGGAAACGGAAGCCTGTGAATCAATAAAACTGTGAGATCTAATTTGTTTTTTTTTTTTTTATTGTTCCATTTATGCTTTGAGTATCGGATGTTTTTTCTGAGCCTATTTTCATGATTGTCTCGTTTAATTACTACGAGGCCTACCCGTTTATTATTCGTTGCAATCTACTGATAGATTAGATATCAAATCCATAATTGTTTGATCCCTCTAATTTGTGGATCAACTAAGATTTAATGATTTGCTGCGTCAGAAATTATTGTCTTTTATCTGATAATTTCTTGTATTGTCATCCTATCTATTTGTTTTTATGTTCAGAATCGATTCAAAAATTTCAAACCTTTTTTTTTTTCGAATTTTTTCTAATTCAATGTTTTGATTGACTTATACAATTACAATCCAATTTATTTATTTGGATTCCAATTGTATCTACATACCTTTATAGGGGTTGCTAACTCAACAGTAGAGTACTAGGGTTTTCAGTGTGGCTAGAATCTTTTACACATTTGGATGAAGCAAGGGATTCGTCCATATCATCGGTAGAGTTTGTAAGACCACGATTGATCTTGAAAGGAAATGAGTGGAAAAAAGAGCATGTCATATCAATGGAGAATTTAGAGAATATTTCATTCTTACCAAATCGACACAAAAGTTTGTTTGTATTTTTGGAATGAAATAAATTTAAAGTTGAGTTGATTGAATAAATGGATCGAGCACTATGGCTCCAATTGTATTGTAGGAAAAAAAAAAAAGCAACGAGCTTCTCTTCTTAATTTGAATGATTACTCGACCTAATCCGATGTTAAAAATATATTAGTGCCCGATGCGGGAAGGCGTCTCCCATGAGTGAATTATCGATTTATTTAGTGAATCCTAACGATTAGATTAGTCATTTTCCATTAGGGAATGGAGATGAATGTGTAGAAGAAACAATATATTGATATATAAAATTTTCCAAAATCAAAAGAGCGATTGGGTTGACAAAATAAAAGATTTCTTACCATCTTATTATCTTATAACGAAATAAACCAATGAGGTGGAAAAAAGATAGAGAGTCCATTGATGAATTTATCTGTCTCTGAGGTATCCATTATTTGTTGCTATAATACCTTGTTTTGATTGTATCACACTATGTATCATTTGATAATTCAAGAAACCCTCTACTGTGTATTTAAGTACTTCTTGTATTTAAGAACTTTAATTTTTGGCCTAACTTCAAATGAAATGGGGAAATTCCAAGGATATTTAGAACTAGATAGGTCTTAGAAACACGACTTTTTATATCCGCTTATCTTTCAGGAATATATTTATGCATTTGCACATGATCGTGGCTTAAATAGATATATTTTGTTGAAAAATGTGAGTTATGATAGGAAATATAGTTTCCTAATTGTGAAACGCTTAATTACTCGATTGTATCGACAGAATCATTTTATTCTTTCTATTAATGATTCTAATCAAAATGAATTTTTTGGACACAAGAAGAATTTGTATTCTCAAATGATATCAGAGGGATTTGCATTCATTGTGGAAATTCGATTTTCCCTACAATTAATATCTTCCCTACCAGGAAAAGAAATAGTAAAATTTCATATTTTACGATCAATTCATTCAATATTTCCTTTTTTTGAGGATAAATTCCCACATTTAAATTATATATTAGATATACTGATACCTTACCCCGTCCATATAGAAATCTTAGTTCAAACTCTGCGCTCCTAGGTGAAAGATGCCTCTTCCTTGCATTTATTACGACTCTTTCTTTATAAGTATCATAATTGGAATAGTATTTTCACTTCAAATAAATCCATTTCTTTTTTTTTTAAGGGGAATCAAAGATTATTCTTGTTCCTATATAATTCCCATATATGGGAATACGAATCTCTCTTTGTTTTTTTTTTTTTTCCGTAACCAATACTCTAGCAGGCCTCCCACTGGGGGCCCGCACGACATGCTATTAGCTAAGTGGTAGAGCGCCCCCTGATAATTGCGTCATTATGCCTGGGCTGTGAGGGATCTGAACCACACGGATAGTTCAAGGGCTTTTGGTTTTTTCATGTTGTCAAAGAGTTGAACAATGGTTTTTTCGTGTTGTCAAAGAGTTGAACAAAGAAAATAGACGGCGAGTGCCTAATGTATTGAATTGTTGGAGTCTTGTATTGCGTTAGAAGTGTTGCTAGTTCAAATGTTGGTTGATCTTTTTGGCGCCAAAATTGGTTAACTAACTAAAATGTTGCTAGTTTGACAGTTAATGTTTAGTTGGAGATATTTTTGATTCTTTGTTTCTAGTTTCTCCTATAAGAGCGTCAATCCTGGTAATTCTTGATTCATTGAATGAAAATTACTTTGATTCTTCAGATATTTTTCTCTCTCTTCTCATATGTTCTCTAACTCTCACCTAACCTCAATTCTCTTCTCACCTAAACTCTCTCTTCACAAGTTAACTTCAATTTCTCAAATTGAGGCTTAACAGTTGGTATCAGAGCCAGGTTCATGCTGTCAATTGATTGATTTGAGTAGGAAAACCTAAAAAGAATAGTTTTAACATGACAGGAGGTGTAACTACCCAATCGGGAGCAAGAGGAGTAGAAGCAGCAGGAGCTGGTCATTCCGTTGCTATTGTTGATCCAAATGTTTCCTATGCTACTGTTGCAAGTGCGAATGCAACAAAAGAAGTTCAGTTTGTGACAAATGATCAATTGAAGTCACAATTGGATGATATGTTCAATCGATTTCAGGTTCTGCAACTACAAGGAATTGATCGCTTGAAGCAAGATAAAGCAGAGAATGTGAAGAAGTATGAAGTTTTGAATGAGCAGAAACTCCAAGGATTTGAGAGCAAACTTTCTGATCTGCAAAATCAAGTAAATAAGCAAGGTGAATCATCTATTTTTGGAGTTCTTTGACCTGGTAGTCAACTACCGCCTCCGGTTGAAGTGATGCAATCACAAGTGTCGAGCACAAGTGCAGCAATGTTGAACAGACCAAGTGATGCTCCTTCGATGATTCATACGAATTCTAGACCTCAGGATCTTCAACAATATGTTGAGATAAGGCCACAAGGAGTTGAAGCAACTGCCGGATCACAAGATCATCCTGTTGAGAAAGTGCAGTCTTGAACATCTGGCATGAACTCAAATCAAAATGTGAGGCATCTGGATTCTGTTGTTCATACCAGAACTTCTTTCGATAACATTTTGCATCAGGAGGGGCCACCTGATCACTACTAGCAGCAAAGATCTGGTACTAATGATGCTTCATCTGAGAATAGAAGCAATACATTCAGACATCCAAGAGTGCAGATTGATCCCTTTGATGGCAAGCAACCTCAGTTGTGATTGAGGAGATGAGATAGATACTTCCATTTCTACAACATCAAAGAATCTGAAAGGTGGAATTAGAAGCAGTATATCTTTATGGTGATCATGAGGTATGGTTTTATCGTTTGCTAAAAAGCAATCTAGATCTTTCTTGGGCTGAAATTGTGGAGGAGTTGTGTGAAAGATATGGCGATGAGGATACTAGTGATGTAGTGGATAATTTCAATAAATTCTTTCAAACCACAACTGTGAGAAAATATACGACAAGATTTGAGAACTTGAGAGCTACTATGATAGCTGCTTATCCTTAAGCAACTGAGTCTTATTATGTCTCAAGTTTTATTAGTGGATTGAAGCCATGAATTAAAAACATGGTGAAAGCTATTAGTCCTAAGACCTTAACAAAGGCCTATGAAAAAGCCAAATTGATTGAGGCCGCTGTCATTTCTTCAAGTGGCAAAGGCAAGTTCAAAGGAAATGGTTCAAAATCTCATCACAGAGATGTAATTGGGACAAAGGCCAGTAGGTCTGCTGAGAAGAGGCCTCAAAGGCTTTGTTACAAGTGAAATAAGCCTTATTAGCCATGACATAAGTGTAGTTCCAAGTTTTTGATGTCTGCTTGAGGGGTTAATGATGCAATACAGTCAAGCAGTGATGAATCTGAACCTGATTAAGACAGTTCTGATCATGAGTCCCAAGATGAATTGGCTGGGATGAGATTGAGATTTCTATGAAGGCACTAACTGTGGATGGAGCTCACAAGACGATTAGGATCAAAAGAAAAAATAGGAAAAGGCACATCACTATCTTAATATATAATTGAAGTACTCATAGTTTTGTTGATCCAAAGGTTGTGAAGAAGGTTGGGCATGATGTGATTAAAACCCATCCCTTGGCTGTAACCATAGCAGATGGGAATTCTATCCTCACACAGAACAAATGCCAGAACTTCCAATGGTCTATTCAGGATCATCAATTCACCTATGATTTCAGAATCCTTCCCATGGGAGGATGTGATATGGTGCTTGGAGTTGATTGGATGACATCATTCAGCCTTGTGGTTTTTGACTTCACTGAGCTATTGCTTCTTCTGAGTTTCAGCAAACAAAAGTTACTTTGTAAGGCATTGAAGATCAAGCTCAATTGCAACTTATTAAAGGCAAGAGCTTGCAAGGAGGCTTCAAGAAGAGTGCTTACAAGTGGATTGGTCAGCTGTTTGTAATTGCTCCCGCCGAATTGTGTTATGTATAGCAACACAAAGTTATATATATATATATATATATATATATATATATATATATATATATATATATATATATATGTCTCTTCCTCCACAAAGGTGCCTTGATCTCTCCATTCCTTTGAAATTTGGTGTAGCACCATTCAAATTGAGGTCATACAAGTGTCCTCATGCTCAGAAATCAGAAATTGAGAGACAAGTAGAGGAAACGGTCAAGACTTGTTTCATTAGACCAAGCCACAGTCCTTTTGCGTCACCAGTCATTTTAGTGAAGAAAAAAGATGGTTCTGCCAGGATGTGCATCGACTATAGGCAACTCAATTCTACAGCATCAAAGAATCTGAAAAGGTGGAATTGGCAGCAGTATATCTTCACGGTGATTATGGGGTATGGTTTTACAGTTTGTTAAAAAGCAATCCAGATCTTTCTTGGGCTGAATTTGTGAAGGAGTTGTGTGAAAGATACGGTGATGAGGACACTAGTGATGTAGTGGATAATTTCAATAAAGTCTTTCAAACCACAACTGTGAGAGAATATATGATAAGAATTGAGAACTTAAGAGCAAGTATGATAGCTACTTATCCTCAAGCAACTAAATCTTATTATGTCTCAAGTTTTATCAGTGGATTGAAGCCACGAATTAAAATCATGGTGAACGCTGTTGGTCCTGAGACCTTAACAAAGGTGTGTTAAAGCCAAATTGATTGAGGCCACTGTCATTTCTTCAAGTGACAAAAGGCAAGTTCAAAGAAAATGGTTCAAAATCTCATCATAGAGTTGTAATTGGGACCAAGGCTAGTAGGTCTGCTGAGAAGAGGCCTCAAAGGCTTTATTACAAGTGCAATCAGCCTTATCAGCCCTGAAAAAAGTGTAGTTCCAAGTTTTTGATGTCTGCTCGAGGCGTTAATGCTACAGTACAGTCAAACAGTGATGAATCTCAACCTGATGAGGACAGTTCTGATCATGAGTCCCAGGATGAATTGGCTGAGGATGAGATTAAGATTTCTATGAAGGCACTAATTGGGAATGGAGCTGACAAGACGATAAGGATCAAAGGAAAAGCAGGAAAATGGCACGTCACTGTCTCAATAGATAGCGGAAGTACTCATAGTTTTCTTGATCCAAAGGTTGTGAAGAAGGTTGGGCATGAAGTGATTAAAATCCATCCCTTAACTATTACCATAGTAGATGGGATTCTATCCTCACACAGGACAAATGCCAAGACTTCTAATGGTCTATGCAGGAGCATCAATTCACCTATGATTTCAGAATTCTTCCCTTGGGAGGATGTGATGTGGTGCTTAGAGTTGATTGGACGAGATCATTCAGCCCTGTGTTTTTTGACATTGCTGAGCTAACTGTTTCTTTTGAGATTCAAGGAACAAAAGTTACTTTGCAAGGCATTGAAGATCAAGAACAATTGCAACTAATTAAAGGCAAGAGCTTGCAAGGAGGTTTCAAGAAGAGTGCTTACAAGTGGATTGGTCAACGTTTTGCAATTGCTCCAATAGAATTGTGTTCTGCATAGCAGCCTGAAGTTACAGCTTTGATAGAGGAGTTTGAGGAAATTTTTGAGCGGCCTAAGTCTCTTCCTCCATAGAGGTGCCTTGATCATGCCATTCCTCTGAAATCTGGTGCAGCGCCATTCAAATTGAGGCCATACAAGTGTCCTCATGCTCAGAAATCAGAAATTGAGAGACAAGTAGAGGAATTGCTTAAGACTTGTTTCATTAGACCAAGCCACAGTCCTTTTGCTTCACCAGTCATTTTAGTGAAGAAGAAAGATGGTTTGCCAGAATGGGCATTGACTATAGGCAACTCAATTCTCTAACAATCAAAGATAAGTTTCCAACTTCTGTTATTGATGATTTACTCAATGAATTGTGTGGAGCATGTTTCTTCTCTAAGTTGCATTTGAGACAGTTTTATTATCAGATTAGAGTGTTTGAGCAAGACATCTACAAGACTGCATTTTAAACTCATCATGGCCACTATGAGTTTGTGGTTATGCCTTTTGGCTTAACCAATACACTGGCTACATTTCAGGCAGCAATGAATGATATCTTCAAGCCGTTTCTGAGGAGATTTGTGTTGGTCTTTTTTGATGATATTCTCATTTATAGTGCCTCTTATGAAGATCATCTACAGCACTTGAGGGAAGTCTTCCTTGTTATGCGAAATCACAAGTTCTTTGCAAAGTTGTCTAAGTGTGCTTTTATGCAGCAGCAGTTGGATTAGTTGGGACATGTCATATCATCCAAGGGAGTCTCTATAAATCCCTCAAAGATAAAATCCATGAAAGATTGGCTAATTCCAGTCACCTTGAAGCAATTGCGAGGTTTCTTGGGCTTAATAGGCTATTACAGGAAGTTCATTGCTAATTTTTGATCGATTGCAAGACCCTTGATAGATATGCTTAAGAAGGATGCTTTTTTGTGGAGTGATAGAGCTCAAGCATCCTTTGAAGCTTTGAAAGCAGCTATGTGTGAAGCCCCTGTTCTTGCTATGCCTAATTTTGCTGAGGACTTTCTTTTCTACTCTTCTCGTATTTCTTTCTAATCTTGTTCTCCTCGAATATTCTTCTTCCTAAATCTAGACACAATATAAATAGATTATCAATTGGTATCAGAGCAGTCGATTCCCGGTCATACATAATAACTTAAAGGATAGAGAAAAAGAAAACAAAAATTTAGCAACAAAAGAATTTGATAGCTATTTTGAAGGTTCAGTTGCATTTCAATGGAGTTGATTTACTACTAATTTGGTGAAATCATGCAGTTTGACATAAGGAAGAAAAAACATGTGAACTCGAGTTTGGATCAAGTCAAGCCCTTCGGTTATGCTATAGCCTTGGTCAAGGTCTCTAAGGTCTTTTATCCTATAAGTGAAGATGTTCTTCATCGAGTCTTCTCTCCTTATGGCCATGTTGAGGGCATCAAAATGATCTCATCATCAATCTTTGAGGTTAAATAACACATCACATTTTCTTCAAGATAAAATGCGGCTTCAATATTTGCAAATTTGCATGGCAGGAACATATTTAACAATTGTTGTGTGTTAGACATCAATTTTTTCATCCTTCAAAGGACGTTGAGGAAGCAACAAAAAGTCAAATTCTAATTCAACCACCAAAGTTTGGTGTTGCATCAGCTGGGACACTCTATGGAGCATTGAACGTTCATGATGCAAAAGCTAGAAGTGCTCCATTGCTTGCTATAGTTTTCGAATCTCCACCAACACAATCTAAAGCTTTTTCGTTGGTTGTTGCATCAACTTTTGGTGGAGGTCTGAAGATGTTAGAAGGTAGTAGGTGACATGTTTGGGATGAGATTTCTTCACAAAGCTTGATGAGTAAGGAGTTATTCGAGGAAAAGGCTAGCTCTTCATAAGCATATCCTGAAGCTGTCAACGTAGTACCTATTGAAAAAATGATACAAGCTAAACATAAGTGTTGTTGGAAAATATTTTAACCCTGCCTATTTACTGATCGTTTACTATTACAAGCCGTTTAGTCATTTAGATGACATACTATATGACCCTTGTGTTCACTTGATGAAAAAAATATATATATATATTTTGGCATTGCATCACAAGCTAAATACGCTCAGGTGATTGATAGCATTATGGTTTGATGAAAAACACAACATTCGTCCTATGATTTTATATGTGAATGGTAGACCTAGTCTATATACATTGATCCAAATAATGAATATTGAAGTGCTCTAATTAAATTGTTGAGGTACTAGTATAGTACTATAAATGGGGTTTACGTTGTAATAGACATCTTGTCGTGTTGGGTGTCTGATATCAATGAGAGATATTTTACTAATGACAATGTATTTAGGCTCATTAGTGAGCTATATTTTTTGACATTTTTTTAAAACTTGCATTGTTTAATTGTCCTTAAAGATTGAGTTGGTTGGTGGAAAAATTAAATGGCTCAGGAATGTAGTGTGAGACATTCCATTGCGGGAGTTGTAAGATCACCTTAGAGCTTATGAGATATGTTGTCTGATCATTTTGTTTTTGTGGAAGTTTGCTAGTTATGGCTAGCTTATGAAAATTGATTATGGTAGAAATTTTATTTTGGTGACTGTCCAAAGTCAGTGAGAATAGCTTGACGATGCTAGTACTTGGGCTCGAGAGCCTTGTAAGGGCTTGGGTTGCCTTAGGTTGAATTGTAAAAGGCATCTTGTGAATTATGGTCTTCGGTACCTCTTTCTCTTAGTATCACCAAAATTTGATACAACATTAGTAATACATGGACAACCCTTAATAGTGATAATGCACGTACTCTAAGTACGATGAGAATGGGGATATGGTTATTTGCGATCTAAACTAGTGGTGATCCAATTGATTTGATATGATAATATTTCACAATTGTGATGATATGTGAAATTGACAAATTTGCGGTATATGTTTTTCGTGCAAGCTGTATGTACGATATACGTACTATGTGTACTATTTGAGTACTTGGGGTGGAGATATGATTTTATTGATATAATATTTGCTCCTCTATTGTGTTATACTGACTTTTGTTGAAGTTGGCAGGCGATAGAGCTTGTTGTAGATACCTCAATGTAGGGGTCAAAACAACTTGCCGATAGAGCTAGTTGTTTAACAGTTCGTTGCAGATACCTCAATGTGGGGGTAAGAACAATTCGTGATTGACGCTGGCAATGGTTAACTCTCAAGTACCGCTTTGTTGCAATATAGTGTGAAATGCCATGCATGATGGTTGAGCATGGTGCTTTAACCTAACCCATAGTCCGTGACGGGTGGTATGGACACTGCATACTTGATGGGTTTGGCAATAGGAGACCTATTTGTCTCAGGCATAAGATCGTAAATGATTTACTCGAAAAAAGTGATATTACTAAAATGTGTAAGGTCTGAAAAGAGACTTGTGGATCTGTTGATAAAGGAGCTATGTCGGAAAAATGATCATGGAAACATCGAGGGGACGCAACTAAAGTCTATACATGAATAAACTGTGATGTATCCAACCTGGTCCTAACAGGTTCAATGTGAAAATTCAAAGTTTCATTCAAGGAATGCACTATGTTTTATGTTGTCCCTACCTATTGTATGACAGTGTGGAGGCGGGTCCATAGCCAGATGTTTAGTGGTGTAAGCAAGGCTTGCACTTGATGGACACTGTCTGTATATTACCAGGGGTGAGGTTGAGGTTTAGCTCTTGATGGACCCATATCCATATGTTTGGTGGCGTGCGGTAACACACGCTTGACGGGATCTACCTATGTAGGTGTGGGAGTCTAGCTGCTCCCTATGAAGGTTCAAGACTTGCCTTCTAGAGTGCCTATGAATATACAGGACGAGCGCATGCCTGATAAAACGTGCCGAACTGCATGAGTTGTCATTATGCTACCAAGGAGTAAAGTGGAGCTTTAGCTCTTATAGACCTATAGCCATATGTTTGGTGGTGTATAGTAACATACACTTAATGGGATCTACCTATGTAGGTGTGGGAGTCTGGCCGCTCCCTATGAAGGTTTAAGACTTGCCTTCTAGAGAGCCTATGAATATCCACGACGAGCGCATGGCCGATAAAAAGCACCAAATTGCAGGAGTTGCCGAGATCTGAAATTTGGTATGTATCTAAGTGGAAGACTATACAACCCTTTGTGAGGTTTAAGACGAAAGTCACCTTACAAGATGTTGGTCCTAAACTTGGGTTACACTGGGTGACGATTCAAGTAGCAAGCCATCAACACTGAAAACCTGAACTCCCTTTGCCCAATCTATTTTTTTTATTCTCTTCCGGTTGTGTCCTTTGTGGAGGATTGTTGGAAAAATGATACAAGCTAAACATAAGTGTTGTCGGAAAATATTTTAACCCTGCCCATTTACTGACTGTTTACTGTTATAAGCCGTTTAGGATCATTAAAATTGTGACCGTTGGGAAATGAATTAATAATATAGTCGTTGCAATTGATTACATCCGTTATTTTACCGTAACGATTTATTGCGTCCATTATTGAACGTTATAATTTCCTACGGATATATATATCATACTGCGCATTACACAAATAACTGCCCACCATTTCCTCTCTCTCTCTCCCTCTTAAATTTCTCAGTAAAGATCACTCTTTGAGGAAAAAAGAATAAAGAATCTCAAATATTTTCCTCCCCAAAATTGAACACTTGAATCTCTTATGTGAAGGGACTGATTTCTTATGCAGGTTTGAAACGACGCATTTCAGATCTAGTTTGGGCTTTGTGTGGTGTATCAGATTATTCTTCTCTTCTTAAAGTTTGCGCTTGAATCAATCCATGTCGGCCTCCGGTTGTTGTTTTATGCTAGATACTCTTTCTCCTCAAATCTTTGGGCAAAGTTCAAAGCACTCCTTCCCGGTAATTAACGAGTGCACGTTAAGAGTCGGATCGCGTTAATCCTAGAGGACAGCCGCCAATTATACTGTATGCACAGTAGCAACGGCGAAATTTTCTTTTTGAATAGTGGCATTTGCCATGGCTTGATATCATCGTTTTGTAAGATATTTCTAATTGTTCTTCAGTATTCTAGCCTCTTTCCTCACCTTTACTAATATATTGAGTATCGTTTTTAGATATTTTTGCTGCCTAGTTTTACAGCAATTTTACACAAGTGTTTTCATTGTTTTACTCCTATTTTTCCTAATAGTACCAGGGCACACCATGTCACAGTCTGGGCCAAAAAAAGTCAAGTGTTTGATTCTAATTTTATTGCAATCATCTTTCTTTTTGATCCCAGGCGAATAAAGTCTTTGCAAGATCATATAACCTCCTTATGTCATTTGAAATGTCACCCTTGGGGACAAGGGTGCTCTAGTGGGGGAAGTATTGTTATAGCCAAATAGTTAACATGGCTAATAGTTGTTATGTTTGTTAGGGTGGTTATGCTGAGTTGGATACGAATGTTAGTTAGATGACTATATTGTTAATATTACAAATAATTGTAGTTCTTCTTATTTGGAGTAACATGAATGAAACAATATCTCAATTATTCTACTAAACTCTCTCTCTTCTTGTTAATCTTTGTCCTCCTACTCTCTTGTACTCTTCCTCTTGTATTTCTCTCTAATCTTCTCTCCTCGAATGCTCTTCTTCCTAAATCTAGATACAATCTAAATAGATTGTATCATGTTATTGACATATTGACATAGAAGCTTCCTATGCTTGACCATTGTGTCTATTTAGTCATTGTACTTTAATCATGTCAATTTAGTCCTATCATGGAGATCGAAGTTAAACTAATGACTTACGTTTTAACAATTTGGTTATGTAACATGCAAATGACCCGATAAAAATTCATCCGCTAATTCAATTTAATTTCATCTGTAATTCGAGCATTAAAAATTACATCACCAACTTGATGCTAATTGTACTCTAGGGAATAAATTAACATAAAGTAAATAGTACATGGATTAAATTGGTATAATTAAAAATATAAAGACTAAATTGACATAAGAGATAAAGTACAAGAACCTTTAGCAAAAATAACCCTATATTTTTTATGACCCAAAGCTCAACAAGGATATGGCGGTTCAAATTCTTTTCTTCAGTAATTTAATTAATAAAAAGATATTTAATTTATATATTTAATATATATTAAAAAGAAATAACAAAAAATATTATTTTGTAAAATAAAAACTAATATTATATCTTTTTTATAATTTAATAATTTTTTATCATGATATTGTATACATAAATACGATATTTAAATAAATTATTTAAATTTTCCTAAAAAAGTTGAAAGTTAGAGTCAAATTGATTTTAGTTAATAATTTTGGAGTGTCTTTAAGAAAAATAGAAGTTAAGGGGTCAAATTAATTTTACTTAATGGTTCGGGAGGTGTCTTTGTTGAAATTAGAAGTTAGGGGGCTCCTTTGATATTCACCAATAGTTTGGGGGTCTCCTTGATATTTATCAAAAATATTAGAAAATTAAATATAGTAATTTTTGTTTAAACAATTTTAAAATTAGATTAATAAATTTTAAATTTAAAAATTTAAGAAATTAAAAAAATAGAAAAAAAATTATGGAATAATAAATTTTTAATTTTTGTTTTCAAATTTCTACAAAAAAATTATGTTTCCATAACTTATTTTCAAAATTTTAATTTTGTATATTTTTAAATTTCAAATTTTATTTTGACAAAAAAATATTATGGTTTTGCCTTATTGTGTTTTTATGAAAATTAAAAAATATTTATCACCTACTAAATTTATAATATCATTACTCTAATTAATTAAAATAATTATTTTTGTATAAATATAAGAAAATTCTTTTAAATTTTGTCTTGCCTAAAAATGTAGAAGTTCTATCTTTTAACTATACCCAAAGCCCCAAGGGGTCCCTGCCTAAGCAAGGTCGATCCCTGGGGGGGGGGGGGGGGCAAGCGGATGTACGCAGCCTTCCGCCTTCAGGGTAATACACCTAAAGAGAGGCTGTTTTCGAGTGCCCCCAACCTGAGGGTGGGGACTTCCCAAGGGGTCACCCATCCTAGCACTACTCTTGCCAAAACACGCTTAACTTCAGTGTTCTAATGGGATCTAGTGATAGAGTGTTGGTACAGCTATATCTTTTGACTAAAAGTAAAAAAATTTTAATTTTTAATTTCATGCTTTTTTTCAATATTAAATTTATTAACCTAATTTCTACCTCAAACTTTTTCCTAAATATTATTTTTCCATAATTTGTTTTTCACTTTTTTTTACCTTGTATATTATTTTAAGGATTATTTACATTTTAGTAACTCGATATTTTTTGAAAATAATAAAAATGACCCTAACTTTTTTGAATTAATAAAAATGGTCCTAAGTTTTTGTCGTATTAATAAAAGCCTCTCTCCAACGTGATGACGACATTTTCCATCGGCAGAGCTAACGTGAGAACTCGCTTTTATTAATGTTACAGTACAATGATAAAAGTATCATTCAATACTCTTAATCTTATGCAATTAGTACAAAATTTGAGATGTTATAATATGTAGAAACTATCTGTTTTTGTTTAATTTGTCTAAAAATATGATTATTTATTGGCATTTGATACAAACCAAATATAAAATCTAGCTCAAATTAACTGAAATCTCAAGTAAAAGTATTCTATATTTATAGATAAGCTCCAATAATGGAGGATCAATATAAAAGAAAGAAGACATAGAGAGAAATTGGGGGAAAGATAGAAGAACACACGTAATTCTTCACATGCCTAAAACCTAACTACCTCTTCCTATATATAGATAAATATCTACAAATTATCTATCTAAATCTCTAAGCTAACGTGGCAAGTGGTGGAAGGATCTAGAAGGCTGGGCTGATTGGGGCATATGAGTGAAGGCTGCTGAGTAAACGTTTGCGGTAACTTATTGAGCGCATGTTGAAGGATCGCCATGTATAGTGGCCTGGCATGAAGGATGGCTAGATGGACCATGGCGGTAGCGGAGAGCATGAGCTTGGGGAGTCAGGAGATACTTGGATTGTATCAATACCGCCCCTTGAAACGATCCTCGTCCTCGAGTATCGGAAGTAGGTAGCTCCCAAATGTATGTTCCCCTGAGGTGAGCTTCGCGAGTGATGAGTGGGAAAGGAGGATATTTGGCTGTGGCAGCCCAGGTGGTAGGGGACTAATGCGATGGTGTACTTCTGTGTGCCTAATCTCACTTTGGCTTGTATCACTTCTTTCCCCTCCAAAGACCCTTGGCCCCAAGGGTCATGGATACTAAGCCAACTTCGAAATGTAGAAAAGCCTCCTGGTTCAAATGCTAACTTTTGGAGCTTCAGCAAGACTTGAGCCATGAGCCATCTTTCTGAGAATGGCGGAGTACTATCCCTGAGGGGTACTCGGTGCTCGATGAATGGGCGGGATAGTGGAAGTTTGGCGGAAGCTATAAAAATATCCTCAAACTAGGGAAGAAGCTGTTGAAGCTCCGAGGGTTCTAATTCAGTTGGCGGCCTTGTATTGATTGGGAATAGTGGAGGCGGGTCAGCGATTGGAGTCATAGAGATGGCGGGGAACGAAGCTGATGAAGTGACAATCTGTTTCAGAAAGACTCCAAGAAGTGGGGCAATGGCAATATCCGGGACGGATTATGGGCCCGGATCTAAGACCGACTATGAAGGAGAAACATCATAAAGCTTGGCTGGTGTCACAATTGGCTGATTCTGAGGTGTGTCGTCAGTTGGCGGAAGCTGCTGGGGTGGAAGGTGGGCGGAATGGTCTTTCACTGGACTTGGCGTGGGCATGTTTGGCATTAACCCCAGAGACCCTTTGCCAGCTTTTGTCTTAAGGGAGGCGAGATTGGGTTCCTGCTGCTTGGCCAGTAATTTGGCGTCATGAATTGTTTGGGGCCTGAACAAGCTAACGCTGTCAATTATCTCTTCCTACAAGCCGCCTATCAAAACCTTAACCTTCTATTTTTCTATCAACCTACACTTGTCACTAGGGATTCAAATTGGCTCAGGTATTGGCAAACACTTCTCATCTGGCGGCGCTTCGTAATCTCTATGAGGGAGTTATCAGGGGCGATGAGTTGATCGAGTTTTGCATGTTGAACCAACAAGGCATCCACAACTTCAGCGAGAATTTGCACGTTGTGCTCGATTGACGCGAGGCGGTACTTGTTTGCTTCCTCCCACTCTCTCAGTGAAGTTTGGGATTGGGTTCTTTCAACAGTGTTAGCGATGATCGGTAGTGAGCTGAGGGTCTCGTTAAGGCATTTTTTCTAACATCTTGTGCATAGGTTAGTGGATGACTGGTTTTTCACAGTCTAGCAGCTGCTGGAGGTGACGATCAAAGAGTGATGTTGCTTGGTGATCAAAGGTGTGTGTGACGAAAACAACAAAGATCAGCTATTGGTGGTGGTAATGGGTTGACGATGATAAAGGTGATTTGATGATCGGTGGTGATGATGAAGGTGATTTGATGATCGGTGGTAGTGATGGGTGATTTGATGATGATCTCGAAGATGGTAACGGTGCCGAGGATAGGTGGCTATGATATCAATTGATAGAGACCAAATATAAATCTAGCTCAAATGAATTGGAATCTCAAGTAAAAGTATTATTTATTGATAGATAGGCTCCAGTAATGGAAGATTTGCATAAAAGAAAGGGGAGAAGATATAGAGAGAAAATGGGGGAGAGAGAGAAAAATACACATAATTTATCCCATGCCTAAACCCTAACTACCTCTTCCTATATATAGAGAAATATCTATAAAATATCTAGTTAAATATCTAAAGGTGATATGGCAAGTGATAGAAGGATCTAGGAGGCAGGGATGATTGGCGCGTATGGGGGAAGGCTGCTGAGTGAACGTTGGCAGTAATTTGTTGGGTGTGTGTTTCGCCATGTATAGTGGCTTCGAGAGAAGGATGGTGAGATGGACCTTGGCGGTAGTGGAGAGCATGAGCTTGGCGAGTTAGGAGATATTTGGATAGTATTAGTCTTTTTGTTATTTTACTGCATTATTAATAAAACTAGCAGTTGCCACTTTAACTCTGTCAACTGAAAATGACATTTATCACGTCGGACAGTGGATTTTTTATCAATACATAAAAACTTATAGGCCTTTTTATTAATACAATAAAACCATGGGGGCATTTTTATTAATTCAAAAAGGTCATGGTCCCTTTATTATTTCCAAAAACGTCATGGTAATAAAATATAAATAATCCTTATTTTAATTTCAAATTTATTAGTCTATCTTTGAAATTATTTCAAACAAAAAATATTATATTTTATCTTGTAACAATTTTCATGAAAATTTCTAAAATATTTTTCATATTCTAAACTTGTAACGCCATTATTATAACTAATTAAAATAACCATTTTCAAAAATACAAAGACCCTCTTTTATTTTATTTTTATTTTTTTTTTGTTAAAAAACACGAAAACTTCCAAGTTTTGCCTCAAATATGAGAGGGTTATTTATGCCAAAGGTCCTTGTACTTTACCTATTGTGTGAATTTAGTCCCTGTACAATTCAAAATATATCAGTTTAGTCCTTTGGTCAAATTTAAAATAAGTTAATGACATAATTCTGAAAGGAAAAAATTATGTTAGATGCAAATAAATTATTATAAATTTATCTATTTACTCAATTTAACCCAACTCCTAGCTGAATCATTAAAAATTTTATTAGAAACTTAACATAAAATTTTGCTCTATGGACCAAATTGGCACATTTTGAATTGTATACGGACTAAATTAACACAATTAAAAGTACAAGGCCCTATGGCGTAAATAACAAAAAAAAAAAAAGGTTATTTTAACCAAAGGCCCCATACTTTTCTTGTTATGTTAGTTTAGTCATTGTACTTTTAATTGTGTCAATTTAGTCCCTCTACTATTTATATTGTGTCAATTTAGTCCTATGATCAAATTAAAGTTAAGTTAATGATATAATTTTTAATGGTACAATCATGTTAGATGCAAATAATCCACTATAAATCCACACATTGACTCAGTTTAACCCAACTTGTTGCCAAATCATTAAAATTTTTTTCAAAAACTATTACGAATCATGATCGATCAAGGTATCCGAGCATAGAAACATAAAGATAGTATACTATTGATAGAAGAAAGGGGATAATTATAAAGACGAAAGGGGAACAAACCTAGAAGAAGATTAGGAGGGAGAGAGACAATATATCATCATCAATCATGTAAGCATAACCCTAATGAGCCTCACTAATCCTATTTATAGAGAAACAAGACAAAATATCTAGAGGTGATGTGGTGGCTTGAAGATAGGGCTAACTGATAGATGGTGGGTAACATTTGGGCCAAGAGTTGGCGAGGTGTCTTGATAGAGTGGGTGTGTTGGGTACTGGTGAGATGACTGGCGAGATGAATACTTGGCAGCATGACCCGATGATTGGATAATTAGTGGGTGGGACGGATAGATGAGCTGATGAGTTAGCGTCTTCCTGTATCAACACACCTAATCCTATATTGTCTTATATCAATTCTTTCCCCTCCAAAGACCCTTGTCCCCAAGGGTCATGGATACCAAGCTAAATTCGAAATGTAGATAATCCTCGAGGTCAAATACTATAATTACAATTTTAACCCCTTTACTAAAATTAATTAAAATTACAAAATTTACTTTCTCCAAAATATTTAAGTAAAAAGCAAGGATAAAATTGTAATTAAATCCTAAACCCAATTTCCCCTTCTTCTTCCTCTGTGTCACCCCCCAACTCCTCAAAACCCTAGCTTCCACTACGGTGGCCGTCGCCACTCTAGGATGATCGGCAGCAAGATGACGAGGTGGCGATGGCAGTAGCTCTTCCACGGTGACTTCTTCCTCTCTATTATCTTTTTCAATGTTGTTTCCTGCACTTCCAACACGCGTCTAGGCAATGATGGCGGAGGCATTATCTTCTTCGGCAAGGCAGCAACCCGTTGGAGTCGGAGGTTGGCCATGATCTTTTCAGAGGTATTGATCTTTATGTTAGGGTCGTAGTTCTCGATCGGGTTCAATGGTTCCAGTGTTAGATCGATGACCTGTACTTTGATCTTGTTCTCAAGCAGGGGTTCAGGTGCTCCGATGGTGGCGACAGCGGTGTCGATGGCAGCAGCAAGGGTGGTTGCAGACCTGAGGTCTCTAAACCTAGATCTTCACTCCTCATATCCCTCTCCCAAATAGGTACCAAATTTGTCTAACATTTTCGACATTTTCTCTATTTTCTTTTGCATATCCACCATTTCCGCCACTATTAATTGATCGAGTGTAGACTTCGTTGATGACTTTCTAGGAGCCTTCATTGATGAGTTCCAAGAAATCTTCATTAACGGTATCGAGGATTGATTGCTCTGATACCAATTGTTACGAATCATAATCGATCAAGTTATGCGAGCATAAAAACGTAAAAATAATATTATATTGATTGAAAAAAAGGGACAATTACATAGAAGAAAGAGGGAGAAATCTAAAAGAAGATTAGGAGGGAGACAGAGAATACATCATCATCAATCATCTAAGCACAATCCTAATGAGCGTCACTAATTCTATTTATAGAGAAGCAATACAAAATATTGAATAAAATATCTGGAGGTAACGTGGTGGCCCAAAGACAGGGCTGATTGATAGATGGTGGGTAACATTCAAGCAGAGAGTTAGCGAGGTGTGTTGATAACATGGGCATGCTGGGCACTGGCAGGATGACTACAAGAGATGGATACTTGGCAGCATGACCCGATGATTGGACACTTGGTGGGTCGGATGGAAAGGCAAGCTAATGAGTTGGCGTCTTCCTATATCAACATGCCTAATCCTCTATAAGCTCGTATAAAAAACATAACACAAATTTTACTTTAGGAACCAAATTGACACAATATCAATAGTAGAGGGACCAAATTGACACAATATCAACAGTAGGGGACTAAATTGAAACAATTAAAAATTTAAGGATTAAATTGACACAATAAGCAAACTGCAGGGACCTTTGACGTAAACAACCCTAAAATTAAGCACTTAATCTGTTCAATTTGGAGGAGCAAAATGGTTATAAAAAGTTGATTAGAGTGTTAGATTTTTGGAAAGTGAGGGGGTTAAGTATTTAGTTTTAAATGTGAAGGACCTTTTTTTTTAAGGCAAAGCCGCGTCTAGAATTTGCCCAAAAATAAAACCAGGAAAATGGAAAAAAAAAAAAAAATTAAGAACCCATTAATTATGAAAACATGGAAAAATCAAGAACATAAATAAAGATATTTTTTGAAAAAAATAAACTTGCAACAAAATGAAGAAATTTGAGAACACCAAAAATTCAAAATAATCCAAAAAACTTCATTTTTCCAAAACTAACCAATGTTTATTCGAAAGAAAAAACATGGTTATATAGGAAAATTGTTAATAAATTTTCATGTTAATTGATAGTCTGTAACTTAATAATTTTTTCTAAATTAAATAAAAAATAAGGCCTCAAACCATTTATGCACTATATTCATACCATATTCAAATTACATCGCAATGAATATATGTAATTAAAAAAAAAAAAGAGTCTTATCATCATAACCAAGTAGCATATTATGATTTAGGGCATTATTAAATGGAAAAATCTTCCATATATTGTACAAATTTTTGAAAATAATAATAATGAGTGATCAAAATATAACTTCAATATAACAAATAATGAGCTTGAGGATTACAAAACTAATAGTAGAAATGACTAAATGTGTAAATAACATAAGGGAGAGATTAATCCGAAAAATTTTCAAGCCATGGAGAACTCCACTGTCCTAAGTTGTTCATACCCCCACATAGGGGCAATCCAAGGGGATGGACTGGAGCACGGCTACACTTGCTCAGTCATGGAGGAAAAGAATTATATTTGAGAGGGAAAGTAAGGAGAGGAGAAGACTAAGTATTTCTGTAATTCAATATGTTTTTGTGTTTAAAATGGCTTACCAAAGCATGGTATTTATAGAAGAAAAACTTACCCATTAAGGAAAAGATCATGGCTAAAAATCCGACGTCAATAAGAAAATTGACGGATATGGAGAGCTAAGAATCCGGCGTCAGTTATGGGGAGAATGGATATAGAAAGAGTGGGTATTGAAACGTCAAAATGCGCATCTTGAGCTCGAGCTTGTAGCCTTGAGCCTCAGGCTCGGAGTAAGTTCAGCACCTCGAGGTAGCACCCTTGAAGTTAGCTACGGAAGAAAACTCAAGTTCAAGCTTGTAGCCTCGACTAGTACCCAAAAATGAGTACTCACCTCGAGTTTGTTTATGACACAAATTAAATAAATATGATGGCCATAAAAATATACGTCCGAGTCAGAAAAAGTCTGCACTACACATCACTGTGATACGCCGGCCAGCGCGGTAGGAAAGATGCACGTGTGTATGGCCCACCTTGCCCACTCTAGGCCCACACCTCTACCAAGGAGAAAGGATATATAAACTAGACTTCTCACCTCTACTCGTCATATATTGATGTCTTTTACAAGTTGAACAAAATTGCAACACACTACTCTGAAAATTCCAACAACAAACAACTAATTTTTATATGAATCACATGTTTAGACCGTAAAGTTACTAGTAAACTGTGTATCGCATGGGATTCGCTAGTTAAACATCTAAACACAACCTAAATTCATTCACATGAAAATAAAAAAATAATACCCCATTTGATGGTAATTCAAGTTCAAAGTCACCTAGAGGCTGAATTTTAATTTATTTTGTATAATAAAAAAAGAAAATAAAAAATTAAGAAAACGATCAACACAATAATAAAAAAATACAAATTGATCAATATATTAGTAATTAAAGCGTTATAAACTGAATGTAAACATTATAACCTAAATTCAATCAAAAGAAAATCAAAAATAAAACCCCATTTGATGGTAATCGTAGTTGACATATACCTAGAGGTGACTTTTCGTTTTTTTTGCAATAGAAAAAAATTAAAAAAAAAAATTTAGTTCAGAAAGTAATGAACACAATAGTGATTAAGTTATTTAATTGAACATAATCATAAATAAAATTCAAATTGTAGGAAAATGGAAAACAAAATCTCATTTGAGGATAATGAAAGCCGAAAGTCATTTATAGTTTAACTTATTTTTTTGCCCGTCATGAGGGTGTTTCAGTTGGTGGCGTCTCCTATCCATGCGGTCATTGCCTAGGGGTCAGGAGTTCGATTCTTGCTGAGGATATACTCATGACTTACCTGCTCATGGGGGCCTGTGGGCTGTTTTCATGGGACGGGTTTGGTTGGGGCAACCCAATCTGTTAGGAAAAAACTTAAACAATCTTGATATGCTATGATATCTATTTATTAGGAATCATGACAAATCTGATATACTATGATATCAATTTGTAAAGGAAGTAATATCTTCCTAATGCGGAACTTAACACCCCAAGAACAAGATTTGATTCAAATGCTATAACACACAAGAGAAGTAAATAATAGGATAAAAGAGAATAAACGAAGGAGACAATGATTTACGTGGAAAACCCTTCTTCAATCGAAAAGGGAAAAACCACGGGCGGAGATGAAGATTCTTTATTGATCACAAATAATGGAATAATTACAAACACACTTCCTCTGAACGAGATCTATGGAGAATTACTGAATCACTCCCTCTAAACTCTCGTAATGCTCACAAATCAATGATGACGGCGGCTCTCTTTGGTTTGGATTGGATCACCTAAAACTGAAACCCTCAAGTTCTATTTATATTCAGCAAATTAGGTCACATGTATTTGGGTGCCTGATCGATCGGCCCTTCCCGATCGATCGGCGGAGTTTCTGCTGCTCCCATGCTCTAGCGCTGCACCTGATCAATCGGCTTGCTCACGGCGAGACTTATAACTAAATTACATAAAATTTGAGGCATATCCTAAAAAATCTCCACCTTGACTCAAATTTACACATAAAAGAATTTTCTCCACCTACTCCACAAAACACTCCTCACACGGGGTTATCTAAAAAAAAACAGAAAACTTAACCGAGTCCGAGCAGTGCTTGAACTTCCTGTTAGGTAGCAACTGAGTGAACACATTTGTGAGGTTATCAGCAATACCAAGCTTATTCTTCTCTGAATTGGCTCTTGATACATCTTTTGAAATAGCCACCTGCTGCTGAACTGTGTTACTTAACTGAAATTGAACTCTCTCCTGGCTTATTCACCTGACCTAAGTCACAAACAACGGATGGCATCTTCTGTGGACTCAATAATGAAGACTCATCAAACGTGACATCTCTACTTGTTATAAATTGCTTAAAGTGAACTCTTTTCTTCTTCCCATAAAAGCCATATTCACAAGATTTCAATCTTGTAGACTAACTACACAACGAGCCCCTTTTACCAGGCTCAGACAGGCCCTTACCACCTGAATGATCCAACCTCGTGCCCCATGACTTTCTGATATCTGGTTCTGTCAGCGATGATGATGAAGATATCTTTACTGATCTTGCAACTCTAGAACCAACAAGTTCATATAATGTTCCTACACTTTTGCCTTTAATCACAACTAAAGCACCCTTAATGACCTTCATAACTCTATCTTCAGCTGTGTACCTGTACCCATGTGACTCACGAGTACATAAAGAGATGAGATTCTTCTTCAAATAAGGAATGTGACGAACATCGCTCAAAGTCTTGATAATGCCATCGAACATCTTAATACAAATTGTTCTTATACCCAAAACTCTGCATGTGGCATTGTTGCCCATCAAAGCAACTCCACCTTGAATTGACTCGTACGTGGAAAACCAATCTCGTTTGGAACAAACATGATAGGAGCAACTCAAATCCAAAATCCAACTATCACTAAAACTGGACTGAGGTTCAGACATAGACAGTATCTCACCATCATCCCCATCTTCAACTACAACACTAGCTGTTGCGGATCTCTGGTCAGACCTATTATCTACTTCTAGTTTCATCATAAGTTTTTTACAGTCTCTCTTAATATGGCCTTTCTTATGATAGTAATTACAGAATAGCTCTTGATGTTTAGGCTTAGACTTATTTCCACTATGATCATATTCTTTAGACTCAGTTGTCCCTCTCACAAATAAACCACTACCTGAGCTCTAAACGAAGTCAGAAAACTCCTTATCTACTCTTTTTTTACTCAGTAGGTTTCAATTAACCTCATCAACTGTGATAGTTGACCTACCATCATAAATCATGCTTTTTACAAAGCCTCTATAAGAGGTAGAGAATGAACATAACAATAACATCGCTTAATTGTCATCCTTAGGAGCATCATCAAGCTCCTTTAATTCTTGAATTAATGAATTAAATTTATTAACATGATTCTTAAGTGACGCACCTTCTGGCATACGAAACGTGAACAACGGACACTTAACGACAATTTTGTTGGAGACGGACTTGAAACAAAACATCTCTAGCAATTTCTCCCACAACTCCTTAGCTGTCTTTACTTCCAGAACTTCTGTCAAAATGTCATTGGTAAGACACATCTGAATTACTGTAAGAGCCCTTTCGTCTAACTCCTCCCATTGTGCTTCGGATAAACTCTAAGGTTTCTTCTCTTTCCCGTCTAAAGCTTTCTTCAAGCTACTCTATGTCAAGAGGCCCTTACGCGAACCTACCATAAACTGAAACTCCCTTGACCACCAAACTCTCAAATTCAGATTTAACTTCAGGCATTATAGTACCAAATCGATTAAATGCGGGCTATGATACCAATTGTTAAGGAAAAACTTGAACAATATTGGTATGCTATGATGTCAATTTGTTAGGAATCTAGACAAATCTGATATACTATGATGTCAATTTGTAAAGGAAGTAATATCTTCCTAATGCAGAACTTAATACCCCAAGAATAGGATTCTATTTAAATACTATAACACAAAAGAGAAGTAAATAACAGGATAAAAGAGAATAAACGAAGGACACAATGATTTATGTGGAAAACCCTTCTAAGAAGGGAAAAACCATGGGTGGAGATGAAGATTCTTTACTGATCACAAATAATGGAAGAATTACAAAGACACTTCCTCTGAACGAGATCTATGAAGAATTACTGAATCACTCCCTCTAAACTCTCGTAATGCTCTCAAATCAATGATGACGGTGGCTCTCTTTGGTTTGGATTGGATTACCTAAAACTGAAACCCTCAAGGTCTATTTATACTGAGCGAATTAGGTCAAGCGTATTTGGGCTCCCGATCGATCGGCTCCCCCCTATAGATTGGCAGAGTCTCTGCTACTCCCATGCTCTAGCGCCGCACTCGTTCGATCGGATATTCCCCCGATTGATTGGCTTGCTCACGGCGAGACTTATAACTAAATTATAAAAAATTTGAGGCATATCCTAACACAGTCCCTCATTACCAAAAAAGATTAAGGCATTTAATTGAAAATAAATATAAGTAAAGTTCATTTACTGGAAAATCTAAAATAAAACCCAGTATGAAAGTAATCATAGTTGAAAATCACTTAGAGTGTGACTTTTAGTTTTAAATTAATAGAAAAAGAAAAAGCAAAATAAAAATGGTCAACATGACAATAATTGAGTTGCTTAATTCAAGGTAAATTTAACTGAAAGTAAGTTACTTTGATCAGATCAGATCAAGATGGAGTATATCTTTCGGGTGGGTTTCTAAATTTCTTGGCTTCAAATGGGGTGAGATCTTAGGTTTCTGCTGTGGGTGCATCGCAGCAGAATGGTGTTGCAGAAAGAATGAATAGGACATTGATAGAGATGGTAAGGTCCATGATGAGTCATGCTACTTTACCAATCCCTTTTTGGTGTTATGCCTTAGATATAGTAGCATACCTTCTTAACTTAATTCTAAGTCAGTTCCTGAAAAACATGTGGAGTTATGGACTGGGCAAAAGCGAAGTTTGGGGGTGCCCAGCACATATGTTGAAAAAGAATACTGACAAGCTGAAATCAAGGACGTAGGTGTGCGTGTTTGTTGGTCATCCCAAAGAAACCAAGGGTGGTCTTTTTTACAATCCTTCTTATAAAAAGTTTTTGTTTGCAAATGTGAAATATTTAGAGGAGGATTTTGTAGTAGACTACAAAAGTACAAGCAATGTAGTGTTAGAGGAAATGAAAGAAAATGACGCTAAGTTTGAACAACTAGACACAACTAGGGACATAGTGGATGCATTAGATGCATCTACTGATAGGATTTAGAATGTTCTAAGTACATGAGAGCCTTAGTGTATTGGGAGGATTGTCAGGGCACCTCACAGGTTCATGGTGGGATGGCTGACTATAACATTGAAAGTGATCCTTTCAGCTGCAATGAGACAATTAAAGACAAGGATGCTGACTAGTGGGTCTTAGCAATGAAATCTGAGATAGGATCTATGTATTTTAATCAAGTCTAGGATCTTGCAGAGGCGCCTATCCACATTAAGCCCATTGGTTGTAAATGGGTCTATAAGAGGAAAAGAGGAATGCATGGAAAGGTGGAGACCTTCGAGGCAAGACTAGTATCTAAGCGTTTTACTCAAAAGGAAGGAATCGATTATGACGAGACCTTCTCTCCAGTAGCCATGCCAAATTCCATAAGAATGCTCCCATCCATTATAGCTCATTATGAGATTTGGCAAATGGAAGTCAAAACGGCCTTTTTGAATGGTCGTCCTGAAGAACATATCTATATGATGTAACCAGATGGTTTCATTGGCAAAAATCATGAGCATATGGTATACAAACTGAAGAAGCCCATATATGGACCGAAGTAAGCATCACGCTCATGGAATATTAGATTCAATGAAGCAACTAAGTCTTATGGTTTTAAGCAATTGGTTGATGAACCATGTGTGTACAAACAATATCAAGAGAATGCAGTGACTTTTTTAGTGTTATATGTCAATGATATACTACCCGTTGGGAATGATGTAGGGGTGTTATCAGCTGTAAAGATTTGGTTATAATGTTAGTTCCATATGAAGGACTTAGGAGAAGCTAGCTATATTCTTGGGATCAAGCTTTGTGCGAGATCGTAAGAGTAGGATGTCGGATCTTTCTCATGCCACTTATTTTGAAAAGATGTTGTGAAAGTCTAGAATGGAGGACTTGAAGATAGGGTTTTTACCTTTCGGACATGGAGTCCATCTTTCTCTAGAGCAGTATCCTAAGACACCTCAAGAGGAGGAGCAGATGATGAGTAGTGTTCCATATGCTTTGGCTGTGGGAAGCCTCATCTATCCCATGTTGTGCACGAGTCTCCATTACTGGTCCAACAATATACTAAATAGATAGATCTCCCTGCAGAGGATGTAAGTTTGCAGATTACAGGGTCAGACTTCTGTTGGGATAAACCAAAATGCAAAGAAGAGATGTGACCACCCTGCCGTGGAGTATTACCCGTATTTGAATGGAGGCTTAGGCAATGGTTTACACTTGACTACCATGATAAATTAGCCTCCTCAAGGAGCTTTGTTGTGTTATGTTAGAGACTAAGGTAAACTGGTGAGTTAGTCATATTTAGTAAGAGTTAGAAAAAAAACATGTTAATTGAGAATAGTTCTCACCCAAACTAATTTCATACGACCCCGCTGCCAAGGAGTAAGGAGTGGTGTGCTTGGGTCATCATTGCATACATGATAGTACAGTTTTGTTGGTACCTAACTGATTGTGTTTTGTAAAATAAAATAATAGACACCACTGCATTATAAATGATTCATGTTAGATAGTTACATAAACGTTTGCACTTACAATGTTTTAAAATGGATACGACTGGTGAACTTCACTCGATTTAATGTATAATGCACTCACTGGATCAAATTACTTTTCCTATGAAAACAAGTTGGACTTAGTTAATACTAATAAGGTACCTATTGGAATGAAAGGAAAGGGCAAGGTTGCTAGTGTAGGAATGAAGTCCATAAAGAAGCCAGCAAAAGGAAAGTCTTCCTTTTACCGGAACACTAGCCACTGGAAAAAGAACTGCACTAAGCACTTAACTTCTCTTCCTACGAAGACTGCTAAGCCATATGGTCAATATATTTTGACATTTCAATTATTTGAGTCATGCATGGTTGAGAGTCCACCAGGTTCCTGATGTGTCGACTAAGGTTCAAATAACCACCTCTATAATATGTTACAGGGGCCTAGGTTAACCAGAAAGCTGCATGATAGGGACTTGTACCTGACGGTTGGACATGGTACTAGAGTAGCGGTCTCATGAGTAGGAGATGTTAGCTAAGTATTTAGTGGTAGAGTTTTGATTGTTTATTTGTACCTACATTGCTTAATGGTTATTCTGTTAATTTTTGTTATAAACCTGGTATTACGAGAAATAAATTATTTATTTGCAAAGGTACATGTATAAATGATCTGTTAATGTTATTTTCTAACGAAAACTCTGATTTATGTTTAAATAAATCTAACACAAGCTCACTTGTTCAATCTCCTAAAAGAAAACAACCTTAAAGGGATAATGCCTTCACATGGCACTAGTATTTAGGTCACATTAATTTGAACAGGATCTAAGGAGTGGTGAAAGATTGACTAATAGAGGCTTTGGACTTGTAGTCATTGCTAGTTCACGAATCCTGCATAGATGGGAAGATGACCAAGTCTGTCTTTAAGAGTAAAGACAACAGGGTTGGTGACTTCTTTGAGCTGGTTCATACAGATGTATGTGGACCAATAAATGTTTAGGCAAGAGGTGGGTATGAGTACTTCATCACATTTACTGGTGACTAATAAGGGTTTGGATATGTTTACTTAATGAGACATAAGTCAGACTCTTTTGAAAAGTTCAAAGAGTACAAAATTGAAGTTGAAACACAGTTAGGTAAACAAGTTAAGTCACTTCGATCGAATCGAGGTGGAGAATATCTTTCGAGTGAGTTTTTAGATTTCCTAATTGAAAATGGGATGAGATCTAAGTTTTCTACTATGGGTGCATCGCAGCAGA
The DNA here is from genome assembly GCA_018398585.1 of Simmondsia chinensis. Taxonomy (NCBI): domain Eukaryota; kingdom Viridiplantae; phylum Streptophyta; class Magnoliopsida; order Caryophyllales; family Simmondsiaceae; genus Simmondsia; species Simmondsia chinensis. Next base: position 9,815,991 of record JAGTTD010000016.1, read on the forward strand.
ATGGTGTTATAGAAAGAAGGAATAGGATATTATTAGAGATGGTAAGGTCTGTGATGTGTCATTCTACTTTATCGATCTCTTTTTGGGGTTATGCCTCAGAGAAAACACCATATCTTCTTAACTTAGTTAGTTTCTAAAACACTTGTGGAGTTATGGATTGGGTGAATAGAGTATTGTCCCACGAGGATTGTTTATTGAATGAGTATTGAAATTAGTAGTTTTAGCACTATTTTAGAAACCGAAATTTGAAGTTTCTGATATGTAACAAACAAAATGAAGACAAAAAATCTGATTTGAATAAAAGTGTATGGATTTAAAAAAAATATTTACTGATTTTTAAGACCTAAGGCATCCAATTTCACAATGTTGCATCAATACGCCTTTCTATTCTCGGTATTCAAGTTGTTATTACACGTTTATGGCCGAAAACCCTAATATATTAAATACTCGCTCTCGATAAACATTTTACATACTCTTTTACATATTAACTCATCAATCTCTTGCATGAATTTAAATAAGAAAAGAATTGAGGATCCACGTTTTTCACTAAAGACCACACAAATCGCGTTAATCTATCTTTAGCATTCGCTCAATTTGTGGTCTTTATCATTTTAGCAATCATCATAAATCTCCTCTCAGACTCATTATAAATCATTACAAGCTTTGAATGGTGATCAAGCATTCAAAACTCGTGATGAACAATGACAAACACTCAAACAACACAATAAACAAACTTTGAATACGTTGAATTAGAAAAGAACGTATATTACAACTTAGGCTGCATCATAGCCTCGGAAAGACAAAATTAGTTCATAGCTTACATATTATAAAGGAAAACTAAGACAAAATTCATGAACATAAAGAAGAAAAGGATAGAAAAGAGCTTGAAATTGAAAAATTACAAGCAAAACTCTCTCTTTTCTCTTCCTTCCTCTTCCTCACGGTTTCTCTCCCTTTTTTTCTTTTTTCTTTTTTTTTAACTTTGTTTGGCTGATTGGGTGATGCTTAAACACTTCCCCAACATGCCTATTTATAGTATTTGAGGTTGGAAAATACATGAAATAAAAAATTACATAAGCTTCATTCCCATTTTCTCTTCTTGCCGCCCATGGATAATTTTTGCTACAACTTGCTATTTTTTTATTTTTTTTTCTCTTCATTCCACCTCCCAAAATCCGCTATAGAATAAATTTGAACATATTAATGAAGTGTTGAAGAAGTTCTTGAATTTTATTTGCTAGATTTGCCGCCCAAAAGTGCTATTTGAAGCAAGTTGTACATTTTCTTGTTTTTCTTTGCCATAGCCATGTGTTCTTGATGTGTTTTTCCCATTTTTTTTGTATCTTGCATTCAATTGCTTATGTTGATGATAAAACCTAGCAAGAATTAGCATAAAATGAGTATTTTTGCAAGAAAATAACAATAGAAGCGAAAAAGAGCAAAAGCGATAAGAATTTGGTGTAAAATGGCTAGTAAATGAACCCAAATGATAGAAATAAATATATAGCAATTGGACATATCAAAATACCCCCAAACTTAAATCTCGCTCATCCTTGGCCAAGGCTAAACATAAAAGCACAAGATCTCATGCTTTTTAAGAATTTTAGCACAATTCAAACCAAGTACACTTCTATTTGAAAATAATAACCAAGTTTCAAAGCTTAAGGTTCTAATTGCAAAACAATCTTTTTTAGAAAAAATCCATCAATTACCTAGGAGATTGAATTCAAAAGTTGGCAGAGCAAATTAAGCTTATCCGTTCTTTCTAATTTCAAGACATTCAAATCAAATAGATGACAAAAATCTTACCACTCCCAACAAGACTTCTCAGGTATTCTCAAGCCTAAAAATTACTCACTTAAATTTTCTCCTTTTTTTATGAGGGAATTATTGCCCCCAGCCAACCCTAGCCCATGAGTATATCTTTAGCAAGAATCGAACTTCTGACCCCTGTACAATGACCACGTGGGTAAGAGACGCCACCAACTAAGACGCCCTCAATATGATACATGAGTATATCTTCGACGAGAATCGAACTCCTGACTCCTAGGTGATGACTGCATAGGTAAGAGATGCCACCACTAAGACGCCCTCCCGTTTTGCTTTTACTTGGACTTAGGCATAACACTTTTATGCAAATGATAATCTTAATGCAATCCGTTCAAATTTGAGCATCTTTTAATCAGAAAGAAAGGTAAAACAGCTATGCTAACTAGTGAATTCAAGCACCATGGTTTTATCAAGATAATGCCTTAAAAACAGATCATGTATTGCCATTAAAACACAAAACCAATTGAGTCTTAGGTTATTCAAGTCCAATTAAAGTAAACGAGCTAAAAAGAGTAGAAAAATTGCCTAAAAAGCATGATGATACGATCTCAAAAAAAAAAAAATTTTAAGTGGTTCAAAATGTTTGATGAAATTTAAAAATGTCTAATGATCTAAACTATAGAAAATAGGAAATCTTTTTGTTGGCCGACACTATCTACATCTACATACAAAGGCTACGAACTTTGGGAGGCACTAAAGCCTACTCTTAAATAAAAAATTGGATTACACAAGAAAACGTTTTTGAAAAACTTTGTTCAAAATTTTAAAAATGTGAGAAACAAAGCCTCTCCCACCCCCAAACTTAAAATTTAACATTGTCCTCAATGTTAAAAGAAATATAAGGAATGAAGCAGTTGGTGAGATATACTTCCCAGGTTTGAGGATTGCTTATTTGATGGTAAATGTTGTTATCAGGTTACCCCCAAACTTGTTTCAAAAACAAGTTGAAAAAAACGTACAAAAATATTAAAAAATAATAAAAATGAAAGGAAATTGAAAGAAAAGAAATAAGGAAAGGAAACTTGGTTGCCTCCCAATAAGCGCTTAAGTTATAGTTGTTAACTCGACTTTTTGGGTGGATCATTTCGACTTTGTTGAGATGAATAGAGGACTTCTGTGGCTCGTGTAAGGTTTCAGCCTTTGACCATTAACTTTGAATGTGTCTTTCTTTTCATCTTGAATCTCGATTGTGCAATTAGGAAAGAGACGAGTTACACCAAAGGGTCTGGACCATTTGGAGCATAATTTCTATGGGAAAAGTCGTAATCAAGAGTTAAAAATCAGAACTTTTGGTCCGACTACGAATTCCCTGTTCAGAATGTGCTTGTCATGCCATTTTTTGGTTCGATCCTTGTAATTTCAAGCATTTTTCTTCCATTTCATTGATTTGTGGTAGCCTCTTCTCTCCTAGAGCTTCCAAATGAAATTCAAGGTTTTTATGGCCTAGTATGCTTTATTTTCCAATTCTACTAGTAAATGGCATGCCATGCTAAAATCCAGTCGATATGGAGACATTCCAATTGGTATTTTGAATGTTGTTCTATATGTCTAAAGTGCGTTATCTAACTTTTAAGGCCTTCTTTTCTAGAAGCACTAATGGTCTTTTCAAGAATAGTTTTCAAGTCTCTATTTGAAACTTCCACTTGACCGCTTGTTTGAGGATAATATGGAGCACCCACATGGTGTATGACTCCGTGTTTACTGAATAAAGCTTTAAGTTGATGGTCATGAAAGTGTTTCTCGCCATCACTTATAAATGCTCTAGGAGTTCCAAATTGAGAAAAGATGTTCTTTCATACAAACTTGACCACAACTCCTGAATCATTGGTTGAAAAAGCAGCTACGTCAACCCACTTTGATACATAATCTACAGCAACAATAATAAATCTGTTTGAAAATAATGAAGGAAAAAGGACCCGTGAAATCAATCCCCCTAAATGTCAAATAATTCAACAACTAGAATGTTGTTTAGGGGCATTTCATGTCTCCTGGAAATAGTTCCTGTCCTTTGATATCAATCGCATTTGCTAACAAATTTGAAAGCATCTTTAAAAAGTGTAGGCTAGTCAAATCCTTATGGTAAAACCTTAGCGGCAGTCCTTATTCAACTGTAATCACCAGTAGCTTCTAGGGAGTGGCAATGACATCGAATGTCTTCCTTTTCTGCTTTCGGGACTTAGTTTGCACAATGCCTATATAAGAATGGTTCTTCCAAAAAATAGTGCTATAAATCAGCAAAGAACATCTTATTTTATTGATATGTCATGTTCTTGGCCAGTTCCTATGCAACCAAATAGTTGACGATATCATCGTACCATGGCCAATTAGGATTTTCTCTTACCATCATAAGACTCTCATCCAGGAATTTTTCATTGATAGAGGGACTTTCGAGTTGAAGCAGCTGCTATTTCAATGCAAAGAAAATCCATCTTATAGTCTTGGTTTCGAGCCCTATTTTGCAAAGAGGTATTTAAAAGCAGAATGATCAATGCGGACAATTACCTTAGAATTTAGCAAGTAGGAATGATATTTATCAAATGCAAAAACAACAGCTAATAATTCCTTTTCGGTGGTAGCGTAGTTAACCTGCGCGTCTGTTAAAGTCCTACTAGCATAGTAAATTACATGAAGAATTTTCTTTTTCTTTCTTTGCCCTTGCATTGCCCCAACTGCATAGCCACTAGCATTGCATATAAGTTCAAAATGCAAGGTCCAATTGCGTGCTACGATTATTGGTGCTGGCACTAATTTTTCCTTCAATGTTTTAAAAGCATGGATACAGTTACTATCAAAGTTAAAAGAGACATCCTTCATCAATAAATTACAAAGATGCTTAGTGATATTAGAGCAGTCCTTAATAAATCTTCTATAGAAACCTGCATGACCCAAGAAACTTCGAATGCCCTTAACTTTAGTAGGGGGTAATAGTCGATTTATCATTTCAGTTTTTTCTTGATCAACTTCAATTGCCTTTTTTGAAATCATATGTCACAATCCCTTTCGGTACAATGAAATGGCATTTCTCCCAATTTAAAACAAGATTAGTGTCAGTGCATCTTTGTAAGACCATTGAGAGGTTAGCCTGGACAAACAGTCATCAAATGAGGCCCCAAAGACTAAAAAATCATCCATAAATATTTCTATAAAATTTTTCACCATGTCACTAACCAACATAAGCCACTAAAATGTGGCAGGAGCATTGCATGATCCAAAAGGCATTCTCTTATAGGCAAAGGTACCGTATGGAAAAGTAAAAGTGGTCTTTTCCAGATCTTCTGATGTTATGGCAATTTAGTTGTATCCTGAATAACCATCAAGGAAGCAGTAATACGAATGGCTCACAAGTTTTTCTAACATGTGATCATTGAATGTTAAGGGAAAATGATCTTTTCGGATAGCATCATTAAGCTTTCTGTAATCTATACATACCCTCCACCCTATGACGGTCCTAGTAGGGATGAGCTCATTGTTCTCATTTTCCACACGGTTATCCCCCTTTCTTTAGAACTACTTGCACTGGACATACCCACGGACTACAAATATGGGATAAATGATCCCGGCATCTAATAACTTGACAACTTCTTTCCTCACCACCTCCTTCATATCATGGTTTGATCAACGTTGTGGTTGCACGGTAGACTTGAAGCTATCCTCCATAAGAATCTTATGCATGCATAAGGAAGGGCTAATTCCTGTAATATCTGAAATGGTCCACTTGATGGCTGACTTATGCTCCCTTTGAACTCTAAGCAACCTTTCCTCTCTAACATTACTTAAACAAGCATTAATAATAACAGGATAAGTGTTTGAATTGCCAAGATAAGCATACTTGAGATGAGACGACAATGGCTTGATTTTAAGATTGGGAGGCGCATCTTACCCTATTCTCTGCTAAATTCTAACCGCTTGTATATCTTCCACACTTGCTTCATGGTGCGAATTGAAAGCTTCACAATCTTCTAAGTTTTGGGCACACTCCATTAGTGATTCATTCTCAATGTGTAAGGTCCCTATTTTTGTTAGACACGCTTCAAGTGGTGACTTAGGGAATGTCTCCCTGAACGTTTTTGCTACCAAACTACCTATGATATCAACCTTAAAACAAGAATCCACATCAGTGAGGAATTTCATTGCATTCAAAATATTAAAGGTTACTTGTTCATCTTGCACTCTTGAAACATGTTTCCCTTGTTGCACATCGATCAGGGTCATTCCTATCGCAAGGAAGGGTCGGCCAAGAATAAGAGGTATCTCGCGGTCCTTTTCCATGTCGAGTACTATGAAATCATCTTGGAAGATTAATTTGTCCACCTTCACTAAGATGTCTTCAACCACACCTCTTGGATACTTGATCGATCTATCTGCAAGTTGGAGAGATACTATAGTTGGCTTCACCCATCCTAAGCCAAGCTTCCTGAACACAGGGAGAGGCATTACATTAATTCTTGCACCTAAATCACATAAAACTTTATGAAAGCTAATTTTGCCAATGGTGCAAGGTATAGTGAAACTCCCTAGATCTTTTAGCTTGGGAGTAACTTCTTTTGGAGTATGGCACTACATTCTCCAGTTAGTGGCATTGTTTTTACTTCTCCCAACTTCTTTTTGTTAAATAAGATTTCCCAACTTCTTTTTGTAAAATAAGATTTCCTTCATAAATTTTGAGTACCTAGGAATCTGCTCTAACACATTAGCAAAAGGGACATTAATATGTAATTTTTTGAAAACTTCAAAAAATTTAACAATTTGTTCGTCCACTTTTGTTTTTTTCAAATACTGAGGAAATGGGACCTTCGGTTGTAGGGTTGAGGTTCAGCCTTTATTGGTTCACCTTCATTTTGGATTTTTGTCCCTTCCTCATTTTCAATTTTGTGGCTTGTGTCTGTGGACAGGTCGATTATGGGTAGTTCTTTTTTTGCGGTCTTGGTTACTTGAGTCGGTTCATTCAGAGTTTTTCCACTTCTTAATTCATGCTTTGAAGTGCTCTGGTGGGTCAGTGATTGTGTTACTAGACAAAGAACCTTGAGACCTTTCAAAGAGTTGGTTTGAAATTTGTCTGATTTGAGTCTCGAGGTTTCTAATAGAAGCTTCTTGATTTCGAAGATTTGTTTGTGTTTCTTGCATGAAACTTCTGGTTTCTTGCATAAACTTATTGAAAATTTCTTCGAGATCAATTTTCTTTTCCAATGGTGGGTAAATGAGCTATTTTTGAATCCCTGGGTTACTTCATGAAAAGTTTGGGTGGTTCCTCCACCTAGGATTGCAAGTTCTAGAGTAGAGATTGTGTTATAATTTTTGAAATTTTGAAACAAAATTTGCTTGCTCATTACTTTATGTGGTAAAAGAGTTCTCCGTCTGACATTCTATGCTCGCATGATTTTCCGCACAAACGTCGCATGCTAGCATAGAAGAATTGGTGGCATTAACACTTATGTTACCCAATTGTTTCGGAATTATCAAAATTTGAGTGGATAATGTGGTGAATGCGTCTACTTTGTGAATACCTACAAGTTTCCTTAGCATTGCTCGATTAGCTATTCTTACGTAGTTGTTTCTAGCCATTACCTCTAGCAACTCGTATGCTTTGTCTAGTGTCTTGTTATTTAAGGCTCTTCCAGCAGCTGCGTCTACCATTGTTTGAGTATTAGGTGCCAAACCATTGTAAAAGGTTTGGACTTGCATCTAAACTGGTAAACCATGGTGTGGACACCTTTTAAAACGCTCTTCATAGCAGTCCCACACTTCATGTAATGATTCCATATCATATTGCGTAAAAGAGGTAATGTCATTCCTTATTTTGGTTGATTTAGCTAATGGAAAATATTTAGCAAGAAAGTTTTATGCCAAATCGTGCCATGTGGTGAGAGTACCTAGTGGCAATGACAATAAACTTGTCTTGGCCTTTTCTCTTAGAAAGAATGGGAACAGTCTTAGGCGAATGGCATCATCACTGACGCCATTATGCCTAAATGAGTCACATATCTCTAAGAAGTTAGTGATATGCAAGCTCGGGTCCTCACTAGGCAGACCGCCAAACTGAACAGTTTGTTGAATCATTTGTATTAACGCAGGTTTTATTTCAAAATTGTTCGCTTGTATTGGTGGATGTCAGATGCTAGAAGTGCATCCACCAACAGTTGGGATAGCATAATCTTTGAAAGCTTTCTCATTATCCCTGTTTTCATCAGCAATTGTTTCAATTCATTATATTTTCCTGATTTATCGAAGTGCTTTTTCGATTTCAAGATCCAAAGGGATTATTTCATTTTTGGGTTGATTTATTGTACAAAGTAAGAAAAACAAACTCAAAAGTTGAAAGAAAGATAAAAAGAATGAGAAAGCACCAAAATACAACAATATAATACAAAACTTAACAAAAACAAAAATTGGAGAAGAAGGGGGGGGGGGGGGGGGGGGGGGGGGGGGAGAAACTTTAAAACAACAATTTTGACTTTGAAAATTTTATCAAAGTGAACTTATAAGTAAAAGAAAGATAAAAATAAAGAGAAAACACAAGAAAAATAACAAAATATCACAAACTTAACAAAACTTAACAAAAACACAAATTTTTTTTTGGTGGGGGGGGGGGGGGGGGGGGGGGGGGTGCTATATGAATTTTTCAAATAAAAATAAGTTTACAAAAAAATCAAGCGAATGAAATAAATGAAAGAAATGATAATTCACTACAAGAAAGCAGGGTTTTAACAACCAAAAAAAACAACTGGAATATTTTTTTTTTTGGTCGTTAAAAGTGTGTTTATATGTGCAATGCGTAGTTGCGACAAAACTAAAACACCGTTGTTAAAGGGCGGTACAGTCTTGGCCTATAACGATGGCCACTAAATACAACAACAACCACAACAACAAACCCAGTGCCTCTAAGGGCTCCCGCCTAAGCAGGGTCTGGGGGGGTAGATGTACGCAGCCTTCCCCCTTCAGGGGGCTACCCAGAAGAGAGGCTGTTTCGGAGGATGATGGCCACTAAATAAGGTCGTTATTTCTACTCACAACCGTCATTAATAGGCTCAAGTAAGCTGTAAAAATTTGGTTTAGAAAGTTAAAATTTGTTAAGTTTTAAAAATATCAGGCGCTTTTTTTGAAATTTAGTATTGCAAATTTTTTTTATTCTCTTAAATTTTTCTAATTGGAATTTTGCCCATCTATATTATAATTAAAATTCGAGAGAATCCAATAATATCCCAATTAATACATAACTTGATATTTAACTCTTTCGGTACGCTTTAGTTGCACTTGATAATTATTTATTTAATATACTAAAGTATAATTTTTAAACTAATTAAAAAAGATAGTAAGTAAAATAATTTTAAAAAAAAATAGACATCAAATACAATTGAAAGCTTTGGACAAAAACAATTTCAGTCCCTCCGCACTTACCATCACACTCTCCTAACCCCTGCCAAAACCCTAAATTTCCAACCTTAACTCGGACCAAAGTGAAGCGAAGAAGTGAAGTAGTGAAGCAAAGCAAAGCAAAGTGAAGAAGTGAAGCAGCGAAGTAGCAAAGCGGGTGATTTACAACCCTGATTCGACACTTTATTTTATTGAACAATTGTAACAAGATTTTGGATGCTTTTTTGCTAGATTGACAAAGCTTCAAAGCGAATTTGTATTGATCATTCATAGTTCATGTTGTGTTTGTTGCATTAACAAATTCGTTGGTAGTTCATGTTTGTTATAAGCGCATATTTGTTGTTTGTTAGTGATTAACAACCCTAATTTGATTCTTCACTGTATTCACCCACTATATCAAGATTTTGAATGATTTTTTGCTAGATTGATAAAGCTTCAAAGCAATTTTTTTTCGTTTTAGGTTGGTAGTTCATGTTATGTTTACTGAATTAACAAATTAGTTAGTAGTTCGTGTTCATTACAATCCCATTTTCGTTGTTCATTATTGATTGTTAAACCTAATTCAGTTCTTCACTATATTGACCCACTATACCAAGATTTTTAATGATTTTTTGTCAGATTAACAAAGCTTCAAAGAGAATTTGTCCCCTTTTTTTGGTACTTTATGTTATGTTCATTGAATTAACAAATAATTTAGGAGTTTGTGTTTATTATAAGCCCCTGTCTGTTGTTTGTTAGTGATTAACAACCGTAATTCAATTCTTCACTATATTGACCTACTATAACCAGATTTTGAATGATTTTTTGCTAGATCGGCAAAGCTTCAAAGCGAATTTGTCCCCTTTATGTTGGTAGTTCATGTTATGTTGACTGAATTAACAAATTAGTAGGTAGTTCATGTGTGTTACAAAGTTTGTTGTTTGTTAGTGATTAACAACCATTATTCGGTTCTTCTCTATGTAGACACGCTATACCTAGATTGAAAATGATTTTGGCTAGCATGACAAAGCTTTGTTGGCAGTTCGTGTTTGTTATTAGCCCATGTATATTGTTTGTTAGTGATTAATAGCCCTAATTCAGTTCTTCCCTATAGTAACCCACTATACCCAGATTTTGCATATTTTTTGCTAGATTGAAAACTCTTAAAAGCAAATTTGAACCTTTTATGTTGATAGTTCATGTTATGTTCACTGGCTTAACAAATTGGCTTATAGTTCGTGTTTTTAATAAGCCCATGTCTGTTGTTTTCAGTGACTAACAACCATAATTCAGTTCTTCGCTATATTGGCCAACTATACCAAGATTATGAATGATTTGTTGCTCGATTTACAATGCTTCAAATCAAAATTGTCCCTTTTATGCTGGTAGTTCTTGTTATGTTCACTGAATTAACAAATTAGTTGGTAGTTCATATCCATTATAAGCCAATGTCTTTTGTTTGTTAGTGATTAACCACCCTTATTCAGTTCTTCGCTATACTGACCCACTATACCCAAATTTTGAATTATTTTTTGCTAGATTGAAAAAGGTTCAAAGAAAAAATGTCACTTTTATGTTGGAAGTTCGTGTTTTTTTCACTGACTTAATAAATTATATGGTAGTTCGTGTTACTTATAAGCCCGTGTCTATTGTTTCTTAGTGATTAACAACCGTAATTCAGTTCTTTGTTATATTGACCCACTACACCTTGATTTTGAATGATCTTTTGCTAGATTAACAAAGCTTCAAATAGAATTTTTCCCATTTATGATGGTAGTTTGTGTAATATTTACAGAATTAACAAATTAGTTGGAAGTTTGTGGTTTTTATAAGCCCATGTCTGTTGTTTGTTAGTAATTAACAACCCTAATTTGGTTCTTTGCTATATTGACCCACTATACCTAGATTTTGAATGATTATTTGCCAGATTGACAAACCTTCAATGTAAATTTGTCTCTTTTATGTCGGTAGTTCGTGTTATTTTCACTGAATTAACAAATTAGTTGCCAGTTCGTATTTGTTATAAGGATGTCTGTTGTTTTTATTAATTAACAACCCTAATTCGGTTCTTCGATATATTGACCCACTATACTGAATGATTTTTTTTTAGATTGACAAAGCTTTAAGCAAAATTTGTCTCTTTTATGTTGGTAGCTCGTGTTATGTTCACTGAATTAACAAATTAGTTTGTAGTTTGTGTTTTTTATTAGCCCATGTCTGTTGTTTGTTACTGATTAACAATCCTAATTTGGTTCTTTGCTATATTGACCTAGTATACCCATATTTTGAATGGTTTTTGCAAGATTGACAAAGCTTCAAAGCGAATTTGTTTTTTTATGTTGGTAGCTTGTGTTAGGTTCACTAAATTCACAAATTAGTTGGTAGCTTGTGTTTGTTATAAACCCATATCTATTGTTAGTTAGTGATTGATAACCTAATTCAGTTTTTCTCTATTTTGACCCACTATGCCCGGACTTTGAATGACTTTTTGCAAGATTGACAAAGCTTTAAAGCAAATTTGTCCCATTTATATTGGCAGTTCGTGTAATATTGACTGAATTAACAAATTAGTTGGTCGTTCGTGTTTGTTATTAGCCCATATCGGTTGTTTGTTAGTGATTAAGAACCCTAATTCAGTTCTTTGTTATATTGAACCACTATACCCAGAGTTTGTTATTTTTTTTTTTTAAATTGACAAATCATCAAAACTAATTTGTCCCTTTTATTATAATAGTTCATGTTATGTTCACTGACTTAACAAATTGGTTGGTAGTTTGTATTTGTTATAAACCCATGTCTATTGTATCCTAATTCTATTTTTTTGCTATTATAACCAGATTTTGAATGATTTTTTTTTCCCTAGATTTACAAGGCTTCAAAGTGAATTTGTCACTTTTATGCTAGTGGTTCTTGTTATGTTTACTGAATTAACAAATTAGTTGGTAGTTTGTGTTTATTATAAGCCTATGTCTATTGTTTGTTAGTGATGGACAACCCTTATTCAGTTCTTCACTATATTGACCCACTATACACAAATTTTAAATAATTTTTGCACAAGTTTCAAAGCAAATTTGTCCCTTTATATTGGTAGTTCATGTTATTTTCACTGTATTAACAAATTAGTTGGGAGGTCTTGTTTGTTATATGCCAATATCTATTGTTTGTTAGTGATTAACACCTCTATTTTTTTCTTCGCTATATTGACACACTATACCCAGATTTTGAATGATTTTTTTGCTAGATTGGCAATGCCTCAAACCAAATTTGTCCCTATTATGTCGGTAGTTTATGTTATTTTCACTAAATTAACAAATTAATTAGTAGTTCGTGTTTATTATAAGCCCATGTATGTTGTTCGTTGGAAATTCGTGTCCTTGTTCGTGTTTGCTTCTTGGTCCGTTGACGCACTCAAGCTGGCATTCCCATGGTCACCCAACCGGCTCCAACTTGGTGGACTTCAATTAAATTGTTTTTTAAGGTAAATGACTAATTCCAACAACTATATGTTTGATATTGCTTTTGGAGTATGTGATTCGTTATATACTACAGTTTACTAATTTGTAGAGATTTTCATTAAGAACATATTATTGAGTTATTTGAAATTGTTGTGGATTTGGACTCTGTGATTGAGTTCTACGTAGAGTTTGAGTTTGTGAATATTTTCGTATTCATTAATAATACATTGTTCCCTGGGCTTCTACTATTCTAAGCTCTAGGCCTAAGGTCTTGTGAAGGGTATTTTTATGCTACTAAACTCTTGTTTGTTAGGCTTTATGGGACGTCCATGATGTATGGAGCGAGGAGGGTTCGAATTGGCATTTTGAACGAGGTGTGGGTAGTCGTTTCACTTTATTTTTAGTTTGCATCTTGCTAGGTCTTCTGATGTATGATGGCATGTAGGCTGTATTTTGTTTTGTTTTGTTTTGATATTGATTGTCCATTCTCCTGGGGCACTCCTTGGTAGGTGTGCCCTATTTTGTATTGAGAGTCTTTTCCTTTATCAGAAAAAAGTCACTATTTTTTTGTTTGAAATTGTTGATGCATTTTGGCTCTGTAATTTAGTTTTATGTGAGTTTGAGATTTTTGGATTTAGGACTTTGTGATTCATTATGGAGTTAGAGTTTGCAATCATTTTGGTACTCAGTAAGAACACATTATTGAGTTGTTTGGAATTGCTGTGGAGTTTGGACTACTAGTGGAATTTAAGAATATTGTGAATTTGTGATGCTATGATTGAGTTCTATAATGTGGAGATTGGGTTTGCAATTATTTTGTATTAAAAAGCACACAAATTGTTTCCTTTTTTGCCAATTTTATGCTGATTACTATAATATAGTTTTTTTCTAGTGTACTTTTTGTTTAATTGCTTAGTCTGTGGTGTGTCTATACTATTGATTATTGAACTTCAGATGACAAAAATTTTCTTACATGAATATTGTATTTTTTTTCCAGGTGTTGGAAGACTGCACTTCAAATTCTTATTTTTGTTGGAACTTTTATTCGTAAACTTTTGTCAAATTTGTAATTTTTGCTAAATTATTAGGTGACAAATTTTAAAATGTACACTTTAATGTCTCGTGTATTAAAATTGGCTTTTGTGAGTACTCGGATATTTAAGTTTCAATGACATCTTTATTTTTTATTAGAACTTGTTGCTTCATTGAATGATATGTAAGAATTATTTCTGTATGGTTATATTGTTCTATTCTATACGTGTTGTAATTGACATGAAATATTGTTATACTCCATTTACGTACAGGTGCTACAAATAGCTCCAAAATTGTCCTTATATGGATGTACAGTTGTTATAAACAACAAAAAAATATTATAGTTATATTGCATGAATTTATAGGTGTTTATGTATGTATACGTTGTACTATATGATTGTGCAAGGTCTTTAATGTCGATAAATTTTTTTCGTTTTAATTGTGTTTGATGGGGAAAAGTATTTTAACGACAGCTTTTGTTGTCATTAATTGATGGAAAATGTTTTAATGATTGTTTAATCTTGTTGCTATTTTTTTACTGACAACGATCTATGTTGTCATTACTGTGTTGTCAACAATAGGATTATAGTGGGGGTGGCATAAACAGAGGATGGCCTCTACGATACTATGCGATAGGAAGTTCCCATTAAAGTTAAAGAGAAAATATTACAAGACAGTAGTCAAACCGGCTATGTCCTACAGAGCAGAGTGCTGGCCAATTAAGTGTCAGCACACGCAGAAGCTAAAAGTGGCCGAGATGAGGATGTTGAAATGGATGTGTGGACAAGGAAGGACATGATTAGAAATGATGTTATAAGAAGCAAATTAGGCGTCATCCCAATAGAGGATAAGTTAAGGGTGCAACGTCTGCGGTGGTTTGGGCATGTTAGGAGGAGACCCATCACGGCCCCTATCAAGAGATGCAAGCAACTCCATAGTACATATGGGAAACGAGGGAGAGGCAGGCCAAATAAGAGTTAAGCGGAGACAATTCGACAAGACCTTGCTTATCTCAACCTAAATGAAGTGATAGCCCCAGACAGAGCCCTGTGGAGGATTAGTATAGGTGTAACCGATATAGCGGGGTAAGAGCATGGACCACTCATAAGCTCGTTCAAACACCAAGAGAACACTTATACGCCTAGTTGTGACGCAGTTTCTGGCATATGTTGGCCGCCTAGTGCTCCTATGGTTGAATGGACACAATCCAGCGGATGGGAAGAGAGGGAGAGAGGAAGAGGCCGGCCCAAGAAGAGTAGGATCGGGACCCACCACTACCTGGTAAAGAGATGCGAACAACTTCATAATGCAAATGGGAAGAGAGGACGAGGCCGGCCAAAGAAGTGTTGGAAGAATAGATGGAAGAAGACAATTGGGCAGGACCTCGCCTACCTCAACCGCAGTAAAGAGATGGCCCAACAAAGAGCTCAGCTGAGGATTATCATTGGACTAGTAGAGGGGTAATCGATTTAGCGGGGCAGTATAGGAGCATTGAGCTCTCGTCAGTTAGGTCTAGTATCACGAGGCTGCTTGTATGTTTGTTTGTGTGCACGCAGGACCGGCATACGTTGGTTGCTTAATGCTTGTAGGGCATATTACCTTGGGATGTAGTGCTATTCGCTCTCTCACTCTCTATCTCCCTCCCTCCCTCTCTCTCTCTCTCTTCCTCTCCCTCTCTCTCTCTCTCTACTTTCTTTCTCTCGCTTCCCCGCTCTCCCTATGCTCTAGACGCTCATTTCTCTCCACTCACTCTACATGCTGTTTTGCTTTTACCTTTTACATTTACCTTTTACCTTTTACATCTTGCTCTGCCTACTATGCTTCTATGCCTATATGATTCCATGCGATTTCATGCGTACATGCCTACTTACCTACCTACTTACTTACTTGTTTATTTGTTTACTTGCCTATGTGCTTACATGCTTACATGCATATAGGCTTACTTGTATAGTATGATCTCTATACTCTACGTATTCTACATGTTATTCATATGCTATTCATAACTATCAGCTATAATTATCAACTATCAAACATCAGGTTAGGGGTCCTCGGAAACAGACTCCCGTCTGGTTATCACCATGATGGGGTAAGACTGCGTACATCCTACCCCTCCCAGACCCTGCGAAAGCAGGAGCCATCGAGGCACTGGGATTGTGATTGTGATTGTGAGTGCGAAAACATTTAACGACGGTTTTTGTCATCGTTAAAACTTTTTGTACACGGCGGTAAATATTTGTAGCGATGACAATTGTTGTCGTTATTAATCAACTCTTTAACGAAGATGCCACTTGACGTTAAAGAATTTACTTTTAACGACAACTTGTGCCGTCATTATTGATTTCACTTTTAACGATGGACATAGTATACCATTGTAGATACTTTTTAACGACGGCTCGGTGTAGCTGTCGTTAATCCCAGATAGTATTAAGGTCAAAAGCAATAACGATGACGAACGACAGGAAGTTTCCCGTCGTTAATAGTACTAACGATGGTAAACCAGGCTTTTAATGATGATAATCACTGTTGTTAATGACCATTTTTTCTTGTAGTGCATTAATTAACTTTAGCACGATATGACTATAATTTAATAAGTTTTTAAATTGGTTTTTCCTTTATTCTTTGATCATTAGGCTTACGTAAGTATTGGGATTAATATATGGATGTTATTGAGCATTGAAGACACTTCTCAATAATATGTAAAAAGAATAATGTACAAGAAATAAATAAATATAGCTAAAAATAAAAGAGCGTAATTCGATGCAAAATGTAAAGTATAAGGACAAAAGATAATCCTTATTTTTGATATTGATAGATGTTCCCTTCTCTTTGCGAATGTAACCTATTTTGACAATTTGCTTCTTTCTGATGTCATGTAAGTCAAACACCTTTCAAGTTGGCCCCTAAAAATTTAGCTTTTGGTTTACTTAGAGCAGCTAATTTGGATAAGACATACAATTCATTACATAATTTTTAATTACTAATATTCTCGATAGATTCACTGAATATTTTTAGTTTTATGCTTTTATCTATGAACAAAGTGGCATTTTCAAGAGAGAGGCAATCTTTTATGCAAATCTAAAACATGGAAAAAGCTACCGAAACATTGACATAAATAAATATTAGCAATCTTTCACCCCCACAACATCTATGGCACCTGCATATATCTTAAATCATCCACAAGGTTCAATATATAATTCCACTAAAAACACGAGTATTATTCAATATTTTATGAGTAAATCTGATTACTCATACAATATCATATATATGATCAGTAGGGTTTTTGGCCAATGAAGTTGCCTGGAGGGTCATAATTGCATGCAACAGAAAACCCTCCGTTGCTGCATCGAACTCTAGCGCACCCAAAGCGAAGCTAGTTCTTCCAAACCACTTGTGTGTAGTGCAGACATTGCTTCCCTAGTGCAAATGTGTTGTCATTATAGTTGTAGTCTACCTTCTCATTGATCCACATTTGCACCGCTACAGTACCAGTCATAAATTCTCCACTTCCCTTAGCTAGGTTTTCTCCATAGGGCCCGGCAGAGTGTTGGAGGGCACAATCGCCTGCCCTTTTGTTTGCATACTGCTAAGCATAAGCTGCCAGTTTATCGCTCCAAACCAAGCCTCTAACACCCACTGCAGCCCTAGCAGCATTATGGGCGTTGAGGTAGTCTTGTGGGGAGTTTTGGGCTTGGCATAGGTGGCTCATTATGGCTAGGGCTAGGAAGCACACATATTGAAGTGTTTTCAAGGGTTTAGAGTAAGCCATTTTTTTTCCGTGTGTAAGTGTTTGTATGTAGAGTTTGTGGGATTGGTTGGAATTTATAGAGGTTTTTCGTTGAATTTTCAAACCATGAGATCCTTTTTTTTTTTTTAACACTAACCATGAGATCTTTGATTTGCAAGAAAATGTAATATGATATGATAATACAACTCCAATACTATTAGATATAGTATGTATAATATTATAGTACAATTAATTTTGATTTTAAAAAGATACATATTATGTCCATTGAACAAATTGATTGAATTGACATGTTTGATATGTTTTGTTATATTTTAATGAAAACACAAATAAGATACAGTTAAATTACGTATAATATTTATTTTCTAAGCAATTTAATTACTGCAAATATGATAAAAAGAATAAAATAATGAAATTACTTAATGCAAATGCACCCAAATGATGTACTTATTTTATATAGCATAATTTATTAGTTTCTAAAAATAATTATTTAGTATTATTTTTAGGGTCTAATTCTATTTTGACACATGAGTATTAGTGATTCAAATAAGGATGAAAATAACCTGATTAAATCGCATCCAACCTAGAAAAGTAGTGCGAGATGCAATTTTATTTTGATTAGGATTTTGGGGTATTTTTACTTAATTTGGTTTATATCTTTTATTTAATTAATATTTTATTTATTGGGATTTATTTTGACTAAATTATGAAATTAGATTTACTATTTTTGAGTTATATTAGGTTTACTTAGATTAAAATATAACTAGCAAAACCCCATGCGATACATGGCTGCTGTATGTATTTGTACGTGTTGGATGTATTAGACTGCTATGTAATTTTTTTTCTTACATTTATAATTTCCCATATTTTGTTTCTTTCATTTGCCTTACAAACTTCAAATCTTTCCAAATTCTAAAATGGTTATAATTTGTATTGTTATATTATAAAATGGTTTCAATATCCTATAATGGTTACAATTCTAAAATTTTTTCAAGTTCAAATCTTTCCAAATTCTAAAAAGATTACAATTTCCCATATTATAATTCTTCATTTTTTTCCTGTTGAATTACATTTTTGTTTATTGTCTTTGTTTCATGATGTTTTCTTTCCCAATATCCTATAATGTCCCAAGTTTTTTCTAAAATGTTGTATAATATCCTAAACATTTCTCTCCAAAGTACAATGATTATAATTTGAAAAGATTATTTTGTATAAAAAATAACTAATTTTGCTTTTAAAATAATTTTTATGACTATTTTTATATAAGGAATAAATACCACCATACAAAAACCTAGAATTAATATTTTTCTTTACATTTTTTTCATATTCATTTGTATAAAGTGAAGGGAAAAAACAAAATATGAAAAAAAATGTAAATATATATATATATTTTATACATTTTTTTCATTTTTTCTTTTTTCCCTTCACTTTATACAAATGAATATATTGTCTTTTTTCCCCTTAGAATTACATTTTCTCATATTTTGTTTCTTCCATGTGTCACAATATGCTTCTTTTCCCCAATATCCTAAATTTGTCCTAAGATGTTGTGCTTCCCCCCTTAAATCTTTTCTTAACCCGAATGGATTTCATCTAGAATAAGAAACTAATCACATCCACTACTTCAATTAAAAAATACCAAAAAAACAAACTTTTCATATCCTTTCATACATAATAATACGTAAAATAAATTAAAGTAAAAATATAAACACATAAAATAAAATAACAAAAAAATATCAAAAAAGTAATGAAATAATTAATTTTCTTTTAAAAAATTCAAAAATTCATAACTACATAAAACATCTTAAAAAAACTATTGGTTACAATATCCTACAATAGTTACAATTCTAACATCTTTCCAAGTTCAAATCTTTCCAAATTCAAAAATATTGTATAATGTCCTAATATTTTCTTCCTTAAAGTACAACGGTTATAATTTTAAAGGAGTATTTTGCATGACAAAAGAATTAGTTTTGTTTTTATGTAAGGAAGATTAATTTTGATGGCCGTTTTTATATAAGGAATGAATACCATCCATACAAAAATCTACAATTAATTTTTTATATGTTTTCAAACTATTTTTTCCTTCACTCCATACAAATATGTAAAATAAAATATAAACATATAAAATAAAATAAAATAAACTAATAATACAAATACTAAAAGAGAATTAAATAATTAATTTAAAAAAAATTCATAAATTCATAAATACTTGAAATTAATTTTCTTTTAAAAAATTCGACACTTCATCTAAGGTAAGAAACTATAACATTTTTAATTCAATGAAAAAAAATACCCAAAGACACTTTTCATATTCTTCCATACATAAATATATAAAATAAAATAAAATATAAATATAAAAGTTTTCAATTTCAAGTCTTTTCAAATTCTAAAATGTTGATGTCCTAAATTTTTATCCCTCAAATTACAATAGTTCTAATTTTAAAGGGCTATTTTGAGACAAAAAAGGATTAAATTTGTTTTTATGTAAAGAAAAATAAGTTTTATGACTGTTTCTATATAAGGAATAAACACCACCCATACAAAAATCTACAATTAATGCTTTCATATGTTTTCATATTATTTTTTTCCTTCACTTCACAGAAATACGTAAGATGAAATAAAATAAAATATAAACACATAAAACAAACTAATAAACGGTAATAATAAAAACACCAAAAAAGTAATGAAATAATTAATTTCTTTTAAAAAAATTCAAAATTCAAAAATACATGAAATTATTTTTTTTTTTAAATTTGGACAGTTCATTTAAGGCAAGAAACTATTCACACTATTTAATTCATTCAAAACATCCGAAAAAACTTTTCATATCCTTTCATACATAAATGCATAAAATAAAATAAAATATAAAAATAAAAATGCCAAAAAAGTAATGGAATAATTAATTATCTTTTAAAAAAATCAAAAATTCATAAATGAATAAAATATGCTAAAAATATATTGGTTACAATATCCTACAATGTTGTGCTCAAAAAAAAAAAAAATGCTATAATGGTTACAATTCTAAAATCTTTCCAAATTCTAAAATATTGTATAATGTACTAAACTTTTAACCCCTCAATAGAGGCGGCCGCTGGCCGGGCCTGGGCTAAGCTTGGGCTTCGCCATAGCCTAGCTAGCCCGGCCAGTCCTCCACCATGCCCGCCCGCATTCACCTCTGTTCGGGCTATAATAATTTGGTACATTATACAATATTTTTGAATTTGGAAAGATTTTCTAACCGGGCCTGGCTCACCCCCCGCCCTTCCCCCCTGCGGGCCTTTTTTTTTTGTTTAATTTTAATATCACAAAAATTACACTAGTAAGATTCGAACCCCATACTCCTAACTTATAAAGCACACCATTACCATGTGAGCTACAATTTCTTTGTGATTTTATTGTGTAAAAAATAATTTAACAAATATAGAAAAGACATTGGTGGGCTTTTGGCCCCCATCGGGCCACACCTCGGGGCGGTCCCCGGTCTAGGCTCGGGCCCGGGGCCCGGCCTAGCCAACTGGCCACCCCTACCCCCGAAATACAATGGTTGTACTTAAATAACTATTTTGTATGGAAAAAGAATTAATTTTGTTTTCACGTAAGGAAAAATAATTTTTATGTAATGAATAAACACCACACATACAAAAACCTGAAACTTTAACTTAAAGAATAAAGAAAAAGAAAGTTAATGGTTCAAATAGAGATGAGGGAGATTAAAGAGGTTTTGTGTGTTAAGACCGCTGCTTTGGGATTGTGATTCATGGAAAATACTTTCATGCAACTTGATTTTGTTCCAATTCTATAGCATAAAAATAAACGGAACAACTTACAGAAGACAAGATGAGGGAGACAAGTTTTATATAGTTTATGTATGTGGAGTAGAACCTAGGTTATGCCGAGTGAGAGGGTGAGCCAATGGGAGCCACTCACATCAGGAAGGAAAAGAGAAACACAAGAGGACATGGGCTAGGTTTTTATTTAAAGATCATATTTTGTAGCGTAATGAAGATATGATTCATGTGTTTTTCTAGCGTCTCTAGCTTGATAGTGTATTTTGTCACTAGATCATGTTAGAATATAAAATATTTTAAGGGCCTTTAATTAGTTTAATATAGTGGCATAATTGTTTATTTGGCGTGGTATCAAAGCCTTGTGGATTGATGGGTTGCAAGTTTTAATCCTAATAGCCCCATTCTAATATTAATATAATCAGTACAAGATATGAGGTGGGTTTATACATTGTCCAAGCTTGAAGCTCAATGGGTATTTGCTTGACGAGATGTGTTAGAGTATACAACGATTCATGAGCTTTCACCCATTAATTGAAGCTTTTGCAATAATTGGTTACTTGATAGGCCAAACCGCATTGGCATTGTCATTTGTCCATTGTTGGATTTATGCGAACTGTACACCTTATTCATCTAAACCTAGTTAAAAATGCTTATGAGGTTAAGCATTTGTGTTGGCTTTGCTGAAATTGAAGGAACATGGAGATTGTTGGAGTTGCACTAATAGTTGATATTAAAGCTCCCTTTGCAGCTCAATTACAGAGCACCTTAACTTAGTCTTGAATGTTAAGGATCCATCTAGTTGGGTGGAAGTCCTGATCCTGCCATATTGCAATTGTTTGCTCATATAAATGAGTAGAAAAAATAATTTGAAGGAAATGCCTCTTTCTCCACCCATAGTGGGGAATCTTACTTCCTCTAAAGGACAAGGGAAGTCATTTTCTCTTGCACCATTCTTCATAGTCCACCTCAAGACTCGCTCTGCTTCATTTGAAGTCCAAGCTCAAATGTTCTAAACCCAGACTCATGTAAGGCTGTGCAATGAGATTATTCCGAAACTAAACAAGAGTAAATTTTCAATGAGAAAAATAAAATAACAACAGAGAATTTTGAAGGGAAAAAAAAAAACTTTTAGTTAAAAATATTTTTAGAAGAAAAGTATATATAAGAAGGAAAGTCCTTTTTTTGCCGAACTAGTAAACACCCCCATTGGATGCACTCTTTTTGGTTGATCGGAATGATAGAGTTATAAGCTTGAGATAAGTTCTGGATGTAGGTATCATTAGCAGCTAGATTCCAGCCTTATCTAAAAATTATATAGTTCATTGATCATTTCTCCAATATTTAGTTCATGCTTATTGCTACAATGTCCAAGAACATGTCAAACAAAGTTATGTGCAGACTGAGTAAACCCAAATATTTTGGCTTTACGTTCTTGCCATTGTGGAGTTTTTCTTGGTAGCATTTGTTTACTATTTGAAATTTCCCTTATCCGCCTTTTTTGCAAAGTTTTCTTTGTTTTCGGTTAAGGGTAGCAAATATGTGGTGCATATTATATTTATTTTTGTGTTCATGTTATATAAATGGTTCTAGTAAAGGGACAACGTGATACAACCCTTTATTTAATAAATTTGAAAGTGGGACATACAAGTTACCTGTCTAATTATGTGTGACCTTTTTTAACAAATAAGTTTGATAAGCTGCTAACATATTTATAGATCGTCAAAATAAACTATAAAATAAAAATAACCAAACATAAATTGAACTACTTAATGTTAAAGCTAGAACAACAACATATGTACGGAGGCCACAACAAATTAACATCACGATGTGTTCAAAAAAAAACAAATTAACATAACAAAAGTGGCCAATCTTGTAATGATTGGCCCAAAATCCATTGCAAAATGTCAAATGTGCTAACAATAGCTTATTTTTTATTCTGTGGGTAGTGTGTACTTTTGGTATTGTCGGAGAAATCAACAAAATTCTAAATTTGAACCGGGTGACTTTTGTCATAAGGGCCTCAGAATGGTTATTGAGTTGCAATTATTTCCCCTTAGACCTCAATTGGAACAGAAAGGACTGTGTTTGATGGGACTAATAGCTCTAGGGTATTGAAGTTATTGTTGACTTAGTGTTCATTCATTTGTCTTAAAATGCTGGATTATTTCATTTCTTGCATACTCTTAGTGATGCTTCGAGCTTGACGATGATGTATAGCACATATTCATAGAAACTTGGGTTAAATGAAGCCTTTTTACTAGACATTAGTGTGAAATTCATTTCAAACCTTTCGCCTACATTAGCTTGTCTAATATGCTTCCTTAAGTGAACTCCATCCCTTCACCAAGTTATGAAGAAGCCAAACCTAATATGAAGCTATGTTTAAAGTTTTTCGGATACATTAACTAATAAAAAAGAAAAAAGAAAAAGAGAAAGGAAGGAAGATTATCGTACCATGATGTTTACATGGCATGAAATGTCTAATTCTTTTTAGGATTGAGGCCTTTCACAAATAGTCTGGCTATCGGGTAGCAACTTGTAGGGTTAAGGCTGCGCAAATCTTACCGTCCCGGACGCTGCCTTAAATTTAAGCATCTTTAAGGCATTGGGTTATTGTATTTAATATTTTTGCTGAACTAGTCACTTGAGCTCTCAAATTATTTATTGTATTTTATCAATGATTAATATGGATTTGAGAGAAAAAGAGAAGAGGTGGAAGATATAAATTATAACACACTGACTTACCCAATGCTTATCACTCGAATTAAATATTGTTCAACTTTGTGCTCATGATTTAGTGTTTTGTTATGACAGGTTGATGAAGTTGATGTTTAAAGAAGATTCAGAAGAAGATATTGAAGATGTTCTCTGATTGTTCTGAAGTGCACTTGAATATTTTAGATGGTGCATATTTCTTCGAGTGACAACTGAATTTGTATTAGGTTATTTTTCAGTTTGGTGGAAAGTTGTGTTAAAGTAGTTGGGCTATATGTTGGACTCGATGGATGAATTTTATTTTGTTGTTAATTGGAGGATGAATTTTGTTGCCATTGGATGAAAGTTGTAGTTGGTGGATAATCATTTTTACTAAAAGTCTTTATTGTTTTTTTATTGAAAATCTTGTAAACCGTCGCAATAGGCATATTGGACCAAGAAAGAACCGTTAACATATTAAAAATTTAATAGAGGAAAAATTGTTGCAATATGTAATATGTTAACGTCGCAATAGGCATCGTGGTCGTTTATGCTAATAAATTGTTGCCATATATAATATTGAATATGACAAATGTCACAGCTGAGGGAAAAAACCTGTTGCAATAGGCATCCCAAACCACTACAATATGTATATGAAACTGGTGTTATTTCTTATCAAAACCGTTACCATAGGCAAAAATTTTAAGACAAACCCATTTCCATAGAGTAATAGGCTACAACAACTGCCACGTATTCGATGGTTCAAAAACCGTTGCCATAGGTCTATGGTAACGGTTTTGTGTTTATGGAAACACTTTTGAACCGTTTCCATAGCCCCATTTTGTTTATCCGAATTTACTTCTCATTTGGTCGTAGTATTTGATTCGAATTAAGTACTTGGGATTCTGCACTTCCGCACAAATTGGAATTCGAGCCTTTATTGTTCGTTTTGGTACTATGACATCATCGATTAAATCTAAAGTAGAGAAGTTTGGTGGTTAAGGGAGTTTCAATTTGTGGTAAGTCCATGTTAAAGGTCTCCTAACACAAAATGGCTTGAAGAAAGCACTGGATAGAAAAGAGAAGAAACCAGAGAATTTAGCCAATGCTAAATGGGAGGAGTTAGATGAGAAAGCACTCAAAGATATTTAGATGTGTCTTACAGATGATGTACTAACAGAAGTCTTGGAGGTGAAAACCACTAAAGAGTTGTGGAAGAAGTTACAGGAGATATTCTATTTCAAATCGGTCTCCAATAGACTCGTAGTCAAGCGCCGATTATTCACGTTTTGTATGTCGGAAGGTACATCTCTGAAGAACAATATTATTGAACTAAACTCTATAATTCAAGAGTAAAAAGAATTGGATGATGCCCCTAAAGATGAAGATCAGACCATGTTGTTATTATGTTCACTCTCTAATTCATATAAAGGCTTTGCAGAAAGCTTGATATACGGTGGTAGGTAAACTATCACAATTGATGAAGTTAAGAGGAACCTAGTGAGTAAAGAACGAGTAGATAAAGAATTGTCTTACTCTATGAATGACTCTGGTAATGGTTTGTTTGTGAGAGGTAGAACTGAGAATAGAGAGTCTAATGATGGAAAGAAGTCAAGCCTAAGTCTGGACATGAGAACATGTCATGTAACGTTTGTCACAAGAAAGGGCACATAAGGAAAAACTATTATAAACTTAAGAACAAGTATAAAGAAGATAACAGGAATGACCATAATAAAGGTGATAAGTCTGCTGAGGCTAGTGTAGTTGAAGATGAGGGTAATGCTAATGTTCTTTTAGTAACCGAATCCCAGGCTAGATCCAAAGAGAAGTGGATCATGGATTCAGGTTGTTCGTATCATGTTTATCCTAATAGAGACTGGTTCACCACATACAAGTCAATTTAGGGTGGAATAGTTTTGATGGGCAATGATGCTGCTTGTAAGGTCAAGGGTATAGGAACAATTAGAGTTAAGATGTTTGATGGTACTATCATGACACTTAACAATGTGTGACACATCCTAGACTTGAAAAAGAACCTTATCTCTTTATGTACCCTTGAGTCATATGGGTACAAGTACACAGCTGAAGATGGAGCTATGAGGGTCATTAAGGGTGTGTTGATTGTGATGAAGGGTAGGAAACTTGTATGAGCTTGTAGTCTCTACTGTGATAGCGTCAGTTGCTATTTTTACATCGTCTATATCAGAATCAGATGTTACCAAGATGTGGCACATGAGATTGGGTCATATGGGTGATAAGGGTCTAACAGAGCTGAGTAAGAGGGGTTTATTGGGTGGTCAGTCTACAGGGTTGATGCAATTTTGTGAGCATTGCATCTATGGAAAGCACAAGAAAGTTAGATTCAAGCAGGCAATGCATCAGACTAAGGGAATGTTAGATTATGTTCATTCAGATTTGTGGGGACTGTCCAGAGTGACTTCCAAAGGAGGTTCTAGGTATCTTCTAATATTCACTGATGATTATTTAAGAAAAGTTTGGGTCTATTTTCTTAAGCAGAAAAATGAAGTTTATGAAGTCTTCAAGAAGTGGAAGGCATTTCTTGAAAAACATACAAGGAAGCAGATAAAGAGGTCGAGGAATGATAATGGTCTTGAATTTATTGAGGGTGATTTCATCAAATTTTGTGAGAATTAAGGCACTGTCAGACATAGGACTTGTACAGGTTGACCCCAACAAAACAGAGTGGCAGAAAGACTGAATAGGACGTTAATAGAGAAGGCTTAGTATATGCTATCCAATGCAGGTTTAGGGAGAGAATGGTGGGCATAGGCAATTAACATGGCATGTTACTTAGTGAACCGATCACCTCATTCATCGGTTCAGTTGAAGACTCCAGAACAAGTATGGTTTTGATCCCCTGTTGATTACTCTCATTTAAGAATTTTTGGTTGTCCTGCTTGTGCTTATGTGAATGATGGGAAGCTAGAGCCTAGAGCCAAGAAGTGTATCTTTCTTGGTTATACGTTAGGTATGAAGGAATTTCGTTTATGGGATCCAAAATTTCATAAATATCTGACCAGTAGGGATGTTATATTTGATGAGTCTACCCTACTACATCCGCCACACACGCCCTCCTCAATTCGTGATTCGAGTCTGGTGCAGAAGCCTGATGATAGTTAGATGCGGTCATATAGTTCAGATTAGCAGCAGGTAGTTTAGATTGAGAGTGTACGGGCACCTCTAGTACAGGTTTCTGATGAGAATGATGAAACGGAAGTAGGTTAGCAGGTCGGACAGTATAATATTGCAGGTGGAAGACAGAAAAAGATAGATTAGACTACCACAGAGATATTGGTATGAGAAGATGATAGCCTATGCCCTTACTACAGCAGAGACAGTGGAAGACTGTGAACCAAGTACTTATTCAGGGGCTGTATCTAGATCTGACTCAGAGAAGTGGCTAATGGCCATGCATGAAGAAATGAAGTCATTGTAGAAGGACTAGACTTGGCAGCTAGTCAAGCCTCTAACAGGAAAGAGAGTTATAGGATGCAAATGGGTCTTCAAACGAAAAGAAGGCATTCCTGGAGTGGAAGATGCAAGGTACAAGGCTCAGTTAGTAGCTAAAGGCTACAGTCATGTACATGGTTTGATTTTCATGATATTTTCTCACCTGTTGTTAGACATAGTTCTATACGAGCGATACTTGCTTTAGTAGCCATGCATGATTTCGAACTTGAGTAGTTAGATGTGAAAACTACATTTTTGCGTGGTGAGCTAGAGGAGAGTATTTATATGCATCAGCCTAAAGGCGTCGTGGTTGAGGGTAAGGAAGACAATGTTTTTCTGTTCAAAAGGTCTTTATATGGTTTGAGACAGTCACCTAGGCAATGGTATAAAAGGTTCGATCCGTTTATAACAAGTAATGGGTTCTTCAGGAGTAAATATGACAATTGCGTGTACTTCAGGAAGACAGGACCAGGTTCATTCATTTACCTTCTGTTATATGTTGACGATATGTTGATTGCAGCTAAGGACATGACTGATGTTAATAGTTTGAAAACAATGTTGAAAAGCGAGTTCGAGATGGAGGATTTGGGAGCAGCCAAGAAGATATTCGGTATGAAAATCAGCAGGGACTGAAAAGTAGGAAATTATACTTGTCTCAGGAGAAGTATATTGAGAAGGCTCTGGACCGATTTCATATGAATGATGTCGGGTACATGTCATAGTTCCCTTACTCTAGTGCGGTTGGTAGTATTATGTATGCTATGGTATGTACTCATCCAAATATTGCTTACGCTGTGAGCAAAGTGAGTAGATACATGGCGAATCCAGGAAAAGAGCATTTACACTCCGTTAAATGGATTCTCAGGTACTTACGTGGCACTTCTGATGTTTGTTTGGAGTTTGGGTGGAGTAAATGTTGTTTAGTTGGGTATGTTGACTCAGACTACGGTGGAGACCTCGATAAGAGGAAGTCTACTTCTGGTTATGTGTTCTGTTTGGGTGACAGTACTATCAATTGGAGAGCATGTCTACAGTCAGTTACCGCCTAGTCAACTGCAAAGGCCGAGTATATGGCAGTGATAAAAGCATTCAAGGAAGCTGTTTGATTGAGAGGTTTGAATAGTGAACTCAGTGTTTATCATGGCAAAGTTTGGGTCTATTGTGATAGTCAGTCTGCAATTCACCTAGCAAAATATCAGATGACGCATCATGACAAGAGGAAGCACATTGATGTCAAGCATCATTTTATTCGAGATCTGATAGATGAGCGCAAGGCGGAGTTGAAGAAGATTGGTACCGAAGATAATCCAGCAGATATGTTCACAAAAGTTTTTCCTGACAGGAAATTCGAGCATTGTCGAACTTGGTTGGGCTCTCAATTTTTGTTTGTTAACCTCGGTTGTGGGGTTTTAGTGGAGAAGGTTTTTTTTATTTCGGTGTTAAATTTGAGTCAAGGTGGAGGTTTGTTAAGAATATGCCAAATATTTAGTGACTTGCTATTATTGTTGTTACCGTGAGCTAGCTGATCGATCGGGTGATCCATCGATCGATCGAGCGAGCGTTTTGGAGAGAAAAGCAAGAAAGCAGTAGATGCAGGGCCGATCGATCGGGAGTCTAATTTCCACGCGGGTATATATATACATACCTTGGGTTCGCGTAATCAATATCCAAAATAAAGTGAGCACGCCGTCATCCTTGAGAAAGAGAGAGAGAAGTGAATTGTAATTCTTCTATTCTCAAATCGATAAAAGTCTCCATCTCCGCCCGTGGTTTTCTCCCCTCTCGATTGAAGATGTGGTTTTCACGTAAATCATCATGTTCTTTTCATTTGTTCTATTTTATCCATATTTACTTCTCGTTTGGTCGTAGTATTTTATTCGAATTAAGTACTCCGAATTCCGCACTTCCGCACATGCGAGTTTTAGCCAATTTCTCTTAATTCGGTATCATTGTGTGTGATCAATGGGTTAGAGGAACCCTATCCGTTCCACCACGTGTCATCGAAGTTCAAGGCTGCAGGTCGAATATTTAGACTGATTTGCATCAATTAGATACTGAGAATGAATAAATTGGATAGATGTTGTACTATTCTTGGGTTTTCCCATGCGTTTAATTATAAGTGCATAGAATGAAGCATGTGGGATGGGATTGGTCCAAACTTATGGAGGTAGGCTGTTGGAATTTTGGGTTGAATTTCTAGACCAAGTGGGCATTGATTTCCCTGAAAGCATTAATACAAACTCATATAACTATTTAGATTTAGGCCCTTACTAATGTCAAAGCAAATGTAGTCTCCTAAATTACGAAGTGAAGATGAATGATGAATAGGAAAAGATGAGAAGAGGAAGAAGGCGTGGGAGCTGTAAGGTTTTTTTGATGATTTCTAACCGTGAAGGAAAATGGTGATGTATACTAGTGCTTTCTACACCTCAACAACTAGAAACTGCCACTGAATTTAATTTCGGTTCTTAGCAGCTAGAAACGGCCATTCAATTAAATTAATTGTATAAACTGCTATAGTAAATACAGTATTTGAAGTATATTTTCCACTAAATAAATATTCCTGTTAGCAAAAAGACAACCCACACCCTCGCCCTACCATGGCACGGCGGGCGGCACATGTGTGGTTCTCATTCTCTCATCCATGACTTACTTTAAATGTGGAGCTTACATATATCTATTTAAACTCAATAAACTTCCCCCTTTTTTTTTCCGATGTGGGATATACACTTAGAGCCTTCTATTATTTTCGAATATGGGATGTAGTTTTTTCATAACACATAAGTTTAGCTTGTATTATTTTTCCAACAGCTTATGCGGGAGCCCTTGAGGCACTGGAATTATTGTTGTTGTTGCTGTTGTTGTATCATCATCACTTCATGTAATGGTGACAAATATGTTACACAATGTTGTGTTTTTGTTTCTGTAATATGAGGGCTCCGTGAAAAAGGTTTGACACGAATGTGTCACATTATTTTAAAGGTGTTAGGCACTCGACCCTTACGTGAATTTATAAGTGAACGGGTAATCCACGGATTATCCATTTAACTATATGAGTTACCTCTTGATTATTACATGCCAATTTGTATTTTCGACTAACAAATATGCCAATAATATTCCCTTAAGGTTGACAGTAACAAATTCAATATAAAACCTATTCATACTTGCACAAGATAAACTATCAAGTTAAATGACTAAAAGTAAAATTATCTCACTCCTAGATATGATAGATATAGCTAGCGTACTTGACAATTAATACGTAACTCATATAAGTCAAGGTAACTATGGAAAATAGGTTTAGCTGAGTAGATCCTACCAAGTCAAAATTACATTTAATTATTTAAACTAATTAAATATATCAGTTTAATTTAGCTCAACTTCAAACATAAACCCATCTTATCTTGTCAAATTTGAGTATAGGATAAAAAAATATAATATTGTTAAAACATCAGACATGGAGTAGTCAGTGGGTATATTTTGTTAGGTTAAAAAAATAGGGGCATGTAAGAAATATGATGATTTGGAATTTTGCTCGTGAGATTGGCTAGTTGGAGCAGTTGCATAGACAGCCACAATTTATTAATGAGCACCATAGACGTAGAGGATTGAGAGGGAGAAGAGGTTATAATGGTCTTGTGCATTTTATTCTTCTTTGATGACATATCTTAAAATACAGAAACAACTTTGTATTTCATGGGGATCAAGCTAATCCCCGGAGACTAGTCATCCTTGTTAAACATATGCACCTTGAATGGACACTCTGTCACAAAGTGGATGAGGATTATGCCTGTATGGATGATAAGGGTAAACAAGAAGGCCTAGTGGGAATTCCTAGATTTCATGGAACCCTCCTCCAATCGGGTTGATCAAGGCCAACTTCGATGGCTCGAAGTGTGGTGATACTTCGTCTGCAAGCTTCATAATTTGTGATCATCAAAGGGAGATGCTCCTTGTTGGTTCAAGAGTTGGGCAATGCACTTATTGTGGTTGCAAAATCTGTGGTGGCTACGGATATTTTATTCTATGCAGCATGTCTTGGTTCCCAAAAGGTTATTCTTGAAGGAGATTATGAAGTGGTGAGGCTGTTATGGGTTTGTATTCTAGTCCAGTAGAAATTCTAACTATCATAGATGACATTTATATGATTAGTTAGCAGTGTATACAGATCTCATTTAATCATTATTTTCGGGATGCAAATTGACCATCAAATTGGCAAGCAACTTACGGTTGTAGCGGATCTAATTTTCAAGTGTGTCAGAGTCCATCAGACATAGCTCTTTCCTCTCCCATCAGAGTTGATGCCTTAGGATTCTCAGTTCATTACAGATGATCCTAAGGCTACTTTTGTCATTACCTTCCAAAAAAAAGTAAGAAAAAAATTTTACATACAAAATCTGTATTCATAATAAGATAATAAAATATAACTAAATGATGAAAATAATGATAAATAATCGTATTTTAAAATTTTATTATAGAGCTCATTTATATTAATATAAAATTAAGGGCAATTTCCATCAAAAATTCATGTACTTTGTTCATTATGTCAATTTAGTCCTTATACTTTTAATTGTGTCGATTTAGTTCCTCTACGATTAACATTGAGTCAATTTAGTCCAATGATCAAATTGAATCATGTTAAATATTATACTATAAATCTATCCATTAATTCTATTTAGCTCAAACTATAGCCATACTACAAAAAATTTCATCAATAGCATAACATAAATTTTAATCTCAGGACCTAATTGACACAAAAAATAATAGCATAACTAAATTGGCACAATTAAAAGTATAAGGACTAAATTATCATAATGGGGAAAGTTCAGTGACCTTTGGTGTAAATAACCCTAAACTTAAATATGGTTTTTATGCATTCATGATAATATTTTTATGAAAACAACGATGAAGGATAAAATTTTAGCTATAAGTCATTGGGAATCTATCTATTATATTATTACAAAACCCCCACTCTCCATCAATCCCCCTAAAATTTCTCCATTGTAAGAATCTAACAATTCTATGCCATTTCATCACAAAATAACTTTTCCCAAAAAAAAAAAAAAAAAAAAATCTAAAGCACTCATTAAGGATAAGACATATGTCTTGATGAAAGAACGTATCTGTTAATGTATAGGTATGTTTCTTTGATATAGTTTTTAGTAAAGAAACATTTCTTTTAGTAGAGAGATATATCTGTTACAGAAGAGATATGTCTATTAATGAAAAGACGTGTCTATTAAAGAAAGGACTACCAGTAGTGTTTTGATGGAAGTCACCGCTTTTCTCTATAAATAAGAGATATAAACCTATGACCATATAAATATATAAACCTATAAACATGAAAGATAATTAAAAAGTGGTTAAGAGGGAGATATCAGATTTCTTCGATGTCCATACTCAATGGTCAATTAAGGATTGCTATTGATTAAGGTATGTTCTTAATATTAATGTGTGAAAATTATAAAGTTCAAAATCTAACGGAATTTTTATTGTATACACTAATATTTATGTATAATACAATTATAATATGATAATACAGAAAATTAAAAAACATAAATACCTCCATACATCCCACGGGATAACATTCCTGTAAGCATGAATATGGAGGGGCAAACTGGAAGTACAAATAGGAGGAGACAAAATGATCTGTACTCATCAAAATTTTCTCTTGCATTAACAAAGGCCTAGATTTGTAGAGAATCTATTCATTTGTGTATATATGGTTATAAAATTTATCTAATATGTGCCTAAAAGGACACAGGTTTGAGAGAGAGAGAGAGAGTGTGTGATT
The DNA here is from genome assembly GCA_018398585.1 of Simmondsia chinensis. Taxonomy (NCBI): domain Eukaryota; kingdom Viridiplantae; phylum Streptophyta; class Magnoliopsida; order Caryophyllales; family Simmondsiaceae; genus Simmondsia; species Simmondsia chinensis. The sequence goes on from JAGTTD010000016.1 coordinate 9,849,147, forward strand.
TTTTAAGAGAGAGGGGGTAAATTTCTCCCCCTCTCTCTCTCTCTCACTCTCAGACCTGTACCTTTTGGGTACAAGTTAGACAAACCCATAGTTATAAATTGAAATAATGAATATATCCTATGTAGATGCAATATTATGAATAATTTAAGGATAGATTGCAGAAAGTTCTTGTAATTCACCTCAAGAACATAAAACTCTCATCACAAATAAAATTGCACACTTAGTTTCTCACTTTAAGAAAATCAATTACTATACTTGAGGTCAACTTTTTATGACTATTTTGCTTCTCGATAGTGAGGGATTAAATACTTGATTTTGTTTTGAGAAATGATTTTCTATTTTTAGACAAAAGATTATGGTTTTATGTTTTCAGGGAAAAGATAGGAGTTTTTATGTTACGCAAAAAGATAAAGGGTTCGATATTTCCACAAAAGTAGGGATATTAAAATGTAAATAACCCTATTTTTTAACACAAAAATTATATTTTATCTAATAATAGTTTTTATAACATAAAACCATCTTAAAAAAATAAAATCAAACACTTAAGCAATCACTTTTGGGTGGCTGAGGACATTTAACCTTCAATTTTAAGCCCATTCAACTTAATAAAGATAAACTTTCTTCTGAATCTTATAATATGCTCTATTTTTTAATCCAAACTAAGCAGTTAGCCATATTTTCCGTATAATCTTGTTATACGTATAAAAAGATATGTTGCTTTTTGTCCGAAAAATATCTCTCAGTTACTTCTCTCTCTGGTCTCTTGGGGGACATCAGTTTGGTGACAGAAGACTTCAAGGGCGAAAAAACTCACCTGATTTTTATCCCAACAAGGCAAATGTTACTCCACTTTAAGGGGATTGCACACCCAAAGGTCGGAGCAACATAAAAAGGAGTTCTGTCTCTCCTGACTCGCATCTATTAATTAATTGTACTTTTTAAAACATATTAATTAAATAATTGTACTTGTAGCCCAAAGAAAAACCGTTCAACGTGCACCGATACTTGGGGTGTTGCATTTCAACAAATAACATATTGCCAATTGCCTTCATTTCATAGGCTTTTAGAAACAACGAGCTCAGATCAACCTGAACCTTATTATATTTCTAATTACTTACTAAAATTTTATGCACAATTTCTCAATTCTTATAATAAATATTAATTTATATTTTTGTGATTTTGAAAGAATTAATACCTTGCATGGCGGGAAGCTAGGTTACTAATTTTGTGGGGTCGAAAAAGGGTCAAAGAGCCTTGAATTGCTATATTAGAGAGTAATCTAAGAGGGACGTACAAGAATTCCTGAAGGATATCATCACCCAAGAGTAGTTTGAAAAGGTTAGTCAAGCTCTATAGCAAACAGAGAAAGACAAAGTTTGTGTAAAAGGGCGACAACACGAAAGATGTTGACAAGCTTCTTGCCCCAAAGCGTTAGTGGTAGATTGGGAAAACGCTAGGGCTCAAGTTTAATGGTGATGAGCTGGTTGTGATTGAGCAGATTGCATCGATGGCTTAGGCTAGCACATTTGTTTTCTAGTCTTTTGGTTGGCTCCTCCATATACTTGGTTTGGCTCCGAGTCCTCAATGAAGGAGGTTGAGATATTCAGTGTACGTTAATGTCACTTATTTTTTTCTTGCAATCTTCTTTTCTCCGGCCGGAATGTTGTACTTTTTTTTCTTTTTGTTTTCCATTTTTATTGAGAAGGTCAGAACTTCCAAATAACTTTTAGATTAATTAATTCCTAAAATTTGCCAATTTTTTTTTTTTTTAGTCTAGGTGGATTGAGAAAACATTGATTAGTAGGCTTTATTTTGGTGGTTGATTAGAACCCTAACTTCACATATGTTGGATTGAAAAAAATTGTCAGCTTTTCAAAAAATATATACCTTGTATTTATTTTCACCTTAAGTAATATTATTCAAAGTTAGTCGACGTTTTTGGGAGAGGACTTGTTTTGGGGGAAAAAAAAATTTTGAGATAGGTTTGTTAGGATGAGAGCTGGACTCATGCTCTGGCTAGAAAGTCAATTGCTACACGTTTGGCCCGGTGTTTGCTGCAAAACGAGCAAAGCGGTCAAAGGTTTTCACAGGTTGGTCCGCAAGAGACCCCTCCGATGCTTAAGTTAGTAAGGGCCGCTGTTAAATAAATAAGCATAATGAAATACTTGGCTTAGGTGGAATACTTAGCTTGGGATGAGTTAGAGATGTTCTATAGTTTGCTAGTAGCTCTTGCAGAGTTGGCCATCAGTGGAGAGATGGTTATTAAAAGAGGGGGATTTCATTAATAAAGGAGAGTTGGTGGGGGAGTAGGCTATTAGAGGAGGGAGAGTTGGTGGACGAGTAGGCCATTAGAGCAAGAGTAGGATAATTGGGGAGAATAGAGTAATCGGGAGAGTAGAGTATATAGGTAGAGTAGGGTATTTTGGTAGAGTAGGGTACTTAAGGTAGAGTAAGGTAGTAGGGGTGGAGTAAGTACTTGAGGAGAATAAAGTTTCCAGTAGGTTAAATACTTTGGTAGAATCGTGTATCTAGATTGAGGTGAAGACTTGAGGCATGACTTGTCCAGAGAGAGATACCATAAGGCATGAAGAGCGATAGCATGGGTGAGGAGGAGCTTGTGTTGAACGGGGGAATTAGGGTTGCTATTTATAGAAGAGGGGGAGGTAAGGGCGGTACATACGTCATCTGATGCTTAACGGCTAAGGCATTTCCTTAATAAGTAAGGGGAAGTACGTTTTTGGTAAGCCTACTCGGCATCACAAGAGAACTCCTCGGCAAGGTAAGAGGGTTACTCGAGAAGGTGAAAGGGTTGCTCGGCACGACAAGAGGGTTGCTTGGCAAGACTTTACTCGGCAGTGCAATAGGGTTACTTGCCATGGCAAGAGAGTTAGTAGGTGAGGCAAGGGGGTTACTTGGCAAAGCAAGATAAGGCAAGAGAGTTACTGAGCAAGGCAAGTGAGTTACTCGGAGACCGGCTCTAGATAAGGTAAGAGAGTTACTAGGTAAGGCAAGAGGGTCACTGGGCAAGGCAAGAGGGTTACTAGAGAATGCAAGGTAAGGCAAGTGAGTTACTCAAAGATCGGCATTGATCGGCGTTGACTGTTGTTCATCGGAATGGGTTCGGCTCGGTGCAGGTTGGATATGAATGTTGGCGAGTTGAGCAGGTAGGGTGGCTAGACAGGGGGCGTGGGTTGAGCTAAGAAAGTTGTGGTGTTTGAGGAGAGAGTGTAGGTAAGGTGAGGAGAGAAAGAAAGCGAGAAGAGAGAGATCGAAGGGAGAGAGAGCGGATGCGTCTCGGCCTCGGTGGCAATGGTAGGTAAGCTCGAAGGAGAGAGAGTGCTGGAGTGATGAGGGGGTTGAGGAGAGAAAAGAAAGTGGGTGAGCTGTGAGGGGAAAGTTAGGATGAGCAATGACGAGACACAAAAATGGGAACGGGAGATGGGAGAGAGAAACTGGGGTCTAGGTGGTGCATTCTTTTTTCCCCTTTTTAATTAATTTGAGGCTTTTTTTTAATGTTTTATTACTCAATTTTTATACCGATTTAATTATTTTTATTCTTAACATAGCCCCCACTCCATGGGCAAACTGATCAAGTTCGGGCATGGAATGTAAACTCCCTGCCCTTAAAGTCTAAAGTTTAAAAAGCATTGGTCTTTAAAAAAAGTGCTTAATTTAACTGTGTACCTTTTCCATGTAGTGGTTGCCTTAACTCTTGTGTGGTCCATGTCAGTACTTTGATGGCCACTTGGATTTTTCCTGTAGAAACGTCTTTTGTTTCTAGAGGGCTTAGCTTTATTCTGTCTTTCAAGGTAGCCCCACAGCCTTGAGCTTTAATTTATCCTGTTCAATTTGTGGTCCTAGTAGCCTTCTACTTTAATTTAAGTTTCTAGTTCCAATATTTTTGTTGGTTTTTTGTGTGAGGCATGTAAATTTTTATAAGTACATTGAGGTTTTCTGCCAGAGGAGGACTCATGTGGCTACGCACTCGAGGCTGGTTAGTAGGGATACTAGGTATAGGCGCTCAGGTAGCTGTGTTAGGAGTGATCGTGCACCTATGGGCGTGTGGGGCCTGTTAGGAGTAATCAAGGTCCTGTAATTGCACTGAGGCAACCCCATAAGAGTAGTCAGGTCCCTTTATGCTCTCTTGGTAGCTTTGAATATTATTCACTATTGAAGACACTTCAAGGAAACTTAAGTGGTCATTATTAAATGGGTGCATAGTTCCCTGGAACGTATGAATTAATGATTAGAGGCTTTAAACTTAGAGAGTTGGCGTGTAGAGCTCGACAGGTGAGTAAGGTAACACTCGGAATCCGACTTTATATGGACAGGCCCCCTGCTTAATAGAAGGAAACCTACTCGGTAAATAGATACTTGGCTTCATTAAGGGTAGACTTAGCAAGCAGGGATGAAGACTTAGGCCCTAACTTACATGGGCAACCCCCAGATCTGATCATAGCTTGAAATGAGCAACCAAGCTCCCAGCTGAAGACTTTAAATGGGATGAATGCCCATGCTTTCCAACCAAGAACTTTACCTGAGGTGAGCACCAAAGCCCCCAGTTTAATGGAAGGTGTGGAAGTTTTATATGAAACGCCGACTCAAATGCTAGCATGCTTTCCTTCCCACTGACGGCGTCAGATGTTTCAGGGAAAACATCGAGAGAGGTTCGTTAGGATAAGAGCCGGACTCAAGCTCTTTTGGGAAGTCAGTAGCAGCACGTTTGACCCAGTGTTTCTGTAAAATGAGCGAAGCAGTCAGAGGGACCCATGGGTTGGTCCATGAGAGACCCTTTCGATGCTTAAGTTGGTAAGGGTCAAGGTTAAATAGTAAATAAGCATAATGAAATACTTAACTTAAGTGGAATACTTAGATTAGGATGAGTATGAGATCTTCCATAGTAGGCCAATAGCCCTTGGAGAGTTGGTCATTAGTGGACAATTAGTTGTTAAAGGAGGGGGATTTGGTTAATAGTGGGAGGGTTGGTGGGAGAGTAGGCTATTAGAGGAGGGAGAGTTGATTAATAGTGGGAGAATTGGTGGGAGACTAGGCTATTAGATGAAGAGTTGGTAGTAGGGGAGAGTAGGAAGTTGAGGAGAGTGGGATAATTAGGGAGAGTAGATTATTAGGGCGAGAAGAGTACATGGGAGAGTAAAGTGTTGGGGAGAATAGAGTATTCGAGAGAGTAGAGTATATGGGGAGAGTGGGGTTCTTAAGGGAGAGTAAGGTAGTAGAGATGGAGTAAGTACTTGAGGGGAATAAAATGTCGGGTCCAGTATGGTGTCTAGGATGAAGTCAAGCCTTGAGGCATGACTTGTCCAGAGAGAGAATGCGTAAGGTGTGAAGAGAGATAGTGGGTTAGAGGGAGCATGTGTTGAATGCGGGAGTGGGGGTTGCTATTTATAGAAGAGAGGGAGGTAATGGCGGTGCATACTTCATCCAATGCTTAATGGCTAAGGCATTGCCTTAGTGAGTATGGCTTGGAAGTCCAACTCGGGTAAGGCTACTCAGCAGGGTAAGAGAGTTACTCGGCAGGGTAAGAGAGTTACTCGATAAGGTAAGAGAAACGCTCGGTAAGGTAAGAGGGTTACTCGGCAAGGCAAGACGGTTAATCAGCAAGGCAAGAGGGTTACACATCAAGGCAGGAGGGTTACTCGGCAGGGCAAGAGAGTTACAAAGCAAGGTAAACGGGTTACAAGGCAAGGCAAGGCAAGAGAGTTACTAGGTAAGGCAAGAAGGTTACTAGGCAAGGCAAGAGGGTTACTAGGCAAGGCAAGAGGGTTAGTAGGCAAGACAAGAAAGTTACTAAGCAAGGAAATAGAGTTACAAGGCAAGGCAAGAGAGTTACTCGGAGACCGAGGTTGGTCGGCATAGACTAGCATTGATCAGTATGGGTTCGGCTTGGTGCAGGTTGGATGTGAAGGTTGGCGGGTTGAGCAGGTAGGGTGGCGAGTTGGGCGGCGTGGGTCAAGGTAGGCGAGTTGTGGTGGTTGAGGAGTGAGGAGAGAGAGTGGGTAAGGTGAAGAGATAGAGAAAGCGAGAAGAGAGAGACCAAAGGGGGAAAGAGAGCGGACGCCTCTTGGCCACTCCAGCAGTGGCGACTGAGCTTGGAGGAGAGAGTGAAGCTGGTGAGGGTAGGAGAGAGAGTGCTAGTGCGAAGACGGGTTTCAGGAGAGAGAAGTAAGTGGGTGTGCTGTGAGGGGAAAGTCAGGATGAGTAATGAGGAGAGAGAAAATTGGGAAAGGGTGAGAGGCAAAAGAAAATGGGGTATAGGTGGTGCAACTTTTTTCCCTTTTTTTAAGGCTTTATTTTGGTCTTATATTATATTATTCAATTTTTATACCCATTTAGTTGATTTTGTCCTTAAAACAACTCAAAACATTTTATCTCATAATGACTGTTTAAATCTATAATAAAGATGAAATTGAGCACAACGGGTAAAGAATTAGTGCGAATTTTTACCTTACAAATTTTTTGAGCAAAACAAAGCCCGAAGGCAAGGAAATTAGCATAGATATAACAAGTCAGATGCAACCTTTTCAAGAAGATTGGAGGTGGGCGATGCCCACCACCTATGATCATAGCTATTCCTAAAATGGCACCTGGCTATACAATGGCCTGCTGAATTACTAGACCATTTAAATATAAAATATCTTGAGTCACGGCTTGAAGCTTCCACGGGACCAAGCCAGAGCTTTGGAGACACTCCACAACAACCTTGCAATAAGAAAGAATAAGGATTGAGCATCAACCATAAGAAAAGAGCAAAAAACATAGAGCCTCGTACAACGTTAAAATCATAGGGTTAATGAAGTAATAATACTAAAAATAGAATTTTAAATTATGATTAATTTAATGCACTAAATTATGGAATCTAATCTCTTTATGTATGTATTATACTATACTAAAATTAAATGTATTAAATTATAAGGTTGTTTACGCCCAAGGTCATTATACTTTAATCGTTGTGTCAATTAGTTGTACTTTTAATTCACTTTATTCTTTTTATTACTAATATTGAGTCAATTCATTTAATAAAAATGATAACGAACAAAACTATTAGAGGGGCCTTGACAACCCAAACACGCGAACACAGTCCCTCTCGATGTAATTTGGGCACCTCATGAGCTACTACATTAGCATTTCTACAAATACAACAAAAAGAAAAGGAGGAAAAATCATCTAACAAAATTTGAACTTCAAAAACTAAGGCCGCGACATCCCATGTACGGACACGATCACCCCAAGCGAGTTCGCAATCAACCTACAAAATAATGTGCCCGAACCCCTGTTTACCAGCAAAATGATGGCATCATAGACAACTCAACAATCTATTACGAATGGTGAGTTAGCGTAATCAGATCCACACCAACCATGATTGACAAGGCTATCATGACTCCTCACCATGACAGCCAACATAGCAAGACTTGACAAATAGACCCAGATAGCATCAACATTGATCTTGAGAGTACTAGGGACGAAGCACACCACCACACCGCAACAATTGAGATAGCATGGTTCGAACCAGCAAAACCAAAAAACTCAAGGGCCTTACCCGCCTCAAAGACTTCATAGTTAACCACCAAACATAAATCATCTCGACACCCATCAAAAACAAGCCTGTACTAAGATTTCCAAAGCCACCTACATGGAAAAGCAATTTTTGCCATGGACATGAGATCTTTTGCAACCATAGAAGAAATATCATCCCATCTCCTAGGAAAGCCCGAAAACCTAACAAAAGACAACTTATAACCCACATTAGATACAAACCATATTCCATGAGTAGAAGTATACAAAACGAGAATATGATCAGTGGGTTCATCCTTATTCCCACACCTAGGGCACAAATGAAAAGAAAATGCCCCATATTTAAATAGGTTGACAAACGAAGCAAGCACATCAAAGGGAGCTCTCTACATGAAGACACAAACTTTTGGGGGGATAGGGAGAGACCAAAGACAACTCAACGCCTTTTTTTTTCCAGAAAGGAAGAAGCTCTAGCTTGTAATCTTCTATCTTGGAGCATTTTCGAATTGGCCCACACAATATAACCTTGTCTAACTTAATAAACATCTTTATCATTCCTTTTCCAAACTAATAAATCATGAAGACTAGGAGCTAAGATCGGGATAGCCCTTATGGATCGGACAACCTTGTCGAAAAAACAAATTGAGCTTGCTAACAATCCAGAAACGAGTAATGGGGTTGATGAAGTCTGAGACTATTTCCACCCCCATTAGAGTTACAGCTAGCCAACTGAGAACTGAGGGGCTATCCAGGATCCAATTATCAACATAAGTTCTTATTAAGCAGCTGCTATTCACATTCCATCGCAGACCTTTTTTTCTAGAAAATCCCTACCTTCCAAAATGCTCCACCACAACCAAAATGGTCCGAAGCCAACTTTCGCACCCAAAACATCACTATCGGGGAAATAAATCCCCTTGACCACCTACACTCAAAATGCACTAGGCGTAGAAAGTAAATTCCAAGCTTGATTCTCTAATGTAGAAATTTTTATGGCCCCCATATCCCAGAAGCCCAATAAACTTGCGCCCTTCAGCCTTGCAACACAATTTTAGGAAACCCAATGGATATTACAAGCTTGATCCACATTTCCCTTCCACCAAAATCTCGCATTACGACTATTAATTATATGACAAAGAGATTTTGGAATTTTAAAGTAATGAAAACTTTAAATAGGCATTGCCTATAAAACTGATTTAATCATCACAACTCTACTGGCATGAGAAATGAGGGAAGCTTTCCATGATTGAATATTTCTGTGAATGCGTCGAACAAGGTACCCCAAGGCCTTATTTGTTTCCTGACTCCATAACATTTGAATCCCTAAAAGTTTCTCATTTGGATTAACAGAGAGAAACCCCAAGTTCACTCATACATCTATTATGGAGCTCAGTCTAGGTGTCTGAGGAGAAGAATGCATAAGATTTTGTTAGGAATAGTGCCCTAAAATTCAGATTTATTCTATTAATATTATTTTATTACAGAATAAAATTGAAGTTCCAATTGTTTCCTTGTTAAATTTGTGCAAGCGAGCATTTATACTACATGTAATTTTCTTTTTGGAAACATCCATGATATGGGTGTAGTCCTCAAGCTAAAATTTACATGTTCATTCTAAGCGACTTATGAGATTAACCCACAGATGGACTTGGAACAAATGGTATGGATTGTTGTTTAAAAGACTCGTAGTCGAATACAAGTTTGGACCACTTGTATGCTAAGACTATAACGTGACACTTTAGATGACTTATCTTGATCATATAGATGGTGATCCAAAAGTGATAGGTTGGTGTGTTTAATAAGATTGGCACACTGAGTTGGACCACGTGAGTTGCTTGTTTCTTGACTACTATCGGAGATAAGTGATTCATATTGTACTGTTTGAATGGCGACTCTAAATCCTGAGAGTATTCTGGACTTGTTTATGGAGTGTTATTTACTTTGATGTACTATAAGTAAGGTCTAAATGCACGACTGAATTCCCACGTACACTGGGTAGCGGCGTGAAGTGTGACAAGGATCAGTGTATTCAATAGGGAATCTACAGTCTCTTATAAGATACATATGTCCCTCTAGTTGATTCGCAAATATTTGAATAGTTCGAAAACTTTGGCCAAAGTATTTCAAGTGTTTGACATTTGGAACTTCTACTATGAATATGTTCAAGTATGAATGAATTATTCAGTGAAGGGCGAGTCGGTAACTAAGTGAGAAGCTGTGAGAAGAGTAATGGTAGTAGTTATATTATCTTCTGGCATGGACATCTAGTGGAAGGGTTGTTGTAATCAATGCAATCTATTAGGGACATATCAGATAAATAATTTAAGTCTGGAGTGCAGTGATAATTATTTAATGGAATTAAGTCTTATTAAATAGTAATTAAATTATTTCTTGAGCTAATTGATTTAACCCATTTCGAGCTAGATTTATATTGTCCCCGAGGTCTCTGCGCAAGACTCTATATTTATTGCAATCGAAAAAATATTAAAGAATTCATGAGAGGAATTATTTATCCGTGAGATGGGTAAACTAGGTTTTTCAAACATTATTCATAAGATGAATAAAATTTAAAAATTATAAAATAAAATAATTTTGAAAAATTAAAATTCATAAAAGTATTTTTATATGTGGGAAACAAACCAAAAACAAAAAAGAAAAAGAAAAATCACCAAAACATAAATGCACAGGGTAAAACCGCGTATTCGCGGATCAACGAACCCGCGCCCGACATGTGTTGCGTGCTGGGGCTCAGCAGGGAGGGTCCGTGCCTTTGGGGGCATGTTGTGACAAGCAAATAGCACGCGGTTTGTACAGTAACCCAAAGCCGCGTTGGATTTTGCATTTATATTAAAACGCCAAGATTAGTTTTAATTCCAGCGAATCCAATACGATTTTTGGCTATTTTTTCGCTCCAGTATACTACTATAAAAAGAGGTACCTATTCCAAAAGTTTGGTATTCAATTGAAATAAATTATTTTGGGTTTCTGTAATTGTTTTGGAGACCCAATTACGTAGAAGATCGCGGGGTCTCGATTTCGGTATTATTTTGAAGATTTATTTGTTTTTGGTATCCCTATATTGGAGCAATTCCAGGTACGTTTTCTTTCCTTCACTTTTAGTTTTCGATTTTTTGTTTATTATAATATTCGTTATTATGCTTGTTTAAGTTTATGTATTGTTATGAATGTATGTGTAAAACATCTATCGATCTAAATTAAGAATTTAGATTAGTAGATTTAAATTATGAATTTAAATCTATATATTTAAAATAATGAATTTTAAATCAAATCTGTGTTTAGAATTATGAATTTTAAACCCCTTTCACTACGTAAAATTTATAAAATTAGGGAGAATTTTAAAAATTCGTCCCAACAACCTTTATTAGTGCAAAGGGATTTATAGAGATAACCCTATTACTAGGAACTCTCGCGTGTGAGGTGTCACGAAGTGTGACTCTCCTACCGAGGGCTTAGGTAGAGAGAAGATTTTTCTTCTCTAAGTGCTGTAATAGGTGCCTTTGTTGTGATCATGGTTGATGACTGTGAACCCAGCAGTCGGCATAAGAGTTGTTCTTTCCCAACAATTGGTATCAGAGGTAGTCTCTAATTACATTCATAATATACATGAATATGTATAATAAGATCAAAATAAATAGATTTGCTATTTAATCAAAAAGAGATTTTATTAAGAAGGAAAGTTTTCTTAAATACAAATTTAAATTTTTTAAATCATTAAAAGAGTTAACTGTTAACTAGGTTGTTTAAAGTAACGGTTTAAATTTTTTTATATCATTAAAGAATTAATAACTAATTAGGTTATTTATGGTATTGTTTTAAATTATTTAAATCATTAATGAATTAATTGTTAATTCGGGTATATCAATTTATAAACTAGCAATTATGATTTTTTGTATAATGAGATTATACATATTTGTTTAAGATTTGAGAAATAGGATAAAATAGACCTAATCAGATTAGATTCAATAAATTTTAAAATAATTATTTTATTTATTTATTAATTTTTTAAAAAAAATATTAGCAAACACTAACGCCATCGTGACGCCAGGGCCTGTTGAACTGGTAGCTGAAGTCAGCGTCTGACATCTGGCATCAGTGCTATCATTAGCACTTTAAGAAAATATATATTTTATTTATTTAATTTTAGGGACATGTAGATGTCAATACTGGGTTACATAATAATTATAAATTAATTATTTTATTAATTAATTTCTTTTTAGAATAAGATTCTAAGTTAGATTATGACATAATATAGGTTGTGAATCAGCATTATTTTGAACTAAATTTAATTTTAAATTGTTTTAGAATAAGGTTTTAAAATAGACATAAGATGGTCTAAGTTGTTAAACAGCCTCTCTTAAAGGTAGCACCCTAAAGGGGGAAGGCTGCATACATCCACTCCCAAGACCCTGCTCAGGCGGGAGCCCTTGTGGCACTGGAACTGTTGTTGTTGTTGTATAGTCTAAGTTAACATTATTTTACAAGATAAGAATTAAATTTTAGAATATGATTTTAAAATAGACTATGAAATAGTCTAAGCTTATTCAATTTTTGGGATGAGATTTTAAAAATAGACGATGAGATAGTCTAAGCTCGAAATTGCTAATGATTTTATATAAAATTAATTTTATTATTTACTTTAATTTTAGAATTAGATTTTAAAAATTGATTATGAGATAATCTAAACTTCGGTATTATTTTAAATATAAAAAAATTAAGTTAAATTATTTAGTTTTAGAATGGGATTATAAAGAATAGTTTATGTGATAATCTATGAAACCATTTTTAAAAGGAAAATTAATTAATTAATTTTATTGAGTAAATTTAAAATGAGATTGTAAAGCTAGATTATGAGATAATCGATGTTGTAAAACAATAATATTTAAAATAAATTAATTGTTTAATTTTGGTTAATTATAGAATGAGATTCTAAAGGGAGTTATGAGATAATCAAAGTTGTAAATGCAAGTTAATTAAAAACCACTAGTTTTAAAAATCATGTGGGAGCAAGGTTTTAATTGTTATAACCTCACGGTCTCCATTATTGGTCTAGCAGTATAGTAGAATAGTTTTTTAAAACTCCCACAGACGAATTATAGGTTCGAGTCCTTTATAACTCCCACAGACGAATTAGGTGTGTCTCTAGACCATTTTTATAGCACTTTAAGGGTGTTTTGGTTTTAGATAAAGCATGCCTGCTAATTGTGTAACGGCACACAAGTAGAATAGTTTTTTTTTAATATTTATTTTAAAAGAGTTCTCCGTCATCTTGAATAAGGGGGGATGTTTGGCCTGGTCATAACATGGGACATAATGCCCTTGTATTCGAGACCCTTGATTCTGGGTAGCAACCTCATGATCTGTAATGATGGGTAATTTGTCATCGGCCGACTTTCGGACAAGCTGTGTGAATCAGGGAATGATCCCCTATGGGCTTGGGACCCACGATTCAAGGTGGCCATTGTGGTATTTGGTCACAGCTTGGGCTGTATGTAGTCAAAAATAGTTGTTGTTCGGTATGCGAGTCGGACTGAGATACATCTCGGTTCTCAGACTTCCTTTTCTTGCGTTCTTATATGAGCGCCCTTTAATGGTTGTTGTCTAATGGTGTTTAGTAGAGAGAGATTTGATGTCAACTAAGCAGAGGATTTGACATACCTCCGTGCTTGTCAATATAAGAGGTTTGGCAAGAGGGGAGAGGTTTAGTTTTTCCCCTTGTTCGGACAATCCCTCAGGCGTGGATGTATCCGCAGTGAGTGGGCGGATGCTCAGTTAAGAAACTAGCACGAGGTGGGGAGCCAAGCTCCTTAATTAGGAAGAATAATCCGCGTTCTGTGATTCGCACCTACTAATGCGGCGAGTGGTGGTTGTAGTCAAAGTAGGTTCACAATGGCTCATAAAACTCGGTGACGATTAAGTAAAATCAATTTTGACCCAGTTAATCGACGATAACTAGGGTTAGTTGACTTTTTCTTTGATGCTCGAAACTGGCTAGTTCCAACCAATCCACCCTAATAGTTAGTTAATGCATCAAGGGTCGGTTAACAGAAGATAACGTGCCCAATACTTGTGAGATATGGTCAAGCTTGATCAAACACATTTTAATGACTATAAGTGTGGCCAAACTTAATTAAATTTAGTTATACTGTTAAGCTTCAATTGAACGATTGAAGTTAACTTGTGAAGGAGGGAGATTAGATGAGAAGAGAATTTAAAGTTAGATGAGAGTTTAGAGAAGTAGATGAGAGTTAGAGAGAAAATATCTCAAAAGATATTATGAATTTTTCATTCAATGCCTCAATCTTACACTTGAACAAGTTATTTAAAGAAATCAAGATACATTGCTTCAAGACAAGGCTTTAACCGACATAAAATAGCCAGCTGCCACAATTGACCCCACCTTGACCTCTAAACCGACATAACTGACTTTCAAAAGGACTTTGGCACCAAGCTACGACCTTGCAAATGACTTAACAAAACTCAGCACCTAAATAGCCACAGAGACAACCATTAAACCTGAAATTACAAAAATAATGACAGCAACACAAAGCCAGATCACAGCATTCCCCACCTCTTGAGAAAAATTCTTGTCCTCAAGAATGAAGCATGGGAAATTGACTCTTCAAAAATGGAAATTCTTCCTAGGTTTGAAATTGCTTGTCCAAATTAGCCCATTGCATCAATACTTCTTGATTATCCTGCCGTTGATCTTCAGCTCCCAGGTAGTCAACACAGCAGTGGGTTTCAGCAACTTTGCACCGTTTGAACCTGCTTTTGGTGGTTCCTTTGCACTTCTACTGCCTTTCTTCGCCTATTTCTTAAGCAATTCCACTTGGAAAACTGGGTGAATGTGTGGGTTAGGAGGTAATTCGAGCTTATATGCTACTTTGCCGATCCTTTCCACAATCTTGTATGGCCCAAAGAATCGAGCACTTAGCTGGACACTCTTCCTCACAGCTATGGTGGATTGCCTATAAGGTTAGAGCTTGAGATAAACCATATTCCTAACTTCAAATTTTTTGTCCACATGTTTCTTGTCTGCACACATCTTCATTCTTACTTGGGCTTGGAGAAGATTTTTCTTTAATAACTGCATCAATTGCCTTTTTTGCTGCACCAAATCAGCTACTTCTTTTACTGGAGACATCACCTTTTGTAGCATAAAGGATTTGGAGGATCATAGCCATAAAGTTCCTTGAAAGGAGTAGTCCAACTCGAAGCATGAGCATGTGTTTTGTACCAGTACTCCGCTAAAGACAACCATTTTTTCCACTCTCTTGGATAAGTGAACACCATGCTTCTAAGGTATTATTCGACACACTGATTGGCTATTTCTATCAGACCATCTGTCTGAGGATGGTAGGACGAGCTAAGAGCCAAAGTTCTCCCCAACAAGCTGAATGTCTCCCTCCAAAAGTGAGTGGTGAAGATCCTATCACGATCAGATATAATGGATTGAGGTAATCCATGTAATTTGTAAATGTTGTCCAAGAAACGTCTAGCCAACTTCTCTCCTGTAACAGGCTGGACCAAAGCAATGAAGTTACTAAACTTAGTGAAACGATCCACCACTACCCAAATCTCCTCCTTGCTTTTTGACTTGGGCAATCCCTCGATGAAATCCATATTTATGTTCACCCAAGTTCCTTCAGGAACCAGAAGAGGTTGTAAGAGACCATGATACCTATGATCTCAAAGCTTGGTTTGTTGACAAAGTTCATAAGCTTGAACAAATTCTGGCACTGTCTTTTTCAATCTAGGCCAACTGAAATAAGCTGTGATTCATTGATAAGTGCCTTCAACCCCTGAGTGTTAGATGAGAAAATCGAAAGCTAGATGAGGGTTTAGAGAAGTAGATGAGAGTTAGAGATAAAATATCTCAAAAGATATTATGAATTTTTCATTCAATTCCTCAATCTTACCCTTGAACAAGCTATTAAAAGAAATTTTGATACATTGCTTCAAGACAAGGCTTTAACCGACTTAAAACAGCCAGCCGCCACAATTGACCCCACCTTAACCCCTAAACCGACTTAACCGACATTCAAAAGGAGATTGGTGCCAAGCTACGACCTTACAAATGACTTAACAAAACACTACACTTAACTAGCCACTAAGACAACCATTAAACATAAAATTACAAAAACAATAACAGCAACATAAAGCCGGATCACAACACATACCTGACCGATGTGAGACATGTTGAGTCCATTACCGAGCTTTTTCAAGCAGGGTTTGTGCTTTTGCTTCTCTTCATCTCCGATGCAAGTGTCTATCTTTGAAAGACAAAGCGCTCATGTAATTCATTGGATCATGTCAAATCAGAAATCACGGGTTATTAATTGACTCAGTTCAATGCAATCCACACAGCCATTTCTTATAAGATGTTATCCTGCGATCCATCTCAACTTACCCAGTATTAAAAAAGGCTGATATAGTTTTTTCGCTCCTTAGAAGCGGACTTAACAATTTGCTAATTTTGATCGCTATTTATCCAAGTTCGTTTTTTTCGTTAACGACATCAAATGTCGTCTAGCTCGTTTCTTGCCATTGGGTGGTCCACAGACACAAGCTCGTTCTTTTAATGCGGAGGCTTGTCTCGAACCTCTCTTTTTTCCTTTTCTTTTATTGCTTTTTATTTATCAAATACAAGAGTGGAAACTTGCAATGACTTGCCCTCTAGCAAGGGTTGACCTGTATTTGTCAATTCCTAATAGTGGCTTCTTCCCCATGCCAAATGGGGGCTATGTATTTCGCCCAAACCTATATAGGGGCATGGTGGTCCATGGGTCCGAGATGCTCAATTTCAGGTGGTCGCCCTTTTTTTGTATGCATTGGCAAGCAGCTACACTTGGGATTTTCCCAAAATATCATTTGAGCTTGAATTTGGTCAGACCTAACTAACTCACTCAAGCCCGGTGAAGCCAGTCAGGTCGGTCAAACTTGGTCAAAGTTGGTTAAACCGTGCAAAAATCAGTCTACTTTGGTGAAATTTGATTGAAACCAATTCAATCTTACCATAATCAATTTAACATGACAAAATTGTAGGAAATCGATAAATTTTTGTCAGCTAATCCAGAATATTTGTCAAAAAATTCTATTTTATCTCCATTTTACCTCTTTAACTTTTAGCTTTATTTTACACATGTTTTGTTGGTTTATACCCAGCTTATAACAGGGACCTGAGAAAAATATTTTGTTAGTCAGGCAAGATAAAATAGCGAAAGGGCAGCTATCAAAGATGCCAAAATGTGCGGAAAAATTCGTATTTGACGGGAGATTGATAGTGAAATATTGGGTGGGTAAAATTTTGAACATTTAGTGCGTTAGGAATCCTTAAGATTTAACTTCAATAGAAAGTTGTTAAAATTAGAAACATGTGTCAATTTTAACATTACTTGAAGTATTTAGCTCTTAATTTCACCGTTTTGACTATGTCGCTATAGCTTTTGTCTTTTTTTTTTTGCACAAGTAAATTGGTGAGATGTACCGATTTGGAGTGATTTACAGAAAAGCAAGGCAAATGCGAGGTCCCACTGTCTTTTGTTTCCTTTCCCACAGACGGCTCCAACTGTTTTGGTAAAGTAGATTGAGGCTATTGGTTAGAAGGAGCCGAGTCTCAAGCTCTTTAGGAAAGGCGGTGGGATTGACACCTGGCTTGTCTTGCGAGATGAGCAAACGGGTCAAAGGGACCCACGGGTTGCGCTCGTGGGGGACCCCTCCGATGCTTAATTCAGGGTTTATCCCAAAAAAGGCAAGCATAAATAATAAATAAATATAAATATAACAACATATCTAGCTTGAGTTGAGCAAAGAAGGTAGGATACGTTGTGCCACACGGGGTCGAGCTCCGGGTAAAAGAGGCAAGGAATATACCGTGTAAAGGGGGAGAGTCGGGCTGCTGGGGCATTGTATGCGGTGACTTCGAAGGTGGTCTTTGGCTGAAGCAGGTGGCGTCAGTGTTGGCACAAGCTTGGTCAGGTCCTAGCATCCTGAGGCTTCTTGGCTACAGCCCTCACGGGGCGTGTTTCGGGTAGAGGGAGAGAGCAGTTCGAGAGTCCTATTTTGTGGGGGGGGGGGGGGGGGGGAGAGCTTTTCTTGAGGAGAGCTTTCTTTTCTTGCGTGTGTGTCTTTTTATTTATAATGAAGATAGGGGATAAGCCGGTTAAGAGTGAAGACGGGAGAGAGAGACGGGACGAGATGGGAGCGAGGAGAGAGACAGAACATTGAGATGGAGAGGGTTAGGAGAGAGAAAATGAGCGAGGAGAGAGAAAGTGGTGAAGAGAGTGTGGGACCGTGAGAGAGAGAGAGGGTGAGGAGAGAAAGTAAAGGTGAAGAGAGAGAATGTGATATGAGAGAGTGACGTGTGAGAGGAGGGAGGGGGTGAGGAGAGAGAGTGTGGGGTGTTAATGAGAGGAGAGAGAATGTGATGAGAGAAAGTGTGATGGTGAGGAGAGAGAAAAGGTGGTGAAAGGAGAGAGAAAGTAAAGGAAGAGAGAGAGGGCGGGGTTGTTGTCAACATCGGGTAGTCGTCATTGCTTGGCCAACTCTGGGGGGAGCGGGCATCTCGGGGCAAGATGCCCCTCCGGAGTCGAGGTGTATGCTTCGTCGAGATTGTGGCGAGACTGTCCATTGGCCGGAATGCTCCCTGTCGCCCCAATGTACCTATGTCTTCTGCCGTCGAGGTGGCGATGTTTCCTCCACTCGGGGGCCTTCTTCTGCTTGGGTTTCGAGAGGTGCCTTGTCGGCGAGAGGCATCGAACGTGGAGTTCCAACAGTGGCTTCCGAGGGTGCATCTCATTCTGAGATGCATCCCAGTCCAGACGTGCGTGCTTCCTTCTTCGTCTACTCAGATCCCAGGATGTGTCCTACCGGTAAGATGGGCTCCTTTCTTTCAGATTGAAGGCAGAGTTTCGGAGGCGGCCTCCGAGGGGGGATCTCGGCCCTAGATGCGGTGTCGTCCCTGGCAGCCCTGTGTCACTTGTTCGGATGTTATTTTTGGAGTTATCATAAATGTACCACAACTTTTATTTAAACATACCTCAAAATCCTACTAACTTGTACTACATATTATGAATGAAAGAATCTTTAATTTTTATGCGATTTTCCCACTAATTATGGGATTATGTTACACTAGTGACTTCATTAAGCATCTATATTAGTTTTAAAAGTGCCCTAACTTATTTTGGATCCACTTGGAGTTAGTTTTACATATGTACCATGAGTTTCAAGTAAATGCACCTCTACGTTAAACTAAATGTACCACAAACTTAAACTCACTAGTGCCATATAGTTACACATGAAAGAATCATTTGTTTTTATGCCATTTTTCCACTACTTATGTGATTATGTTGGATGAATGAATTAATTAAAAATTTCTAAAGGTCCTAAATGTACCCTAGCTTAGTTTTGACCCATTTGGAATTAGTTATAGAAACGTATCATGTGTTTTTACTAAATGTACCACGACTTGTAACTAAATGTACCCCAAGGTTGAACTTGCTTGTACCACATGGTTACATATGAAATAATTATTATAGTTTCTTTGGATTTTTCATTGTTTGATATTGTTTTTTCCTGTTGCCAGCTGGGTCTCATTTTTATTTTCTATGTATCATTTTAGATGTATTGTTTGTTATTCATTCTGATAAATGGCAATTCTTTTTCTTGCTTTTGGGTATTAAGAACCTAAAGCTTCCAAAGCACACTTCTCATATAAACCCCCATTTTTTGTTCTTCTCTAGAGCTTAATTTCTTCTTCTTCTTCTTCTTGCTTCATGATGCAGCCCCCACTTCCAAACCTGGCAGGTTCATTGGTGGGAACCAATTGGCGAGTAGCCCGATTGACAGGATCAAGGGATGCAGGGATTTTTTTTTGGGGGGGGGGGGAGTTGGTGGGGCTCGAATTAGAAATTTACAATAATTAGGAAGCTTAATTTAAATTATCTGATTTATTTTATAGTTATTTAGAGTTCCATTATAAATCAAATATCTCAAGTAAATAAGCAAGAGGATATCTAGGGTTTAGAGCATTCAATTCATAGATTTTCTCATTATTTTTGTAGAGTTTTCCCCTATTTCTAGGTTATGAGAATTTGAGTTACTAATTTTCCCCTTTGTTTTTAATTACTTTCATAAAAAAAGTTTAAAGGAAGGTTGTTCGATCTTCCGTTCAATAAATTTTCATCTACACACTGCATTAGTTGGTATCAAAGCTCAGAACGACTTCTGAGATAGCCGGTGGGCAACAGAGATATACCACGGTCGGAGATGTTTACAAGCATGACTTTGAAATACAGACGGTGAGAAGGTTTGAGGATATAAAAGGATAATTTTGGCAAATCGAGCGGTGTTTGATTCAATTGGGAGCAAATCCGGATCAAGTACCCGACGCTCAAACTCAAAACCCACTGCCAGGGGGTGGCTAGGATGAAATTGACAAAAGCTTCCATAATCCATTTTCGGAAGTGCATTTACCAGAGCGACCCTTGTAGAGGATTTGGCCAAATACCGCGAACACCAAGGTGGTAGATCATAGGTGGGAATCCGGTCTCCGAATTGAGATTTCGGAGTTCAATGGAGGAGGTCGCTCGGAGGACTTATGGGATTGGTTGGCATCGGTGGAGGAAGCCCTTAAGTTCATGGAGGTCTCGGAGTGAAACAGGCGCAATTGGTGGTTACTCGGCTGAGGGGTAGGATCGCCACCTGGTGGCAACAGTTGAAGCAAATCCGACTAAGGCCAACTAGGGCGAGGTAAGGCAAAGATAGAGACATGGGAGAAAATGAAGAAACATGAGAGGCACCTTCGTGCCTCAAAATCACGCCAAGGTGATGTACAAGCGTTGGTAAGGTTTGCATTCGGGCTCTAAGTCCATAGAGGAGTACAGGGTGGAGTTCTACTCGCTGAGGAATGACTTGGGAAAGATGCAGGAGGAATTGGCAGGTTAACGGAGTCTACACAAGAGAAGTTGAACATGTTCGACTTCTTTTCCGTATCAGAGGCAAACCAAAGAGCCGTGATGGTAGCAAGGCAACAAAGGCATCGCCAAGCTGGTAGAGCCTGGGGGACACAGGTTAGGGGGTGTCACCAAGTGCGAGCACTTTCAAACCAAGTCATACAGATCAAACAAGTGGTTTCCAATACTGGTAAGCCAGTTACATAGGACTTGGCAGGTACTTCAAGGACCCGTTGCTTCAAGTGTGAAGAAATGGGACACCGCGCCGCTGAATGTCTAAAAGGTGACAGACTGGGCAAGGGTCTATACATTGAAGGGCTCCACGAGGAAGATGACGTAGTAAATAAGGAGGACACCTCGGACGAGTTGGCTCCAGTAGATGAGGACGTCGTTGCGGGTGATGAGCACCATCTATTTGTGATTAGGCACCCTTGTTTTCTGCCAAGAAAGGAGGTAAAAGATGGTTAGCTTAGGAACAACATCTTTTAGACTACCTGCACCATTGGTGGAAGAGTGTGTCGCATGATGATTGATTTGGGGAGCTGTGAGAATGTGATTTCCGAAGAGGCTGTCGCTAAGTAAGGCCTAAATACGGAAGCACGCCCAAGTCCATACATGCTATCATGGCTCAAGAAAGGAAGCCATGTAATTGCATCAAAACGTTGCTTGGTCAATTTCTCGATTGGGTTAAAGTATAGAGATGGGGTGTGGTGTCACGTGGTCAACGTGGACACTTGCCACTTGTTGGGGCGCCCATAGAAATTTGATAGGAGTGCCATCCATGATGGGTGGAAGAACACTTACATCTTCATCTTTGTGGGGACAAAGATTGTCTTGTTGCCCGAGAAGGATGAGGCATCGAGAGCGTAATTTGCTCAACCCCCGAGTATGTAAGGATGGGCTATGTTCACCAACGAAGTTGGAAAAAGCAAGATCGTCCTCGTCTTGATCGATAAGGAGAGTAAGGTTGATCTAGGGCAGATACCGTGTAAGATTAGCAACTCGAGGTGTTGAGATGCCAAGTTGAGGTGTTGCTCACCAAGGGATTCATCTGGAGAGCTTAAGTCCTTGTGAGTTGCCCGATCTGTTGACGCCGAAGTAGGATGGTAGTAGGTGGATGCGTGTCGACAGCAAAGCCATCAACAAGATCACTGTGTGCTACATTTTCCCTATTCTGAGGTTTGATGACCTCCTTGATTAGCTACGAAATTCAAAAGTGTTCACCAAGCTAGATCTGAAAAGCAGACATCATCAGATCTACATATCACCCAGTGACGAATGTAAGACGGCCTTCAACACAGGGGAAGGACTATATGAGTGGCTTGTCATGCCATTCGGTTTATCTAATGCGCCATTTACCTTTATGAGATTTATGAACCAGGTACTATGTTCGTTTAATAGAATGTTTGTGATCGTCTACTTTGACGACATCTTGATTTACAATCAAAATCGAGTTAAGCACTTGGAACATCTCAAGTGTTAGTCCATGAGGGACCGAGTAACCTTCCTTGGGTTTGTCGTGTCCAAGGACGGTATATCGGTTGACGAAGGGATGATTGAGGTGATTTGCGATTGGCCACAAGAGAAGTCGATTAGCGAAGTGAGGAGCTTTCACTGAATGGAGTCATTCTATAGGCGATTTTTACCGAATTTCACCTAGATCATGGCACCCATCACATATTGTATGAAGGAGAGTTTCTTTGCTTGGACTCCAAAAGTGGTTGACGCTTTTACGAAGATTAAAAGGAGGCTGCACATGGCAACACTATTAGCCTTACCGGATTTCTAGAAGACTTTCGAGCTTAATACCAATGCCTTGAAAAGCTGGCATTGGTGCAGTGCTTAGTCAGGAAGGGAAGCTAATTGCATACTTCAGCGAGAAACTTGTCGGAAGTAAGTTGAACTAATCTACTTATGACATTGAGCTCTATGCGAAAGCTGGGGCGTTGAGGCCCTAGATGTCTTATCTAGTCAACAGAGAGTTTGTCTTGTACTTCAACAATTTGGCTTTGAAGTACATCAATAATCAAGACAAGCTATCTGACTGGCATGCCACTTGGGCAAGCTACATTCAACTATTCCACTTTGTGATCAAGTACAAGTAAGGTGTATTGAATAAAGTGGGTAATGCATTAAGCAGGCGAACTCTCCTCATATCACAAAGCAGAGTTTTCGTAGCCGAATTTGAGCAGTTTGTAGAGCAATACGAAGATGATCTCACCTTCGGTGAGATTTCGTAGGAGGTCGAATCTTACTCTGTTCTGTGACATTACTTATATAACGGGTTCCCTTTTAAAGGAAAGCAACTTTGCATTCTGAATTTGAGTCTGCGACTTAAGATCATCGAGGAAAAGCACAACGAAGGGCATATGAGTCGAGATAGGGAACTACGGCTTGTTAGCGCCAACTGTTTTTGGCCTCCATCGCAAAAAGAGGAGGAGATATTTGTTAAATGATGTCGCATTTGTCAAGTCTTGAAGGGCAGAGTAACCAATGCACGTATGCACTCATCGTTGTTGATTCGAAGTCAGCCTTGGGCAGATGTTAGCATGGAGTTTGTATTGAGTCTATCACAGACACGGGGAGCCACTGATTCAACATTCGAGGTGGTAGATGATTCTCAAAGATGGCACACTTCATAAGGTGCAAGAAAGCTACTAACACCGTACTTGTGGCGGGGTTGCATTTCCAAGAGGTGCATTAGCTTCGTGGATTGCCAACTAGGATTGTCTTGGATAGGGCTATTTCTAGAAGGCGTTATGGAAGATAACGAACAACTCCCTCACCTTAAGCATAGTTCATCACCCATAAACAGATGGTCAAATGGAGGTAAGGAGCTGCTCATTGGGTAATTTACTTCGTTGTTTTATAATTGACAACATCAGGGGTTCGGAGCAAAAATTATGCCAACCTAAGTTAGCATGTTATAGCTTAGTTAATAGGAGCACATGTTTTTCTTTATTCAATGTCATTTACGGCTTTATACCGTGATCCCTAATGGATCTGGTGCCAGTCTCTAATCTTACTCTTTGTAACGGAAAGGCAGAAGACTTCATAACCAACCTTTACTCCGAAAATAGTGATTGGTTGAGGTCAAAGACGTGTAGTTCATAATTAGTATCACTCTCTAGTCGCAGTGAGTCCATTTTATATCTTTGTTTTGTTTTCACATTTATGGTGACCACAAACACATAAGTCAAAACAAAATAAAACAAACACGCCTTTTGGCTACCACAAGTGGAGGCTTGAAAAGAGACTTCATCGTCTTTAGCCCCTCATGGATTTCCAAGACGCAGTTGTTGATCATTTGTCAGTGGGCAAAACTAGGAGTTCCAGTACCCTTGAGCATAAGGAACTGGAAGGCTTAGCCCTTATTAGGTTTCCGCTTGAGCGTCCTCTAGAACAGAGTCCCATATCTCAATGGGACAAAATGAGTCATAGCCATGGCTGCAAAAGGGGTTGTGGTGATGACATCACAGAAGATGAACGTATTGGGCTTGATGGCCATTTTCGTAAGAGATTCATAGCTATGCTCAAGCATCGTTTAGAAATTTGGGACCAAAGGTTTCAACAAATAATGAGAAAAGCCTTTGAGAAGCCACATGCTGAAGCATAGTATAATCTCGTAACTCAGTGGGAAAACTCTGCAGCTATGAGAGCCATGATAAATGACGTTGGAACCTCTATGAATGAAAGGCTACATAAAAAAAATAAAAATAAAAAATGATAGAGCGTTGGTAGAAATAACTTGACCTTGTCCACTACAGTTACCCCTATAGCTAAGGGTGCGGCTAGGTAGACAGTGGTTGAATTCATGCCCATTTTGGTTAGAGAAGTTAAGACTGATAATGGCTTGGTCCATGTCGTTAGCCAAGATATCAAGCAACTAAGGCCTGCACCCCCTCTGTTAATGTGGTTGCCAGTCACTCAGGCCAACTATATGGTCCCTGGGAGAACGGAAAACCTGCTTGTCTCTAACCCTTGTGTCATACACTTGGAATCAAGCCATATAAATGAAACCGTGTCCCATGGAGTTGCAGGCCCTTCCAATCAAAGTTTCACTCTGACCACGAGGGGAATCAATCCTATTGCAATGTCGTTCCCAGTCCCCAAGACAAGGAGGTATAACAGCTCACCCCCTCCTCAAGTGGCAGAGGTTACTTCAAAGCTTGCTCAAGGCCTCGAAGTAAGAATGCAAGCTTAGGTCCCTATTATAGGGAACCAGACTTCTCACCCTGGACCTCTTCATGCTTGTCATATTGAGGGGCAAATTAATGACCCAAGTCCTCAATATCATAACTTGGGGGTTGATCAAAGAAGGTTAAAACAACAACTTGTTAGTACCAGCATGCCTCTAGGCATGCCATATAACCTAGGTCTAGCTAGGACATACTTCATGGCCATCCAAGCACATGGCCAGCATAAGCAAAGGGTTTATCCTGGGTTTGGGGGGCAATAGTTGTCCCCGCATCTATTTGTGATGGGTGCTCAGGGGTATCCTGTAGATCCTTCTCATGATCCCTACCCACTATGGGGGCAATGGTAAGTCCATAATCACGTTATACTTTCCCCACCAAGATCAAATGGCCGCCCTCATTAAGCAAATGTATGGGCCAAGTCTCATAAAGGTCAATAGGCACTTGTACAACAAACCTAACCATGAATACATTGGCAGGGATTACCCTTTCCCTCGAGTATATAAATTCCCCGAGCTTACTCTCTTCATTGGGGAAGGGACTATTTCGGCTCTCGAGCATTTGGCAAGATTCAATTGCCAGTGTAGGGAAGCATCATATAACTAATATCTCAAATTAAAGTTGTTCCCTAGTTTATTGACTGGCACTACTTTCCAATGGTATATCAGCCTCCCACCTAATTCTAGTTACCATTGGGACAACATGGCCAGACAATTCCTAGCCCAATTCCCTAGAATGGAGTTAGGAACTTCCATGTTAGACTTTGCTTGAATTACATAAAAGTAAGGCGAATCAGTGTGAGAGTGTATTAACCTATTCAAACGAGCTCGGTTAAAATGTGATGTAGCTCTTCCTGAGCTAGAATATGACAAGTTGGCTCCAAATGGCTTGGACATTGAATTCATGAAGAAATTCGAAGGCTCTAACTTTGTGACACTTCTTTCAACTGCAAGACTGTGCCGTTGGATATGAGGCAGTCTTAAAAGAAGAAATCCCTAGGAAAAATAGCGTGTGCAGGACATATGTGCATGACTTAATTTAGGAGGAAGAGGATCCTCTATATGAAATCGACATAGCTGAGTACATCAAGGGACCACCCGTCATTTGTAATCCTTTGATCAATATTAAAGCTAGGAAATCTAATCATTCCCAAGACTTGAGAAAGTTTTCATTTGACCTTTCTGGAGCCTGTGTAATATTTGATTGGCTTGAGGCAAATAATAAGTTTAAGATAAGGCGTAAACATAAAAAACCAGATTCCAACTTGAATCATGGGAAGGTATACTGTAAGTGGCGTGATTCGTTAACTCATTCAATGAAGCAGAATCTTTAGAAACGTAGTTCCAGACGACATAGAAGCTAGAGAATTGATCTTCCCAAGAGAGCGACAGATTGGTGTCAATAAAGACCCTTTTTCCAGTCCTGCCCAGGTCAATTAGTGGTGGTATTAAAAATTTAACGTCCTAATAATAGCTAGACTAATTGTAAATTTTTGTGCAGCATGGATGCAGACAAAAAAAAAAAAAAAAAAACAAAAAATTGCCATAGCCAATGCTTTGTTCGATAGGATGGCCGAATTAGGAACACTGAGGTTTCCTCGAACCACGTTGAAATTGCTGGAAGACCATTGCAAATGGATTATCACAGTTGAACATTCTACACACAATTATGAAACGTTCAAAACATTCATAAAGAAGCAATTAGAGGAAGGCACCATTCTTCTCTCTAAGGAAGAAGAACTAGCCAGGGTAATTTTCCCTAATCACCATTGGTAAACAGTCTTTACCTCAAGAAAGCCAGCATCAAAGAATCTCCCGCGCCTCACTCGTGACCTTTACAGGGGCTGTGATCACAAGTTGGTATAAAAAATGAAGTAGTTGAACCTTTTTCCGAAGAAAAGGGTAGCTCCCAAATACGAGACACCATTATCTGGGTGTTCTTGAGGCAGTCAGGTTATTAGCTATCAGGTGTCAGGTTCAGTAATGTATAGAGGAGGAATCACCCAAATCAAAAGGTCGCTAGCCCCTTCAACTTAACTCAAACTGTGAAAAAAGAAGACGGCTGCTCAAGAGGGCAGCTCATCAGAGAATCATGCTTGATTCTTGCCTAACTGGGCTTTCTCAAGAAGAAGCCAGGGTCTGAAGGGAAAGACGGCCGAGTATGTGGATCTCAAGGATCCAGTGATTGGGACCAAGCCTCTTACTACTATAAAGGGGCCAACTCATAAGAAACTCGAAAGGTGGGCTAGTCTCTCATCTTAGAAAGGGCGAGAAGCTTGATGAGATCACATTGGCAAGGACTAGTTCAAGAACCAGCTAAGGATCAGGAGGAGTACTCCCCTCTCAGCATTAACTTAGAGGAACCATTAGATCGCGTCAACCCGATGAGGTGAAAAAAACTTCCTCGAAGAAGACTTTCCCCAACCTATGAAGGAGTCCTAATCTTCAGAGGTTGATCACATCAACAAACCTTAAGAATTGGACATACCAACTAAAGGTGTCCTGCAACAATGGGGAGAGGACACACCCATGGTCAATAGCACTGAGAAGGAGACGCACCAAGGGGTCGAAATTTAATTCAGGACGTTGCCTGAGAAGGTGGATACCAAAACTGCCTTAATCCAGTGATAGATGAAGGCCCTTATTAACTAAGAGGACTGCCAAGGCACTCCAGAATCTCAATGCGGAGGAACAAAGACCTCCTAGTAATAGCCTAAGTGGCCATTTCCTCAGTATTAGCAAGGTTCATGGTTTGGAGTGCTGAGGATCAGCTCTGAGTTGAGCTACCATTTCAAGGTTTTCAAGTCCATGCAGCAAAAGAAAAGGAATTCAAGCTCTCCGATCTAAGAGCAGCACCAGCCAAAATGGAGGATCTAAGGGCTAAAGTCAAAGATCTCCTCTTCAGGATTAATTTGGGCTAGACAAAGGACTTAAAACCTTCCTATCCGAGTGCTCTACTCTCTGGGGAGAAGAAAGAGAAGTACATGACTTTTCTCTGTGAATTCAAGGATTGCTTTACTTGGGACCATCATGAGATGTTTGGCCCAGACAGAAAAGTGGTAAATCGTAGGCTTCCTAATAAGCTAGGCTTAAACCCCGTCATTTAGGCCAAAGAAGGATGTACCAAGAAGCCATAGATTTGGCCAAGGAAGAATTTAAAGACTCTTGAAAGCAAAATTCACCAGGACTGCTAGGTATGTTGAGTGGTTGGCTAATGTTGTCCCTATCATAAAAAAGAATGGAAAAATCAGGTTTGTATTGACTCAAGAGATTGAAATGCAGCCACCCCAAAGGACGAATACCCTATGCCCATTGCTGATGTGCTCATCGACTCAGCCTCAAGGCATGAGGCTTTGTCCTTCAAGGATGGCTACTGTGGGTATTACCATGATATGATCACCATGGAGGATACCCACAAGACAACATTAAGATGTCCTAGGTCAATAGGGAAGTTTAAATGGGTGGCTATGCCCTTTGGTCTGAAGAATGCTGGCGCCACCTTCTAGAGAGCCATGACCATGATTTTTCATGACCTCATTAGAGCGATCATGGAAGTCTATATATATGACATCGTGGTCAAATCAAAATCCGAAGTTAAACACCTGGAAAACTTGAGGAGAGTGTTCCTTAGAGTAAGGACTCACAACCTTAAGATGAATCCATTGAAATGCACTTTTGGCAAAAAAGTGAGAAACTTTCTAGGTTTTTTGGTACACCAGAGGGCCATTGAAGTGGATATTAATAAGACTAAGGCTATCCAAATGGCCAAGCTTCCTTCAAGCAAAAAAGGAGCATCAGTGCTTCTTGGGGTAGGTTGACTTCCTAAGACGTTTTCATCCCATGTGTCGTATGAAAAACAATGGTGTTCTCTCCACTACTGAGGCTCAAGTCCGAGACGGACTTCAAGTGGAAGGTGCCACATCAAACAGCATTCGAGGCCATCAAGGAATACTTCATTAGGCTGCCACTACTTAGTCCACCAAAGTAGGGCAAGCTTTTGAAGATCTATGTCTATACTCCAAAGGAATCTATCGGTTGTCTGCTTGTGTAGGACAATGAGCAAGGTTCTGAACAAACTTCGTTTCACCTTAGCCATTGCCAAAACGAATGCGAAATAAAATATTTATCAATTAAAAAACTGTATCTGTCGGTGTTCTATGCATCAATAACATTAAAATATTATTTCTATGTATTTACTATATATGTGGTAGCCCATACAGATGTCCTTAAATATATGCTAGATAGATCATTTCTGAGAGGGAGGCTAAACAAGTGAAGTGTAGCTCTACTTCAATTGGATTTGGTATATGTATCATAGAAGTTAGTAAAGGGGCAAGCCCCAGCAGACTCTTTAGATGGCTATCCAAATATTCAAACTAGCTTAGGTAATAAGCCCAAACACCGTCAAGTGGTAGAACTAGTTCCTTGGAAACTGTTCTTCGACTGATCAAGGACCAATTCTAGTGCTGGAGTGGGAATTGTGATAGAACCCCTTGAGGGAATCACCACTAAGTTAGCTGTCACCTTGGTAGGTCGATGCTCCAATAATATGGCTGAGTATGAGGCTCTTATAATTTCCCTTCAAACACTTCTAAGAATGCAAGTCCGCAATGTCCTTGTCAGGGGGGATTCGTAATTGGTAATTTGCCAAGTAAATGGGGTGTTCTAGTGTCTCAGTGATACCTCCAATCGATATATGTCAATTGTACACAAGTAGTTTGGTAAATTCAGTGAGGTACAATTTGAGCACATCCCAAGGGAACAAAATAAGGCAGCCAATGACTTGACTCAGTGTGCATCTTGGTATAAATTACCCAGAACTTGGTGTGAAGAGACTATGGTCATTAAGACTAAGGTTTTCAGTCAGGAGATCAAGTATACTGAGGCCTTGAAGGGTGCGCCAAATGAATGTTTCTGGTACTAAGAGGCACATTATTGTCCTAGGTCAATAAGAGGACTGGAGGAAACCTTTGATGGATTACTTCCATAACCCTCAAAACTACATTAAGGATAGGAAGATAAAAATGAGATCTCAAAGATTCCGCTTAGATGGTGAGTCTGGAGAATTATATGAAAGAGATGCTGGCGGAGTGCTTCTCAAGTTCCTTGACTTGGGCAAAGCAATGTTGGTAATGGTAGGAGCCCATGAGGATATGTGCGGATCCTATCTTACATGCAATAAAGTGCACTGGCTCATTAGGAGTAATGGCCACTATCGGCCATCCATGATGGAAGATCGCATAAAATATGCTACAAGGTGCAAAGCATGCCAAATACAGGGACAAGTGCCTAGGGTTGTTACTGCTGAAATGCATGGCATTGTTAAGCCATGGCCGTTCAACGGCGGAGCAATGGACATTATATGGGAAATTAAACCCCCCCCCCCCCCCCCCCCCCCCCTCTTCTAATAAGCAACATTCTTTTATTCTCACGATCACTAATTAGTTCACAAAATGGGCGGAAGCTAAACCATATAGGAAAATCAATCAGCGAGACATGACTGATTTCATCAAAGAATATATCCTATGTAGGTTTGGGGTTCCAAAAACCATCATAGCAGATCAAGCTAGAGTTTTTAGCAAAACTAAGGTGAAGCAGTTTACCAAGAGTTTTAATATAGAAATCTTGAACTCAACACCCTGCAATGCTTAAGCTAATGGCCAGACGGAATCAACAAATAAGATTCTAAAAGCAAACATCGAGGAGATGATTTAGGACAATCCAAACATGTGGCATGAGTTGTTGCTGGATGACCTTTGGGCCTACAAAACCCCTAAAAGGGATTCCATTGGGACAACTCCTTTTCATTCGACAACGCAATGCTCCCCAAGGAGAGAACAGTTCCGTCTATTAGTGAAGGCCCAAAGAGCAACCTAGGGGGTGAATTAGGTTCTTCCTGGATATGTGAAAATTTAAACTTTATGAACCAAAAATTAAATTAAAAGCCAATCAATGAATATGAAATGAAAAATATAAATGCAAGAATAAAACGATGCGCAAAGATTTTTATAGCAGTTCACTTCCAAACTGAAAGCTGGTCTACTCCTCAAGTAACTACTCTTTGTCACTTGAGCCTACAATTAAACTTTATGATCCGTTTTAAAATCAGGCTCAGGATCCAACCTTTACAACCAGTCTTTTTGTACGTAGGCTCAAGGACCAATATTTACAGTCGATCCTTTTATGACTGTAGGCTTAGGATCCAACCTTTATAATATATAATTAAAATAAAGCAATAGGTAAATTAAAGCAATGAGACTCTACACTCATTCAAGAGTGAATTGACAATAGATCAAGATTAGCCAAAGCTAAGGATATGCTTATTCAGCTCAATAATGAACAATCAAGAGAACTAGCGATGCTCAAGAAAAAAATTAAACAAAACGTGAAATCAAACCGTTAAAGTGGAAGAAAGTAAGAGTATTTTATCAAAAAATGCTTTAAACCAAAGCATTCAAACCATATTTATAAGTAAATGAGAGCCTAGGGGATGTTCAAAATGTTGGGAAAAAGTTTAGAAAAGAAATCAAGTAAAAAGTAGCCGTTTAAAGCTTTTTCTGATTTGTGTGCCGACACATAAGAGTTTTGTGTTGGCACAAATATCTGTGTGTTAAAACATAGCAGCTCTGGATGGCGACCATGTGTCTGTGTTTCGACACTCAGCATGCCTAGGTGGATTTGAACTCTTTTATCAATTAGCTTGATCGATTTGTTGATTTACCCTATTAGTTAAGTAAATTTTGAATTAATTTCCTCCATTTTTCTAATTCAGAGATTGATTGATTCAATCAAGCTGAAAACTCACTAATTTAGAATTTGATCTTTTTTGATTTGATCATGTTTTTAAAAATACCAATCTTGAAAAATATTTTTATTGATAAACTAGATTCGCTTAAATTTTGACAAGAATATTTTTCAAATAAAATTTGGAAATCAAATTTCAAAAATATTTAAAAAATATTTTTGTTAGAGCATCACATAATAATATTGAGATGTTGACTCAATTGATATATCTAGATCCTGAGTCCTAGAAAATAAAAATAAATGACTTTAAGGAGTTTGGACTCATATATCATTCTCTTCAATTTAGATGAATCTTCTCTTCGACCTTGATCTCTTTTCCTCCTGATTCATCGCCTTAGAATGCTTAGTATCAACATGATTAGCCTTAATTTTTCCTAGCTTTCTTATAAGTCAATTAGAAATAAGATTAGAACAATTTAAAAATAATTACTTACTAAATGATTGTTATCATTAAAGTTGCATTATAAGTGGCTTTAGGGCCAACAATTTAGACTAGCTCACCAAGGGAAATTTTCCAAACTCAAATATGAGCAGTCCATGATAGACGAGCTTACAAGCCTAGACCAGGTAAGGCTTGACGCCCTTCATAAATTAAAAACCCAACAGAAGAGGGTCGCCAAGGTCTACAACAAGAAGGTCAAGCCTATGTCTTTTGATTTGGGAGATCTCATCTGGATGGTGGTTTACCCATTGGCCAAAAGGATCGTGTGTATGGAAAATGGTGCCCTAATTGGGAGGGCCCATTTAGAGTCATAGAAGTGTTCAGAATGTTTATTTGCTCCAAGACCTAGATGGAAGGACTCACCCAAGGGCCATCAATGGTAGATTCTTAAAAAAAAAAAAAAAGTACCATTTATCTGGATTCTAATAAAAAAGTCCTTAACTATAGATTCCAAGAGTTTTAACCTAATTTCTATATCAATGTCTTGGGGATCAACCAAATGATCTTTGAATTGAGACAAAAAGAAAAGAAAAGAACTATGAATGTAAGAAGCATATTGAGCAAATATGAATTTCATTATTTAAGGAAAGAGTACATGGCTTACATACATATGCATAATGAATAAGAGTGGAGCGCTAATCCTCATAAATGACACTTCTATTGAGGCTAGACGGCTGGTTATATCATTTAGCTGCTGGTCTAAAGCAAGAGCCTACTCTTAAAGGGCTTCATTGTTTCTCTGGGCTTCTACGATGGCTTCCTCGAGTCTTCCAACCTATGAACCTTGGGAGGCGCGTTGTTGTCTCAAAGAGAGCAACTCTTGCTTAAGTTATTGTAACCTCTCCCCCAAGTGATGGAGCTCGTCCTCTAAGCCTTGGATCCTTTGAGCTCATTGATCTTGAATCCCTCTCGCCGCTTGAAGCTCTTCAAGTAAAAGCGATAAGCCTCCTAACTAGCTGAACGCCCTACATCTGTGATGGGATCCTTGTAATGCCGTTTTCTCATAAGAAGGCTTGGGACCTCTTGATTGATCTTCACGAGCACCTCCTCGACGACATCAAATTCCCTTGCAATAGAAGGAGCTATCTCTGGATCTTCTTTCAATGATTTCATTAAGGACATGGCTTCTTCGAGTATGGCTCCCTCACTCAAGTTTAGAACAAGAAGGTGCTCAATTTTTCTCAACCGTTCGAGTTTAGGAGACACCTAGTCGAGCTGCTGGAAGGCTAGCCTAACACTCGCTC
Organism: Simmondsia chinensis; assembly: GCA_018398585.1. Taxonomy (NCBI): domain Eukaryota; kingdom Viridiplantae; phylum Streptophyta; class Magnoliopsida; order Caryophyllales; family Simmondsiaceae; genus Simmondsia; species Simmondsia chinensis. The sequence goes on from JAGTTD010000016.1 coordinate 9,882,336, forward strand.
CTAGCTTCTCTAGTGAAGAGAAGGTTCTTCCCGGCCTTGGAGATGGAATGGCTCCTGGTTGGGGGGGGGGGGGGGGGGTAACATTTAGGAAATTAGCAAGATTGTGTTACAACCTAATGGTTATCTTTTGTTCCAAAAGATATTTCAGACTTTGCTGATCTGTTCTAATTATGAAATGATGGCCTTTAAGACAATGCCTCCATTTTTGCGCTGCCATGAGAATAGCCAAATACTCTTTCTCATATATTGATAGGCCTAAATATTTAGGACTAAAGATTGACTAAGGAATTCCATAGGCCTTGGGTTCTGAGATAACACAACAACCACACCCTTGCTACAAACATCTGTCTCTACGATGAAGTGTACAGTAAAATCTAGTATTGCTAAAACTGGAGCTGAACACATGGTTGCTTTCAAGTTTTCAAAAGCTTCTTGAGCTATATTAGTCCATACAAAAGCATCGTTTTTAAGAAGGTCAATCAGAGACTTAGCAATAACACCATATCCACAAATGAACTTTCTATAATAGCCCGTAAGGCGCAAGAAACTTCTCAATTGCTTAAGGGATGTATGAATGGGCCACTGTCTCATAGTTTGGACCTTTGTTGCATCGGTTGCTACCCCATTTCAAGAAATAACATGACTTAAGTACTCTACTTAGCGAAGGAACATTTTAAGAGTTTAGCAAAAAGCTTATGGTCATGTATTATTTTAAAAACTTGACATAGATGGGACAAGTGGGAATCTAAGGGCTATGTACTAGTATATCATCAAGGAACACCAAGACTAACTTCCTCAATAATGGTCTAAAAATGCAATTCATTAAGGCTTGAAATGTGGTAGGAGCATTTGATAAATCAAATGGCATAACCATGAATTCTAAGAATTCACGATGGGTTCGGAAAGCAGTATTGTGTATGTCTTGCTCTACCCCTCGAATTTGATAATATCCTTGCCTTAAGTGAAGTTTGGAAAAATATTGGGATCCAAGGAGTTCATCTGGATATGATCATAAATTATTGGAATAGGGAATTTGTCTTTGATGGTAAGGGAATTTAATTGTCTATAATTGATACACATTTGTAAGGTTTCATCCTTCATTTTGACTAGGATAACGGGGGAAGCAAAGGGGCTATGGCTATGCCTAATAAAGCTTGTTTTCAAAAGCTCCTCCACTTGTTTTTCAATCTCAATCTTTTGTGAATGGGGGTATTTATATTCCCTAAGATTGGTTAGATTAGAGTTAGCTTTCAGTGGTAAGGCATGGTCTAAGGCTCTTTTTGGTGGAAGATTATTTGGTTGCTCAAATAGGTCCTTAAAATCATATATTAACTTGCGCATAGATGGGATAGAATTTACCTTATCTTCTAAAGGCTCGGCACTAAGAGAAAACAGTTGTCCAATCCATTGATAATCACCTTTCTTGAGCACTCCTTCTAACTTCTTGCCACTCATCCACTGCAATTAACCTTATTCTACTATGCCTTGCAACTTGATTGATGTGCCATTCCACTCAAAGGACACTAATAGCTGAGCAAAATAAAAAACATGGGGACTGATTGTAATCATCTAATCAACACCAAGAACCATATTGCAACCTCCTAATTTTGGCACTCTTCAGACATATACAAACTGCTGCCCTTGCATTTCCTATCTGAATTGCTTGCATTTGGTGTGTCTTAACATTGAATTTCAATCAGCCACGATTACAGCAAGCTGGCTTATCTTAAACAGCTCATGTCCCACCGATTTATCAATCGTAGGATCCAAGAAGCTATGCGTGCTAACACTATTAATTAATATCAATAATCACTTGTGACTTGCCTCATCCATTATCCTTATTCATTGTGAGTCCCATTTCCAGTCAAAGCTCTCACTGAAATCTCCAAATCATCATCTACTAAATCCTTTAGAACCTCCTAAATTTGAACACTGGATTTAGGCTTTTCCTCCATCTCCTCTTTAGCTTCAGCACCAGTTACCGACATAATAGCTTGGGATTAAACTTATGCCCAAAGAAATACTTTTGATTCCACTTGAAACATAACCTTCAGGCTTTCTTTTAATCCACACTCAAGGGTTTGGAAGTCCCAGATGCTGATTGTTACAAGGGAGGGACTGAGTGCACACTCATTCTTCCCTTCTGTCCCCCTTCAGGTGAAACTAAAATTGTTGACTCAAATAATCTAGCCTTCAAGTAAGCCTTTGATAATGAATGTGGGTTCAAGGCTTTCACTACATTTTGATCTTAGGCTTAAGACCACTAATGAAGCAAGAGACATAATAGGCCTCACTTGCACCCGGATTAACAGCCATCATTCTTGCTTTCAACTGCTCAAAATGAGTCAAGACCTCCTTAACAGAACCAGTTTGAGCCACCTTATTGAAGTTTTCAACAACATCCCCTGGGTCTTCATCCCCATACCTCTCACACAATTCTGTCATGATCGGAGTTAGTTTTAGTCCTTTTACCGGTAGTTTCATATTCAAATCCTAAGTCTGGCGGTTTGGAAACAAAAATAGTTAGTAGTGTTTAGTTCTTTTTTTTTTGTTGGTTGTAATAAGTCGGTTAATGTCTAGATATTTGTTCCCTTGTTTTGGCTATAAGTAAGCAATGTCTTGTAAAGTGTTAGCTCATTCAATGAAAAACATAATTCTTCCCCTTGTTCATTTCCAATTTAGTTCAATTTCCCTTTGTTCTATCTAGGTTAAGCTTAAGAACTATCTTGAGCCCAACAAGTGGTATCATAGCTTGATCCAACTCAGGGAAAACCCCAACCTCTCGGATGGAGTTAGGCCCCAACGCCAACCTTCACCGGGCATTAGTGGCGGAGACGTGGATGATCCTTTCTTTAACCAATTTCATGACAGATATGCCGGAGCCAAAGTTGAGGCGCCAACCGCACAATGGAGGTGACCCCAACGATCACGAAGATAGAAGGTGGGAATATGGACTTCGGATTGAGATTCCAAAGTTGAATGAAGCAGGAAGTTCAGAAGAGTTCCTTGATTGGCTTGTTGCCGTTGAGGAAGTCTTGGAGTTTTGGCAAATCTCAGAATGAAAGCAGGCACCACTGGTCGCTACTCACTTTTGCGGGAGGGCAACCGCCTGGTGGCACCAATAGAAGTAGATCCAGCTCTTACAAGGCAAATCCAAGATCGAGTCTTGGGAGGAAATGAAGAAGCATTTGCTAGGTTCCTTCTTGCCTCACTATCATGCCCGTTTGATGTACCAGCGCATATAGAGCCTTCGCTAAGGTTCAAAAACTGTGGAGGAGTACACATCTTAGTTCCATGCCTTGGTCACCAGGAATGACTTGGCGGAATTGAGGGCACAGTTGGCTAATAGATACATTGGCGGATTGAGAGAGAATATACAAGAAATCCTTAACATGTTCGACATCTTCATTGTCTCAGAAGTCGTTCATAGACCAATGTAAGTAGGGAGGTAGCTGAAACGCCGTATCGTCGGCAGTACCTGGACCACGCCAACTGGGAGAAGGCCACAGACTTAGGCAATGCCAAACCCGAATGCCCAGCTGAGAGCACCACCTGCCAACACTATCAGGCAAGTCAACCAAGAGTTAGCAGGCTCTTCTCGAATGCATTGCTTTAAATGTGAGGAAATAGGGCATCAAGCCTCGGATTGCCACAAGGGAGATAGATTGGGAAAGGCCCTTCTCACTAAGGATCCATGAGCTGAAGAAGATGAGATTGTCGATGGGAATTCTTTTGAAGAATTGGCGGATCCGGATGATGTTATAGGTGATGAGGGGAAAGGCCTTGTTGTTAGGCGTCCATGTTTCACACCTAGAGAAGAAAGCGGGGACAGCTAGTTACAGAACAACATATTTCAGACTAGCTGCACTTTTGGCGGCAAGGTATGCCAGGTGGTTATTGAATTTGGGAGTTGTGAAAACGTAATCTCAGAAGAGGCTGTGACGAAGTTGCGATTGAACACTGGAGAACATTTGCATCCATACAAACTTTCTTGGCTGAAGAAGGGAAACAAGGTGATAGTTTCAAGGCATTGTTTTGTTAATTTTTTGATTAGTGCAAGATACAAGGACGGCGTGTGGTGTGATGTAGTGAACATGGACGCATGCCACCTGTTGCTAGGGCGTCCTTTGTAGTTTGACTGAGGTGCTATTCACGATGGAAGAAAGAATACTTGCAGCTTCCTTTATGAGGGAGTTAAAATAATTTTGCATCCGAAGAAGGAAGAGAACCCAAAAACACCAGAAGCCAAGCACCCAAGTGTCCGAAGCCGTGCGATGTTCGTCAAAGAAGTTGGAGAGACCAAGTTTTATTTGTTCTGATCCGAAGGAGAGCACTGTTACCTCTAAGGAGTTACTGTGAGAGGTCAAGGCATTTTTTGAAGAGTATGCTGATGTTTTTCGGAGGAGCTATCGGCTTCACTTCTGTCTTTGAGGGACATACATCATTGTATTGATTTAATGCCTGGCGCGTTGTTACCCAACCGTCCTCACTGCTGAATGAGCCTTGCCAAACATGAAGAGTTGAGACGCCAAGTCGAAGAACTCTTCACCAAGGGGTTCATTAGAGAGAGCCTGAGTCTGTGTGCAGTACCTACTTTGCTAAAAGGACGGGTCATGGAGAATGTGTGTGGACAGCTGCGTCATAATTAAGATCAGGGTACATTAGAGATTTCCAATTCCGAGACTTGATTATTTGTTAGACCAGCTTCATTGCACCAAGGTGTTCACTAAGCTTCATCTTGCTAGTGGGTATCACCAAATCCGCATCATGACTAGAGATGAGTGGAAGATGGCTTTTAAGATGAGTGAGGGAATTTATGAGTGGGTGGTCATACCGTTTGGGTTGTCCAATGCTCTGAGCACATTCAAGAGGTTTAAGAACTAGGTGATTCGCCCTTTCATTGGTAAATGATGCTGACTTTCGTGTATATGCTTTAGCAAGTGTACTAGTCGTATCAAGTAATAAAATAGTAAGTAGAGTATCGTTCCCATGAGGATTGTTATTGAGCGAGTACTGAAATTAGTAGCTTTAGTACTATTTGAAAAATTGAAAATTAAGGCTTTGGATATAAAACAAAATAAAATAAAAGGAAACAAAAATTGTTATCTAAGGTTAGTGATTTTATATTTTGTAGGTTTTTACGATTTAATGAGTTCGAAGGCATCCGATTTTACCTAGATGCATCAATACGCGTTGATGGTTGAAAATCCTAATTTACTAAATATTCTCTCTCGAGCAACATTTAGCATGCTCTTTTATATATTAATCCATCACTCTCGTGCATGAATTGAAATAAGAAAATAGTTTTTAAAGCTCTATGATTTCACTTAAAAGCACACAAATCGCGCTAATTTGTCCCAAGCATTCGCTCAGTTTGTGGTGCTTATCACCTTGGCAATCATCATAGATCTCCTCTCAAACTCATTATGAATCATTGTAGGCCTTAAATGGTGATCAAGTATTTAAAACCCATGAAGAACAATGATAAACACTTCAACAACACAATAACAAAACATTGAATAAGTTGAATTGGAAATGAGCATATATTACAACTTAGGCTACATTGTAGCCTTGGAATAACAAAATTAGTTCATGATAAATATAATATAAAGTATAACTAAGACAAAATTCATAAACTTAAAGAAGAGAACGATAGAAAAGAACTTGAAAATGCAAAATCACAAACCAAACTTCTTTATTTTCCTTCTCGTTCTTTCTTCCTACGAATTTCTACCCTATTTCTCTACTTTGTATTTGATTTTTCTGGATATAATGATGCTAAAATACCTCCTAAGTATCCCTATTTATAGTACATATGGTTGGAATTAAAAAATTACAAAAAATTACAAGCTTAAAGCTCATTGCACCTCCATTCTGCTCCTTATCACCCAGTTTTGCAGATTTCAATGAGATGCTGATTTTTTCAATTTGGTTTTGCTTTGCACAACCCGAAATCAATCTTGACATCATCTTGGACATGTTAATGAATTTTTTAATTAATCCTTGCATTTGATTTGTTCATTTTTCCACCCCAAATTACAAGTTGAAGTAAATTGTATAGGCTTGTGTTAATTTTGTGCAACTTGCTATCCTTTGCTATTTTTCTTCATTTTTTTCCAGCCCCCCCCCCCCCCCCCCCCCCCCCCCCCTCCTCCCCCCCCCCAAAAAAAAAAATCAGCTTTAACATAAATTATAACATTTAATTGAAGTGTACAAGAGGTTCTTTCACCTTATTTATCCATTTTGCCACACAAATTTGCAAGTTGAAATGGATTGTTAAGGCTGGTTGCACATTCTCTGCAATAGCTGCTCTTGCTAAATTTCTTCGTTTTTTTTTTCTGCTTCTTCCGCCCAAAACTCAGCCCTAACATCAACTTGAATATGTTAATAATTTGATTAATTCATCCTTGCACTTGATTTGTGCATTTGGCTGCCCCTTTTTGCAAGTTGAAATGAATTATGCATGAACATGTTGTGTTCTTGCTTTAGCCATGTAAATTGTTATGTTTTCCCCTCTTTTTGCTTTTGTTTGGTTAATCTTGCATTCACTTGTTGATGTTGATGATAAAATCTTGGAATATTTAGCACAAAATTAGTATTTTTGCAAAGAAATGGCAATAGAAGCGAAAAAGAGCAAAAGCGAGTAACAACGATAAAAATTTGAGGTAAAATAGTTAAAAAATGAACCAAAATGATATAAATAATTATATACTAAATTAGACTCATCACTAAATTTGTTTTTGTATACTTTGATGACATCCTCATCTTTAGACGAAGCCACGAAGATAATCTTCGCCACCTTAGGGAGGTACTTCAAATTTTAAGAGTTCAAAACCTGTTCGTCATGCTCAAGAAGTGTGAATTTATGGAGGACAAAGTAACCTTACTTTTGTTCGTTGTGCCAAAGGATGGGTTCTTAGCTGATGAAAATAAGATCAAGACCATTAGAGATTGGCCCCAGCTAAAGACGGTAGGTGAGGTAAGAAGCTTCCACGGATTGCCATCATTCTATAGGCGCTTCGAACTAGCCTTCAAAATAATCATGGCACCAACCACTAATTGTATTAAAAAGGGAACCTTTGTGTGGACACCGCAAGCTCAGTAAGCATTCACAAAGATCAAAGAGAAGTTGACAACGGCGCCGATATTGGCACTTCCAGACTTCCAAAAGATATTTGAACTGCATACAGACGCCTCAATGATTAGTATTGGTGCCATGCTCAGCCAACAGGGGAGGCCAGCCGCCTACTTTTGTGAGACGCTGGATGGTAGAAGATTGAACTACTCCACATATGGCTTGGAGTGTTATGCATTGGTTAGAGCTTTCAGACATTAGCAAGCATACTTGGTGATCCGAGAGCTCATCCTTTACTCAGACAACGTGGCCCTTAAATTCGTTAATAGCCAAGACAAGCTCTTTAATAGCCAAGACAAGCTCTCTGATCGTCAGGCTAAGTGGGCTAGTTATATCCAACTATTCCACTTCACCATAGAACATAAGTCAGGTGAGCTGAGCAAGGTTGTAGATGCATTATGTAGACAAGGCTTAGTCTTGGCGCAAAGCAGGATCGAGGTCATGAGTTTTTAGCACATGGCTGATCCATACAATGATGATCCCACTTTCAGTAGTATTTGGAGTGAACCACAAGATGTGATCAACCCAGATTACTCCATTCATGGCGACTTCCTATTCAGAGGCAATTAAATGTGTGTTCCTCATTCGAGTTGGCGGCTCAAATAATCGAAGAAAAGCACAACGCGAGTCGCTCACATGGGGTGAGACAAGATGCTCAAGGTCATTTCTGCCAGCTATTATTGGCTAACATTGCGCCATGAAGTGGAGAGATTTGTCCAACATTGCCATGTTTGTCAAATTTCTAAAGGAGACGTCATCAATGCTGGATTGTACTTATTGTTGCCTATTCTGAGCCATCCTTGGGCAGATGTCAACATGGATTTCGTGCTGGGTTTACCATGAACCACTGGCGTATTGACTCAATATTCATAGTGGTTGATCAATTTTCAAAGATGGCGCACTTCATAGGGTGTAAGAAAGTTGCAGACGCCATTCATGTTACCGGGCTATACTTCTAAGAGGTTTACAAGCTTCACGGATTGCCCTTGAGCATTGTGTCTGAGAGAGACGTACGATTTGTGAATCATTTCTGGAGGACCTCTTGGAAGATGACCAACACATCCTTAGCATTCAGTACCGTTCATCAACCCAAACTGATGGACTAACTGAGGTCATCACTCGATCCCTTGGAAACCTTCTTCATTGCCTTGTCACTAACAACAAAAAGGGATGGGTATCCAAACTTCACTAGGTGGAGTTTGCATACAATATTTCTATCAATCGCACTACCGGATTTGCTCCATTTCACATTGTTTACGGGTTCGTTCCTCGAGCTCCAGTGGACTTGGCACCGATTCTTGATTTGTCCAGACCTCATAAGAAGGTGCAAGACTTCATTGATTCCATCAAGGAAGTGCATGAGCAAACCCGGGCTCGATTATTACAAGCTACTGCCAAGTACAAGTTGGATTCTGATAAGAAGAGAAGGCAAGTCTGATTTCAAGTTGCTGATAAGGTTTGACTGTGCTAACTCGGGAAAGGTTTCCCGCCTTGGAATACAACAAGATCACCGCACGCAAGATTGGTCCTTTGATAGTTCTAGAATGGATCAATGACAATGCTTACCGCCTTTAGCTCATGCCAGGTATGAGGACTTCCAATGCTTTCAACATCAAACACCTCACTCCGTACTTTGGTGAGATGATGCCACAGCACCCCAAGGGAATTTGAGGGCGAATTCTCCTCAACCCCCGGGGGGGGGGGGGGGGGGGGGGGTAATGTAGCAGGGCTTGCATTCGCGGGAGATACGAGTCAAGACTTGGCGCCATCGGGCCTGGAGGATAACTTGGCGCCACCTTGGTGAAGCACAACTTGGTGGTACCGCGCAAGACTCCTTGGGAGCACGAATCTCTGGTGGATCCATGACTTATTTATCCTCACAGCAATCAAGGGAAAGTTATGGCAAGAGTTCAGACTTAGCTAGAAAAGATTTGGTTTTATCCGGTTTAGTTATGATTTGCATTTTTTATTTTAATTATTTTTTTCCTTTCCTCCTCCTATTTAAAAGAATGACTTTAGTTTAGTAGCTCATTTTTCTAAAAAATTAGGTTATTGTGCTATTTTCTGAACTTATGAGAACGAGAACATAAACCCCCGGGCCCCCCTCTTTGTAATTTTTTTTTCCCCAATAAAAATTCAGAGGGAAGGCCATTTAAAATTCCCATACCCATTTGTCCATTCATGCACTGGATCACTAACACTCTTGATCTCGTTTTTCATTCGCTTAACAAACATATAGAGATAACATAAAAAACAACAACTGACCCAATGCCTTGAGGGCTCCCGTATATGTATTGGGGGGGGGGGGGGGGGGGGGGGGGGGGGGGGGGGGCATACCTCCATATCCCTTCAAGGTGCTACCCTAAAGAGAGGCTGTTTCCATGGACCCCAAACTTGAGAAGCACAAAAGCTTACAAAAATAAAGCATAAGAGCATAAGAATGAAATGCATATTTCGTGTTGGCATCACCTTGCTGACATTTGTTACAAACCGAGATTCCGTGGGATGGATTTAAATGGGCTTATGGGCGGGAATTTCAATTGAAGCTAATATTCAGTTAAAATCTGTTAAAAGCGGTTTGTTTTGCTCATGCTGCTGCTGCGTGGCTTACTGATTGCTGATGCTGCATTCTACTGCCGCTCTTGCTTCCTGTTTTACTGATATTCCTTGTGTTTTGGCGCCAAAATGCCATTTACATGTTAGTTAGGAATATTCTAGATAGTTCTAGATGCTTCCTAGCTAGGTTGGTTAGTAGTTCATTGCTATAAATAAGTGAGGGTTGTAATATTCAGATTTATTCAATCAAATATCAAACACAATCTCATTTTGAGATCAATATTCTCTCTCTCACCTAACTCTCTCCATTTTCTCATCTAATTTCCCTTCTTTCTCTCATCTAAACTCTATATTCTTTCTCATCTCATACTCTTTCTATCCCAACCTAGGGTAAGGCTCAAGAGAAATCTTCGAAACCTTAACAATTGGTATCAGAGCCTTGATTTGGCTTCCGAAAAAAGCTCATATCTGAAAAAATTTTAAAATCTGATTGATTGCATTGCAATTAATCAATAAAAGTAATTGTGATACAATTTAATTCAGATTTCATGATCAGAACTCAATTCTGAATTTTGAAGTTGAATTTGGCGGTTACTGCATTCATGACCTGTGCAATGCCTGGGAATTGCTTTCGGTTGGGGGGAATTGATTAAAATTGATCACATTAAATTGGGGAAAGGATAATTGATCAGAATCCAGCTGAATCGAGGTTTATTCAGATTCTACATTTCAGAATCTGAGCTTGAGGTATTGGTTTTCTGAACTTCAAGTTGCAATTCATTGAGAATTCGTGTTGGTTGTTGGATGATGTCGAATTTGTGTTGCTGAGCTTAGATGTGGTGACAATTCATCAGAATCGACGGTGATCCTTGAGAATTATTTGTTATAGAGTTGAGATTTTGCTTAGGCGAAAATTTGTCAGCACAGGCGAAAGTCTGACAGTGAATAGGAGGAGCGAAGGTGTTGAAATCCGACCTCGTTCGTTAAGATTGCTTGAGTGTTGTGTTGCGTACTTGATTTTGAGTTAGAATTGAGCTTAACTCAGAAGTGTAAGTCGAATTGCTCGACTAATCGTTGCTGTCATAATTTGCGCGGTTAGGGTTTGTTCGATGTTCTGTTCAAAATTTATCAGTTAGGGATTATAATCATTGACGAGAATTGAATCGATAGCAAGTGCTTGTTTGTGATATCAAAGGAGTACAACTTCATTAAGCAACCGATTGTTGAAGAGTTGCGAAACAAGTTTTACATTGGTGCGATTTTCGAACTTGTATTCTGCAAACATGGCTGAAGGAGCAAGGACCAGATCAGGTGCTGGTTTGAGTGCGGATGCTCCCATTAACCAGCATCAAGAGCTTAATGATATAATGGAACAACTGAACGCTAAGTTGGATCAGCAACTTATCCAAGCCAGAAACCAAACAGAAAGCATTCAACAAATGTTGAAGAAGCTTTTGGGTGAGGATGTGAACAAAGAAGATCGGGTGCAACAAATTGAACCTTTTAACCACATTGTTCCAACAGCGGAAGTAGTCCTACCTCAAGGGTTCGTTGTTGAGGAAAAGGAGGAGGTAAAATCTGTTGTTGTTGAAGATGAACTCGACCATGACAATACCGAAATTGATGAACACAGGCGTGAAGAACCTGAGGATGAACAAGATGATTCTTATGAAGACTCTTTGTTGGAGTTAGAGTATCTTGATGACGCTGAGGTACAACATGACATGCATCCGGATGCGGAATATGATTCACATGTCCGAGGAATGATTAAGACAACAAAGAGTAAGTCGAAGAGAAATCGTCTAAGTGAAGCATTGGGAGATGTTGTGGGTAAAAAGAAGTTGTCCAAGCCAAAATTGAAGCGAGAGGTTGTGTTTCGGCCTATGATGCTAGATGATCAGCAAAGACGAACTCAAGATGCTGGCCATACTGATGAAAACACTGATATACCAGATTCAGTCGGTGTGTTTTTGTGGGGAGTAACGGTGAGCTCAAATACACATTCATATGACGAGTTGCCACCTGATCCGGGAGGAGATTTTCACGTTTATATGAAGCCGAAAAGGTTTGATTTTCTGCTGAAAAGAACTAAGAACGCCACACAAGTATGTTTCAAAGTCCAACGAAGGAGAGGCAATGTGGTTGAACAAGCAATTGAGTTGTTAGATGTGTATAACTGATGTAATTTGCTGAAACTGAATTCTGATCATATCAGTAGCTGTACCGTAGAGACTTCAGCTGATGAAATCGATGTTGAAAGTCCCTTTGATCCGGGAAAGAATGAATTACAATTATTGGGAGGAGCTACACACTCGGTGCTGCTGTTTGATGTTGAAAATGGTGTTGACAGTGTAAGCATTGGTGTAGAAGTCGTTGAGGCTTGACTTGAAGGGTTGGTAATTGTTATTAGTTGTTTGATGAATTGTGGGCACTTTGAGGAGATGTTTGGCCTCGGGTATGACCCCACAATTGATGCTCAAGACCAAGTAAAGCCAACAGTGATAGCGTTTGAAAATCAGGACATAATGCAAATGGAAGCTGCTGTGCGGGTGCAGGACCTGGTTGCGTTTGGGGTGATCTGCAGTGGTGTTTCGGAGTGGAAAAATCATATGCATAAGCTCCAATGTGTCCTTAATGTTTTGGTGGAAACGATCAACGCGAGATTGAGGAAAACTCTAGCTAAAATTAGAGTGGAAATCAGCACCATAGCCTTGGACAGAACAATTCAATGCTTGAGGAAGTCCTCAGTTGTTCAAGAGCTTGTTTGGTGTCTCCACTTGTTATATTTGTTACTTATGCGGGTATTAGTTGGTAATAAAGAAATGCTTGATTATTTGATGCATATTTGGTGGCTGGATAATCGTGGGGTTAAAAGGAGTCGGGAGTACAGGTCGGAAGTAGTGAACTGCAGCCTTAACAGAATTGTTGGGCATGTTTTGAATGTTCATGTTTTGTCAGTGTATACTTGGCACTCCACAATGGTTAATGAGCTCCTAATTCGTGTGTCTTATGCAAGAGTAGGCGAAGAAGTGGCTGGAGTTGTGAAATCTTACAAGTTATTTCTCAAGATGCCATTACAGGAAGTTTTGAAGGTTGCAGAACAGTCTTGGGAAGGTTCTTTACCGTCAGTTATAAATAAGCTGCTCAGATTTGGTTTGGTTGATGCTATTATGTATTTTAGAAGGTGTAATAACTTGTTCGCTTGAAGTAGCTTCCACATGGACCTAAATCGAGCTGCTATATGCTATCATGGATCGCAAAAAGTTAGCTTTGCTGCATTACCGGACTCTGCAACAGCGTGGGTGCAATTGGGAAGCAATCAAGGATTTGTTGAGCATGTCATGAGTTGGTTCAGTATGTGGGTGTGTGAGCTAAATAAGTTGGGAATTATTGCTATAGGACACGATAATTCAGCAAGGAATCAAGTTCCAATAGCTGATAAGCACTTTCGGCATGCCGATCGGCATGTTTAAAATGAAAAAATTCTGTTTTGGAGCTGTTCGAACTGCGTTTTGGAATGTTTTCAAGCTGAATTCAATAGTTGGTTTTCTTGGTTTGAGTTTGGAAGGCCTCCGGAGTTGTTAAAGGTCTTCACATGCAGTTTGATGGGTTTAACGGCATATAACATCTGTCATGCAGCATTCTACAAGAATGAGTTCAGTAGTGTTGCTGCATTGTGTGATTCTCAGCAGCAAAATAGAGTGTTGGGCTGTGTTAGTTGCTTCATGAGAGAGTGTTGACTATGGGATCCAAGGAGCAACCAAGACAAGAATTCCATCTGCAAGATATTAGGAGTTGGAAAGTTGAATTTAGAATTGGAATCTGAGAAAGGTTGTTCTGCTGGGAGTGTCGAAGAGGTTGAATCAGGCCCAAGTCTGGAAGTTTGTAAAGGGGATCAATCGGTTATCATTTTGGACTTTGATGCAGCATTGGAGGATGTTAATTGGACTCCTAGAAGCAGTAGAAACTTGAGAGAATCAAAAAGATCGTCTGAAGGCATGTCAAGTGCAGAGTGCTGCAGGGTTAATCACTGCTGCAGGGAAGATATTGGTATTGATTTTTGGCTGATTTGGTACGATATGGGCAGACCACCTGAGGAAATTCTCCAAACCAGGTGCAAACTAGCATGTTCAAGCTATCATTCAAAGGTATACTGCAAGCAGGGCAATTCTTCCAGTGCAGTTCAGATTGGAAGTTCACCACCTTCAACTCCTACCTCGACATCAACAAGTGATTTTAAAGTCTCATTCTCTTCATTCTTGAGGACAAGAATGTTTTTAAGGGGAAGGGAATGTTACAAACCGAGATTCCGAGGCATGGATTTAAATGGGCTTAAGGGCGAAAATTTCAGTTGAAGCTAATATTCAGTTAAAATCTATTAAAAGCTGTCTGTTTTGCTCATGATGCTGCTGCGTGGCTTACTGATTGCTGATGCTGCGTTCTACTGCCGCTATTACTTGCTGTTTTACTGATATTCCTTGTGTTTTGGCACCAAAATGCCATTTACATGTTAGTTAGGAATATTCTAGATAGTTCTAGATGCTTCCTAGCTAGGTTGGTTAGTAGTTCATTGCTATAAATAAGTGAGGATTGTAATATTCAGATTTATTCAATCAAATATCAAACACAATCTCATTTTGAGATCAATATTCTCTCTCTCACCTAACTCTCTATATTTTCTCATCTAATTTCCCTTCTTCCTCTCATCTAAACTCTACATTCTTTATCATCTCATACTCTTTCAATCCCAACCTAGGTTAAGGCTCAAGAGAAATCTTCGAAACCTCAACAACATTCTAACTATATTACTGCGTTTTTCTCAGTACCATTTTCTTCTTCAAAAGGTTAGAGTTTTTCGAAGCTAAGATTTTGAGTGGTATCCTCTGTACGAGGATTTTCTATTTGATATTTTCGGTTCCATTTTTTTTAAATATATAAATATATATATAATTTTTTTATAATCTCTTGCGGCAAGATTTTTTTAACAAAAATCTAAAAATCTCACATTTCCGTTTTTTATTTATGATTATTTTATCTAACTTTTTTTTTTTTTTTTTTTGAGCTTTGTAAGTCAATTCAAACTTAACCTCTTATCGTTTTTGAACTTTGTAAGTCAATGCAAACCTAACCTCTTGTATGCTCCAAGTTTGTTGTTTTCGAAGCGGCGACTCTTTATACAGTTATACTTTTGTGCACCACATATGTTCCCAATTTTTTTTTAATGCAAGAACTTTGTTTTCAGAGGACCTGAGGATGACCCCGCTTTTGGGGAACTACACGTCTGACTTCGGTCCGTGCTCCACACCAGGTCTTAGTTGATGGAGGCCCTTTGAGTTCATTTGAGAAAACTTGATGATGACCCCGCATATTGGGAACTACACGTCTGATTTCGGTCACCAGGTCCTAGCTGGTGGAGGCTCTTGGAGTCCATTTGAGAAGACTTGTCGATGGCCCCGCGTGTAGGGAACTACATGTCTGACTTTGATCCACTCCCCCCGCTGGGTCCTAGTTGGCGGAGGCTCTTGGAGTCCATTTGAGAAGTCCTGACAACGACCCCGTGTGTGGGGAACTACCCATCTGGCTTTGGTCCATGTCCCTCTCCAGGTCTTGGTGGAGGCCTTGGAGTTGATTTGAGAAGACATGATGATGACCCCGCATGTGGGGAACTACACGTCTGACCTCGGTCTATGCCCCTCGCTGGGTCTTTGTTGGTGGAGGCCCTTGGAGTCCATTTGAGAAGACCTGACAGAAACCCCGCATGTGGGGAACTACATGTCGGATTTTGGTCCGTGCCACCCGCCAAATGAGAGTCGACGGAGGCCCTTGGAATCCATTTGAGAAGTCCTGATGACAACTTCTTGTGTGGAGAACTACACATCTGATTTTGGTCCATGGCCCACGTTGGGTCTTATTTACTAGCCCTTGGAGTATGACTCATTTGTTTTTAGTTTTTTTTATTTTTAAGTTTAGCTAACCTCTTTTTTACCCCCTTCAGATGGCTACTTTTAAGATGCCTGAGAGGCATAGGCGTGAGTACCTTTGCATAATTGAAAGGGATCATGAGGCAGGCTTGGTTCAAATTCATCGTGTGCACCCCACTTTAAAGGCTAGGGTCTGAAAAATGGCCCACAGTAATATTTCTGAGGTTTTATGGTCCAGAGAAGCGTCTCAGGCCACAGCTGACAAGAGGAGAATGCGTATGCTCTAGAGTCCTTTACATGATAGATCATGCCGATCGACTCTAAGAATTTCAATTGCTAGGGCGGCATATATTTGGGGGGAAAGTGCATTGGGGTAAGAGTATGACGGTTAAAGGAGAGTTCTCCCATATTTCTAAATATTGGGAGTTGACAAAGTTCATATTGGCCCACCATAAAGATGACCTAAAAAGAGCGTGAATACTTTCTTTAGTACTCACATCCCTCCATATATATGTTAGAGGACTAGAACTACTCCATTTTTTTTGTTAATCATGTTGTGCTTTGACCAATACGCTTCACATGTTTGAAAGTGAGCTGTCAATTTCACTATGGGACGTACATCGCATTGGTGGACTTCCTTATGTCGGCCATATGTACAATCAGACTGTTCCAACATCTATTTAGTCGTAATTGAGATGGTGGCAGGATTATAACCTCGTCATGTGAAATTTTATTTGTAGTTTACTCTCATTTGAGGAAACAACATCAGGGTTCACATGGGCTTCCTACAGCTACCTGGGTAAATTTTTTTGTCGGGTAGAAGTCTATAGAAAAGTTCAGCAGTAACAACACACCCGAAAAGAGCAGCCAAACTGTCAATCAAATAATGATTATCAAAGCTTGTTCAAAGAATTGCCAGCAGTCATTCTAGTTGATCTAGATAACTGGGAGTATTGCCCGATAGTCGAGAAGAGATGCACATGGCAGCATTCACTTCATGTTAGTTGTGTGCTTTTGTCCTCCCATGTGATCAGGATAGGAGTATTCGTCCAGAGACTTTTCTTGTTGCTAGTTAAATGGTAGAGGGGCGATCTTACAATTTCTCAGTACTGGTGTTAGCTAGCACATACCATGGTGTGAACATCGTCTCCCAAGCTCCGAAACAAGAACATGCTAAAGCACAATTCCCGGTGCACTACCTTTATGAATGCCTGGCATGGTACTTCGATACTCACCTCAGACTTGTACCAAACGTGCCACCTTGCCCTGTGATGGTAGAGTATTCTGGTATAAAGAGGGCCAATTACCCCAAATCAATGGATGCTTGTCAACTTATCCACATGGGGACGAACTTGAATTGGTGGAGAACTATGTAGAATTGAGACTCAACGCGAACACTTGTTGATGTTGAGACTTTAAAAATGGATGAACTATATAATCTTAACTACTTCAGGCCTTCCTACCTTCCACTAAGGCGCAATGAGAACTTTGTCCTTGAGCCTTACAGCCCACATTGATTCAACAAGTAGTTTAGCTTTTGTCAAGGTGTTCCCAGCATTCTCCTCAGAGACGTTTGTACAACCAAATGTGAGGATGCACTATGCAACTTGATCTTGGGACGCTGCAAGGGAGCCATCGGTAAGGTGATTTTGCCTCCCCGACCATCAGTCGTCTCTAAACACACTGCCCACTTGTTTCGTTACCAGTGGAGTAAGGTGAGCAACAAGGATATTAAAGAGAAAATTGATGTCTTTGAACAAAGCATGGATGCTTTTACCACTCGAAAACCACACAAAAGCATTTTCCAACCAGACAAGGTACGATTCTTTCCCTGATCCCTTGGTTTTTTACCACTTTTCCCCCTTTTTTCAAACTGACTTGGATGTTTAATTGGGTTAATGCCTTACAAGGTCATGAGCTCCCAAGGGATAAACCAGAAGAGACCTTTAAACCATAAAAAGACAGTGCAAGCCTTAAAATCCATTTGAAATGACACCTAGGTGCAAGAGATGATGAAGACTCGGCCACTAAGGATTACAAGCATCGTTGGAGGGGAAGGCAGAAACATGAGGCAGAAATGGAGATTCCCACTTTAGAGAACGTTTCAAATGGCCATGATGCGAACTTCTTCCTTGGGTTCTATTGGGAAAAACATATGAATTTTGTTGAAAAGTGAACTCTGATGCCGACTATTGGGTTCACAGTTCACAACTATGGTCACAACAATAGGCACCAACTAGAGCACTTAGAGTAGGAGACTCTTCTCTCTACTTAAGCCCTAGGTCGGAGAATCACGCTTCGTGACACCTTACGTGCTAGAGTTCCTGGGACTAGGTTTATCTCTATAAACCCTTTACCCTAATACCGGTTGTTGGGATGAATTTCAAAATTCTCCCTAAAGATTACGCAGCGGAACAGGTTTAGAATTCATAACCTAGGGTCGATTTAAAATTCCTAATTTTAAATCTATTGACTTAAATTCATAATTTAAATCAACAAATCTAAATTCAATATTTAGATTTACAGGCTTTTAACTCTAATACATTCATTACAATACATAAATTTAAACAGGTACAATAACGAATACTATAAATAAATAGAAAAGTGAAACTAAAAGAAGAAGGAAAGAAAAACATACCTGAAGTTGCGCCGATAACAAAGAAAACCAGAAAGACAATAATATTCTTCAAAATCGAGACCCCAAGACCTTCTACGCAATGACCTCGAACTGCCTGGAGGGTGGGCTCCAAAAAATATTAAACTTGAGGAAAGAAAAATTTCAACGAAAAATTTTCTCCCCAATTAGATCTCCGAAACAGTTTCAGAAACCCTAAAGAAAAGTTTCAACTCCAATGCCAAACCTCAGAATAAGCCCTTCTATATCTAGAAATATACCGGAGCAAAAAAATCTATTTTAATCAAAAAGGGATTGCACAGGTTAAAATAAAACGCATCGTTTCAATTAGAAAACAGTTCAAAACATCTTGTTTCATCAACCCAAAAATCACGCCTGTTATTTTAATTCAAAACGCGTGACACGTGTCACTGTGTGATTGGTCCCCGCCAGGGGATACGGATAGCCCTGGTGTGTCGCGCGTTGATTCGTTGGATCCGAAGCACACGGATCGCGAGCCTGTGCGCTTTTCGTCCCCTTTTTTTACCTTTGTTTCACACGTAAAAATTCATCTTATTAATTTTAATTTTTCAAAAATTATTTTATTTTATAATTTTTAATATTTATTCATCTTGTGAAAAATGTTTGGCAAAATTAATTTACCCATCTTATGGATAAATAATTCATCTCATGAATTCTTTAATATTTTTCTAATGGCAATAAAATACAAAGGCTTGCACAGGGACCTTAGGGACAATTTAAATCTAGCTCCAAATGGGTTAAATTAAATCTTCGCATGATATTAATTTAACTACCATTTAAAGAGACTTAATTCCACTAAATAAATCTTAATGCACCCCATACTTAAATTATTTATTCGATATCTCCTTAATAGACTGTATTGATGACAACAACCCCTCCACTAGATGTCCATGACAAAGGATAAATATAACCACTACCATTATCCTTCTCACAGCTTCTCCATTAGTTATCGACTCGCCCTTTCCTGAATAATTCACTTATACTTGAATATATTCACAGTATAAATTCGAAATGTCAAACACTTAGAATACTTTGGCCAGAGTTTCCAAACCATTCAAATATTTGCGAATCAACTAAAGGGACATGTGTATCTCATAAGAGACTATATATTCCCTATTGAATACCTGATCCTTGTCACACTTCACGCCGCTACCCACTGTACGTGGGATTTCAGTCATTCGTTTAGACCTTACTTATAGTGCACCAAAGTAACTAATGCTCCATGCACAGGTCCAGAATACTCTCAGGATTTAGTGTCGTTGTTCAAACAGTACAACATGAATCTTATTGAACACACTAACTTAACACTTTTGGATCTCCATCCACATGACCAAGACAAGCCATCTAAAGTGCCGCATCATAGCCTTAACATACAAGTAGTCCAAACTTGTCTTCGACTGCGAGTCTTTCAAACAACAATCCATACCATTTGTTCCAAGTCTATCTACGACTTTGTCTCATAAACCACTTAGAACAAACATGTAAATTGTAGTATGAGTACTACACCCATCTCATGGATGTCTCCCAAAAGAAAATCACATATAGTATAAATGCTCACATACACAAATTTAATCAGGAAACGACAGGAACTTCAATTTTATTTATTAATTATAATAATATATTTAGAATAGATCTGAATTTTAGGACACTGTTCCTAACAATCTCCCATTTTTCCTAAATCCAATTTATGGCAAAGTCCATACTCACCACTTTTAAGGTTGAACCAAAAATCTTCTAGGCCTAACCCTTAGTGAGCACAATTACTCCGATGTGAAGTCGACAATGCAATACTGCTTAACATTCCTCTCACTAATGGCTCCCACTCCAATGGTAAAGACATACTGAGACGTTGAACGTCTATCATATTAATCTGATTGGAAGTCTTAAATCAGTATAACCAACTGGAACCAGCTCGTCGCCTTGAAAGATCAGTATAGGATCTCTAGTTCTTCTGAAGAACTAGAGAAAACACTTCACTGCCACCTAATTCATTGGACCCCGATTAGACTAACACCTGCATAATATCCCATAGCATGGAAGACATCAAGTCTCGTGCACAACATGTCATACCTGAGGCTCCTACCACCAAAGAATATGGAATATTCCTCAATTGATCCTCTTCTTGAGGTGTCCCAGAACCCTACTCGAAAGTGCAAGGGACTCCATGCTATACCCTGACAACATCTTGTCAATATAAGTGGCTGGAAAGAATTCCAACATCCTACTCTTATGACCTTGCAAAAGCTTAATCATAAGAGTGGAGATGGCTTCTCCTATGTCCTTCATATCGAGCTATCCTGACAACCAAACCTTTTCAGCTAATAACACCCCTACATATTCTCTCTGAGTAGTATATCGTTGATATATAACACCAAGAAAGTCACTACTTTCTCTTAATGTCATTTGTACACGCATTATTTGAGCAACCGATTGCACAAAACTAGAAAACTTAATTGCTTCATTGTGGCTAAAAGGATCAGATTCAATGCCACGATCAACCTCTAAGGCTCCCACTATGAACTTGTCAGGTGTCCCGACAGTCCTCCCTCCATACCTAAGCTCTCGTGTACCTGGAACATTGTCGTTCCTATTAGTAGGTGCATCTAATGCATCCCCTATGTCTTAAGTTGTGTCTAGCTGTTCAGAATTATTGTCATTTTCCTTTAATACTATTTTATTTTTGTTTTTGTAACTTACTTGCAAAATCCTTCTCTAAGTATTTTACATTGTATTTACAAAAGACCCTTTAAATCAAAACTGTAGAAAAAATCATCTTTGTTCCTTTTATTTGTAACGCGATTTTGCTGCGGTGTAACCTGAGCAGAAAGCTGAGATCTTATCTCATTTTGCAATTTGGAAATCCTGAATTTTACCCGAAAAATATTCACCACCTCGATCTGATCGAAATGACTTAACTTGTTTACCTAATAGCTTTTAAATTTCAACTTTGTACTATTTGAATTTTTCAAAAGAGAGTCCGACTAATATCTAATTGGGTAAACATATACATATCTTGAGTAATCATCACTAAACATGACTAAGTACTCATGCCTACCTCTTGCCTGAACATGTGTTGGTCCACATACATCTATGTGAACCAGCTCAAGCAAGCCACCAACCTTGTTGCCTATACACATAAAGACAAAATTGGTCACCTATCATTCTATGTAGAATTTGCAAACTGGTAATGACTTCAAGTCCAAAAACTCTATCAGTCTATCTTTCACCAGTCTTTGGATCCTATTTGGATTAGTGTGACCTAAACGTTGGTGCCATGTGTAGGCAATATGACATTCAGGGTGTTTTCTTTTAGAAGACTGAAAAAGTGAACTTATGTTAAATTTATTTAAATAATGACCACAGTTTTGATAAGAGAATAACATGAATAAATAATTTATTCATGTACATGTGCAAATAAACAATTTATTTCTCATATTAAAATTTTCAGTATCAAAATCAACTGAATAACAATTATACATAAAACGAGATATAGAAATCAAATTCCTGTGCATAGTAGCTACAGATAAACAATTTTTTAAAACGAAACTCTATTACTAAAGTCAAAGCCAACATCTGCTACACTTAAGACCACTATTATTTCGCTGTCCCTAACCATCATGTACAACACCCATCGTGTAGCCTTTAGCTTAGCCTGAGCTCCTGTAATATATTACAGCTATGGTCAGTTGAACCTGAGTTCACCCACTAGGAAACTGGTGGACTCTCAATTGTGCATGACTTAACTAAGTGAGATATTAATATACCATCACCAAATGGCTTAGCAGAGTTTTTAGGAAGAATAGCCATGTACTTAGTGTAGTTTCTCCTCTAATGGCCTAGTTTGCAAAGAAACACTTTTCTTTTACTGACTTCTTTATGAACTTGGTTGCTAAAATAACAACCTTGTCCTTTCCTTTCTTTCTAGCAAGTCCCTTGTGAGTAATAACTAAGTCTAACTTATTTTTCAAGGCAAAGTAATTTGGTTCAGTGGGTACATTATGTATTTAAAATAAAGCAAAGTCTGCCAGCCCTCTCCATATAAAATACTACTGTAAATGAAAACAATTGTGTAACTACCTTATATGAGTCATGTATAATGAAGTGATATATATTCTTTCAATTTAGCATACGCAATAAGTCAGATATCCACGAAACTATACTATCATGCATACAATAATGACCCAAACACACCACTCCTTACTCCCTGCCAGCGGGGTCGTACGAAGCTAGTTCAGGTGAGACCTATTCTCAATTAACCTATTTTTCTTGTAACTCTTATTGAACATGATTAATGCACCACTTTACCTTAGTCTCTAACATGACACAACAGAGCTCCTCGGGGAGGCTAATGCATCACGCAAGTCAAGTGCAAACCATTACCTAAACCTCCAAGCAAATACACGAAATACTCCACGGCAGTGTGGTCGCATCGCTTCTTTGCATTTTGGTTTATCCTAAAGAAGTCTAACCCTGTAATCTGCAAACTGACATCCTCCGCAGGGACATCTATCGATCTACTATACTGCTAGACCGGTAACGGAGACCGTAAGGTTACAACAATTGAAAACTTGCTCCCACTTGATTTTTATAACTAGTGGTTTTAATGAACTTGCATTTACAACCTGGATTATTACATAATCCCCTTAAAAATCTAATTCCAAAATTAATCAAAATTAATTAATTCATTTAATTAAAATACTATCATTTTACAGTATAGATTATCTCATAATCTCACTGTAGAATCTCATTCTAAAATCCAATTAATAAAATAAATGAATTAAATTAATTAAAACAATGCCAATATTTAATTTAGATTATCATGTAATCTACTTTTCAAAATCTAATTCCAAAATTAATTTTAAAATAATAGCGATTTTGTGCTTAGACTATCCCATAGTCTATTTTATAGAATTTTATTCTAAAATCAAATAAGCTTAGACTATCCAATAGTCTAGTTTAGAATCTTATTCTAAAGTTTAATTAACTAAATTTAACTTTTATTTTAAAAATAAAGTCAACTTAGACTATCTTATAGTCTATTTCAGAATCTTATCCTAAAATAACTTTAAATTACATTTATTTAAAATAACACTAATTTACAACTTAAATTATCTCATAATTTAATTTAGAATCATATTCAAAAAAAGGAAATTTGTTAATAAAATAATTAACTTAATTATTATGTAAATCAGTATTAATGTCTATAAGTCCCAAAATAAAAAAAAATAAATTTTTTTTTTAAATTGCATGATTTCAGCATCTACTGACCAAAAAAAAAAAAATTTTTTTTAAATTTAAAATTAAAATATTTTATTTCAAAATAAATTGAATTTAATATCATTAAATCAATATTATCCGATTTCGTATAAGATAATTGAATCTAATCTCATTAGATCATCTTTATCCATTATTAACAAAAAATACTTAAATCTAATCTTATTAGATCAATTTTATCTGATTTAGTAAATCATGATTGAGAATGTATAATCATATTATACGAACATCACAATCGTAAATTTATAAGTTGTTTTGAATTAACGATTAATTTGTTAACGATTTAAACAATTTAAATAGTCACTATAAATAATCTAGTTAACTATTAACTCTTTTAACCAATTTAAATAATTTAAATTGGTACTTTAAAATATTAACAATTAACTACTTTAATGATTCAAACAATTTAAATAACAAATACAAACAATGATCTCAAAAAATAATTAATTCTTTATTGATTTAAACAATTAAAATCAAATCGTCAAATTAAACTAACTTTCAATTTTAATAAAATCTCTATTTTATTAAATCACAAATCTATTAATTTCGATCTTATTATGCCGAGTCATGTATATTATGAATGTAACCAGAGGCTGGCTCTGATACCAATTATTGGGAAAAACATATGAATTTTGTGGAAAAATGAACTTTGATACCGACTATTAGGTTCACAGTTCACAACTACGGTCACAACAATAGGCACCTATTAGAGCACTTAGAGTAGGAGACTCTTCTCTGTACTTAAGCCTCCGGTCGGAGAGTCACGCTTCGTGACACCTCACGTGCGAGAGTTCCCGGGAACAGATTTATCTGTATAAACCTTTTGCCCTAATACAGGTTGCTGCGATGAATTTCAAATTTTTTTCCTAAAGATTACGCTGCGGAACAGGTTTAGAATTCATAACTCTAAACCTAGGGTCGATTTAAAATTTCTAACTTTAAATCTATTGACTTAAATTAATAATTTAAAGCAACAATCTAAATTCATAGTTTAGATTTACTGGCTTTTAACTCTAATAGATTCATAACAATACATAAACTTAAACAGGTATAATAACGAATAATATTAATAAATAGAAAAGCGAAACTAAAAGACGAAGGAAAGAAAAACATACTTGTAGTTGCTCCTATAATAAAGAAAACCAGAAAGGCAATAATATTCTTCAAAATCAAGACCCCGAGACCTTCTACACAATGACCTCGAGCTGGTCGGAGGGTGGGCTCCGAAAAATATTAAACTTGAGGAAAGAAAAATTTCAACGAAAAATTTTCTCTCCAATTAGATCTCCGAAACAGTTTCAGAAACCCAAAAGGAATATATCAACTCCAATGCCAAACCTCGGAATAAGCCCCTCTATTTATAGAAATATACTGGAGCAAAAAAAAACCTTATTTTAATCGAAAAGGGATTGCTCAGTTTAAAATAAAATGCATCTTTTTAATTAGAAAATAGTTCAAAACGCGTCATTTCATCAACCCAAAAAATCGCGCCTGTTATTTTAATTCAAAATGTGTAACACGTGTAAACGCGTGATTGGACCCCGCGCAGGGACGCGGATAGCCCTGCTGTGTCGTGTGCTGATTCGTTGGATCCGAAGCACACGGATCGCAAGCCTGTGCGATTTGCGTCCCTTTTTTTTTTTTGCTTTCTTTCACACATGTAAAAATTCATCTTATGAATTTTAATTTTTCAAAAATTATTTTGTTTTATAATTTTTAATATTTATTCATCTCATGAATAATATTTGGTAAAATTAATTTACCCATCTTATGGATAAATAATTCATCTCATGAATTCTTTAATATTTTTTTAATGGGAAAAAAATACAGAGGCTTGCGTAGGGATCTCAGGGACAATTTAAATCTAGCTCTAAATGGGTTAAATTAAATCATCTCATGGTTTTAATTTAACTACCATTTAATGAGACTTAATTCCACAAAATAAATCTCACTGTACTCTAGACTTAAATTATTTATTTGATATCTCCCTAATAGACTATATTGATGACAACAACCCGTCCACTAGATGTCCATGACAAAAGATAAATATTTTTAGGAAAAACATTTGAAATCTATTGAAAAATAAACTCTGATGCCGACTATTTGGTTCACAGTTTTCGACTATAGTCACAACAATAGGAATCTATTAGAACACTTAGAGTAGGAGACTCTTCTCTCAACCTAAGCCCACGGCCGGAGAGTCACGCTTCACGACACCTCACGTGCGAGAGTTCCCGGGAATATGTTTATCTCTATAAATCATTTGCCCTAATACCGACTGTTGGAATGAATCTCAAAAATTCTCCCTAACGATTATTCAGCGGAACAGGTTTAGAATTCATAACTCTAAACCTAGGGTTGATTTAATATTCCAAATTTTAAATCAACAGATCTAAATTCTTAATTTAGATCTATAGGCATTTTACTCTCATACATTCATAACAATACATAGACATAATAACGAATACTAGAAATAAATAGAAAAGTGAAACTAAAAGAAGAAGCAAAGAAGAGCGTACCTGGAGTTGCTGCAATAAAAGAAAAAACCAGAAAGAAAATAATTTTCTTCAAAATAGAGATCCCGAGACCTTCTACCCAATGACCTCGAACTGCCCAAAGGATGGGCTCCCAAAAATATTAAATTGGGTCTCCGAAACAGTTTCAGAAACTCCAAAGAATTGTTTTGAACTCGAATGCCAAACCTCAGAATAAGCCCTTCTATTTATAGAAATATACCGGAGCGAAAAAATCTAATTATAATCGAAAAATAATTCGCTAGTTTAAGTCAAAACGCAGCGTATCATTCAAAATTAAAACAAAATGACGTGTTTCAAGTACTATGCACGAGTCCTTTAACAGTGTCACCGCGTGCCACGTGGCACGTGGTGATTGGTCCATGCCTGATGGCGCAGAATGCCATCCTTTGGCCCAGCGCGCGACACGTATCGCGTGCTGGTTAGCTGCTATGCGTGCACACAGATTCATACTGTTATTTTTGAGATTTTTCCTTTTCTTTTTTTGTTTTGCTTTGTTTCACACAGGTAAAAATTCATCTTATGAATTTTAATTTTCAAAAATTATTTTATTTTTTAATTTTTAATATTTATTCATCTCTTAAATAATGTTTGGCAAAATTGATTTACCCATCTTGTGGATAAATGATTCATCTCGTGAATTCTTTAATATTTTTCTAGTGGCAATAAAATACAGAGGCTTGCGTAAGGACCTCAGGGACAATTTAAATCTAGCTCCAAATGGGTTAAATTAAATCATCTCGTGATATTAATTTAATTACCATTTAATGAGACTTAATTCCACTAAATAAATCACACAGCACTCCAGACTTAAATTATTTATTCGATATATCCGTAATATACTATATTGAGGACAACAACCCCTCCACTAGATGTCCATAACAAAGGATAAATATAACCACTACCATTATCCTTTTCATAGCTTCTCCACTAGTTACCGACTCGCCCTTCACTAAATAATTCACTTATACTTGAACATATTCATAGTATAAATTCCAAATGTCAAACACTTGGAATACTTTGGCAAAAGTTTTCGAACTATTCAAATATTTGGGAATCAACTAAGGGGACATCTGTATCTCATAAGAGACTGTAGATTCCCTATTGAATACCTGATCCTTGTCACACTTCATGCCACTGCCCAGTGTACGTGAGATTTCATTCATTCATTTAGACCTCACTTATGGTACACCAAAGTAACTAACGCTCCATGCACAAGTCCAGATTACCATCAGGATTTAGAGTCGTCGTTTAAATAGTACAACGTGAACCACTCATCTCTAATAGTAGTCTAGAAATAAGTAACCTACATGGTCCAAATCAGTGTGTCAAACACACTAACCTAACACTTTTGGATCTCCATCCACATGACCAAGACAAGCCATCTAAAGTGTCACGTTATAGTCTTAACATACAAGTGGTCCAGACTTGTCTTCGACTACGAGTCTTTCAATCAACAATCCATATCATTTGTTCCAAGTCTATCTGTGGCTTAGTCTTATGAACCACTTACAACAAACATATAAATAGTAGTCCGAGGACTACACCCATCTCATGGATGTTTCCCAAAAAAAAATCACATGAAGTATAAATGCTCAAATACACAAATTTAACTAGGAAACGATGGGACTTCAATTTTATTTATTAAGTAAAATAATGTATTCAGAATAAATTTGGATTTCAGGACACTGTTCCTAACAAATATAACCACTACCATTATCCTACTCACAGCTTCTCCATTAGTTACCGACTCGCCCTTCACTGAATAATTCACTTATACTTGAACATATTCACAGTATAAATTCCAAATGTCAAACACTTGGAATACTTTGGCCAAAGTTTCCGAACCATTCAAATATTTGCGAATCAACTAAGGTGACATCTGTATCTTATAAGAGACTGTAGATTCCCTATTGAATACCTGATCCTTGTCACACTTCACGCCGCTACCCAGTGTACGTGGGATTTCAGTCATTCGTTTAGACCTTACATATAGTACTCCAAAGTTACTAACGCTCCATGCACAAGTCCAGAATACTCTTAGGATTTAGAGTCATCGTTCAAACAGTACAATATGAATCACTCATCTCCGATAGTAGTCTAGAAATATGTAACCCACATGGTCCAACTCAATGTGTCAATCTTATTGAACACACTAACTTAACACTTTTGGATCTCCATCCACATGACCAAGACAAGCCATCTAAAGTTTCACGTTATAGTCTTAACATACAAATGGTCCAAACTTGTCTTCGACTACGAGTCTTTCAAACAACAATCCATACAATTTGTTCCAAGTCTATTTGTGGCTTAGTCTCATAAACCACTTAGAACAAACATGTAAATTGTAGTATGAGGACTACACCCATCTCATGGATGTCTCCCAAAAGAAAATCACATGCAATATAAATGCGCACATACACAAAATTAATTAGGAAATGACTGGAACTTTAATTTTATTTATTAATTAAAATAATATATCCAGAATAAATCTGGATTTCAAGATACTGTTCCTAGTAGGGCCCCTATGCTCTGATTAACCCATGAATCTTCACATCGTAAGATGCTTTGCTCAATACACGACGCAACCCCCCCCCCCCCCCCCCCCCCCGACTTTTTTTAGGCTCTGAATCTTTTCTGTTTAGAGCCTTGCTGATCCTCATCACTTTTTTTTAGATGGGGGAGAACATTAATGATCTGGTTGGTTCTTAACCGAACAAAGACAATGGCATGGATGTCATGCAACATCCTGTTAGGAACCATACACCTACTCGCGCTGATGGCACGAGTGCGGTGATGCCCAAAGGAAAAGTGGTGTTTGATGATGAGATAGACATCCCTAGCGTCGTAGAGATAGCTTTAAAGAGGCTAAATGCTGGACAAAGTAACTCTTTGATGTTGGGTCGATAATGAAAATCCAACCTGATAAAACCCACAAATGAAAATGTTGAACCATGAGCAAACCCTCATCCTCACGAAGCCCACACTTCCTCCACAGAGGTTTGGAAAAATCGGGTGAGCACAATTTTGTTAGAAGCCATACAGGATAGGGAAAAAAATACCTTGTGCCGCTACGTGAAGCAACTTTTTCTCGCGCGAAAGATTTGTGCATGTCACTGGGTTCCTGTTGGGTTTCAATTCGAAATTGAAGCTTGACATTGTAGAAGAAAGAGTTGAGACGTGAAAAGAAGTGAAAGGGGATGAGAAATAGAGAAGGAGACGAGAAAAGAAGTGAAAGGGGATGAGAAATAGAGAAGGAGATGAGAAAAGAGAGTGATTCCAAAAGGAATTCTGATTTTTATAAATTGGATGCTTGAATTACATGCTTAGGACCCTATTTATACATATTTGGGCACATTGTATCAAGACAAATTCAAACTAGACTAACTAACAGCCTTTCGGGCAAAAAATCTGCAGCAAACCCTCACCATTGACCCGGTTTGACCGACCAACTGTTTTTGGCGCCAAAACCTACCCCAACCGACAATTAAAATCTAACAACTCAACAATGAAACACTTAACAACAATTACAACCAGAAATTACTATTGAAATTCATCAATTCATAACATTCCCTACCTCTTGAGAAGCTTCTTGTCCTCAAGAAGTAAAAAGCGGGAATTGGCTCTTCAAGAAATTGCAATTTTCCCAAGTCATAAAGCTCTTGTTCAAGTTGCACCAAGTCTCCAACACCTCTTGCACTGCCCCTTTACCCTTCTGCAGCATCCTACGGCCCTTACCAACAGCAGGTTGCAGCAACAACATCCCATTCGACTTTGCATCAGGTGGATTTCGAGCAGTAGCAACACCTTTCTTGACCTACGTTTTAAGTAGGGAGACATAGAACATCGGGTGAATGTATGAATGCGAAGGTAAGTCAAGCTTGTATGCAACATTGCCAACTTTCTCCAATATTTTGTATGGGCCAAAGAAACGAGCATTTAGCTTGACATTTCACCTGACAGCCAAGGAAGACTGTCTATACGGTTGTAATTTAAGGTAGACCATGTCTCCAACTTCATAGATTTTGTCTACCCTCTTTTTGTCAGCATAAAATTTCATTCGTGTCCGAGCTTAATGGAGATTATCTTTAAGCACTTGCGCCATCTGCTGCCTCTGCCGTACCAGATCAGTAGCTGCACCATCTGATTCTCCCGGTTGTCGCAGCAACATTGGTGAAGGATGAGGATAGCCATACAAGGCTTGGAAGGGTGAAGTGCTAATTGATGTATAGAAGTGAGTGTTGAACCAAAACTCTGCCAAAGAAAGCCAATGATTCCACTCCTTGGCCCTTACGAAAACCATACTCCGAAGGTATTGTTCTACACATTGGTTGAGGCTTTCGGTTTTGCCATCCATTTGAGGATGATAAGAGGAACTAAGTGCCAATGTGGTACCCATCAACTTGAATAACTCCCTCCAAAATGTGCTTGTGAAAATCTTGTCTCGATCTGACACAACAGATTGAGCCAATCCATGTAATTTGTAAATGTTGTCATGGAAGATCCTTACCAATTTTTCAGCAGTAACGGGTCGAGCAAGAGCAATGAAATGGTTATACTTGGTGAAACGATCCACCACTACCCATATAACCTCCTTGCCTTCAGACCTCGGTAGTCCTTCAATGAAATCCATGCTCCATCCGAAATAGGAAGTGGTTGAAGTAGACCCTTGTAACGATGATCTCCCAACTTCGTTTGTTGACATACTTCACAAGCCTTCACATACTCACTTACTTCTTTTTTCATGCTTGGCCAAGTAAAGTATGCTTTAACCCTTTGATACGTGCCTTCAACACCGACATGACCTCCCCAAGCAGCATCATGAGAAGCATGTATTATCTGATTTCTCAAATCAGTAGCAGATCCCACATAAAGCTTGCCTTCGACTCGAATCAGCCCCTTTAGCACTGAAATTTCAGGTTCTGTAGCATTCTTCTCTGCATCATTCTTAAGGACAGCAGCAGCAGCATTTTCTTGGGCAAAAGGATCACCCTCATAGGACTTATATAGCTCTTCCATCCATGAAGGAATCACCACGGTAGTAGCAATGCAGTACCCCACTTCAGTGTCTTCAAATTTCCTTAACAAAGAATCGGCTGCAGCATTCTCTTTGCCCCTTCGGTACTCAATTTCATAATCAAGGCCAAGCATCTTCATGAGGCCTTTCTTTTGAATTCTTGACACAATCTTTTGCTCAAGGAGATGCTTGAGGCTCCGGTGATCCGTTCGAATGGTGAACTTGTGACCCTCCAAGTAATGCCTCCATTTCTCTACGGCTATGAGAATTGCTAGATACTCTTTCTCATAGGTCGACATGGCTTGATGCTTATGACTAAGAGCTTGCCTCAATTAAGCAATAGGCCTTCCACCTTGAGAAAGAACAGCCCCAATACCAGTACCACTTGCATCGGTCTCCAAAACAAAGCTTTCGGTAAAGTTCGGAGCAGCACACATTGCGGCTTTAAGAGCTTCAAATGCAGCTTGAGATCTCTCATTCCATGCAAAAGCATCCTTCTTCAAGAGTTCGGTTAAAGGTTTGGCAATTGAACCAAAACCTTTAATGAATGATCTATAATACCCGGTCAATCCCAAAAAACCTCTCAATTGCTTCAAGGTGATCGGAATTGGCCAATCTTGCATTGCACGGATCTTATTAGGATCGGTAGAAACTCCCTCTTGTGAGATGACATGACCCAAATACTCAAGCTTATTTTGAGCAAACGAACATTTGGACAACTTGGCAAAGAACTTGTGTTGCCGCATCACTGCAAAGACTTGTCTGAGATGAGTGAGATGAGCTTCATATGTTGAGCTGTAAATCAGTATGTCATCGAAGAAAATGAGAAAAAAGGCTTGAAAATGTCATTCATGGCTGCTTGAAAAGTGGCCGGAGCATTTGTTAAGCCGAAAGGCATAACAACAAACTCGAAATGTCCATGATGAGTCTGGAAAGCTGTCTTGTAGATATCTAGCTCGAGGACCCTGATTTGATGATACCCTTGCCTCAAATTGAGCTTTGAAAAGAAGCATGCACCATGTAGCTCATCAAGCAAATCATCTATGACCGGGATGGGAAACTTATCCTTCACTGTTAGAGCATTCAACCGACGGTAATCAATGCACATTCTAGCTGAGCCATATTTATTCTTCACAAGGATCACAGGTGAAGCAAAATGACTATGGCTTGGTCTAATGAAGCTCATGTGAAGAAGCTCCTCAACTTGCCTCTCAATTTCTGTCTTTTGGCCATGAGCATACCGATATGGCCTAATCTTGACCGGATCAGCATTTGCACGCAAGGGAATGGCATGGTCCACACTCCTTTAAGGAGGAAGACTCTTAGGCTCCTCAAAAATGTCTCCAAATTCATCCACTAAGGTCTGCACTTCTGGAAGAATGTCCTGCTGCAGCTCTACTGAAGATATCATGAACAAATGACCAATCCATTGTATTGCCTTCTTCTTGATTCCATCTTGCACTCGTTTGCCATCAATCAACTTGAGTTGAGCTTCCTCTGATATTCCTTTCAAGGATACTTTGGTGCCATGAACCTAAAATGCCACGGTCATTTTATCAAAATCAAACACAACCGGGTTGAAGGTTCTCATCCAATCCACCCCTAGCACCATATCGCAACCTCCCAAAGGAAGAACTCTGAAATCAAAGGTGAATTGATGATCTTGCATAGACCATGAAAATGCTAAGCACTTGTTTTGAGTTGTCAAGGAGTTGCCGTCAGCCACCATCACCGCCAAGGGGTGAGTCTTTGTCACTTCATGCCTTACCTTCTTAATCAACTTTGGATCAATGAAGCTATGTGTACTCCCACTATCAATAAGGATAATGATGGAATGTTTTCCAGCCTTGCCTCTGATTTTGATAGTGTTATGAGCTCCACTACCGGTTAAAGCCTTCATTGATATCTCTACTTCATCATCACTTAATTCATCTTGTGATGTAAACTCTACACTGCCATCTTCTGCGTCAGATTGCTCACTGCTAGAATCAGCATCAGCACAGGACCCCTTTGCATACATCAATGCTTGTGTTTTGCACCTATGACCAGGCTGATATGGTTGATTACAGCGAAAACAAAGCCTAACAGAACTTCTGTCAACAGCACGCTTAAAACCAGCACCAGAATTTGTTCTCGGCTGTGGTCTGAACTTGCTGATTTGCTGCTTATTTCTGTCACTTGATTGAACTTGAGTGGCTTCAATCAACTTTGCCTTGTTGTAAGCACTTGAAAAAGTCTTAGGACCAATGGCTTTCACCATATTCTTGATCCTTGGCTTCAATCCACTCATAAAGCATGAAACATAATATGATTCGGCCTCCTCGGGTGCTATGGACAAAACTGACAGCAAGTTGGCTCTTAAGTTCGCAAATCTTAGCATATACTCTTTGATGGTCGAAGTTTGAAACAACTTGTTAAAGCTATCCACAACATTCATTGATTCTCTTTCTCCATATCGTTCACACATTTCTTCTACGAATTTGCCCCAAGAAAGATTCGGTTTGCTCTTCAACAAACTATAATACCAAACCTCATGATCACCATGTAAATGAACTGCTGCTAGCTAGAGCTTTTCCTCATCAGGTATGTTGTAATGCAGAAAGTACCGATCACGTCTCCTTAGCCATGATTCCGGTTGTCTACCATCAAAAGGATCAATATCTACCCTTGGCTGCCTGTAATTACCACTCCTACCACAAGATATAGTGTCCTTAATCCCTGATCTATGCTGGTACTGTCGATCAGGAGGTCTGTCAAGATGATCGAGCTCATCAAATTCAACTCTGCGCTGCAAAACAGAATTCTGTCGCCTGTCATTGCGGTCTACGTTCAAAGCTTCAGGTCTGCAATGTACTTGTCTAGAGGCTCGATCCTGATTGTCTACATCAATTTCAGGTTGCAAAGATTGATTCTCAGCTGATCTGACGTTAATTGAAGGTCCTACATCTGGTTGCATTATCGGAGACTTTCCTTGGTTCCTCACCAAACCTTCAGATCTGTCTGCATTTTCTTGCTGTTGATCTGCTTCAACTGAATGAAAGATCTGACTCACAGGCTTCAAGATTGCATTAACACTTGATTCTCCTTCTTTATTAACCTGATCTTGGAATTTTGCAATTTTCTCTTCAATTTGTTGCAATCGTTCCTCCTTATTCGCATCTTTATCCAAAATCATCTACTGCATCCTCAACATTTGCTGAATGTTGTCATTCTGCTGCTTAATCTCAATATTCTGCTAATCAAACTTAGCATTCAGTTGTTTGAGCTTGTCATATAACTACCGGTGGTGATGAATTGGTGCATCTGCACCAGAACCTGTAATTGCAGCAGTAAAATTCATTCCGGAACCAGGTGCACTGGCACCTCCAGCTCCAGATCTTGTTCTTACACCTTCGGTCATGTTTTCCTTTGATTTAGCCAGTCTCAATCAATCAATTGATTGTTTGAACCAGTTCTAATACCAATTGGTAAGTTTCCATTTGAAATTGTAGCCTAACCTTGTAGAAGAAAGAGTTGAGATGAGAAAAGAAGTGAAAGGGGATGAGAAATAGAGAAGGAGATGAGAAAAGAAAGTGATTCCAAAAGAAATTCAGATTTTTATTAATTGGATGCTTGAATTACATGCTTAGGACCCTATTTATACATATTTGGGCACATTGTATCAAGACAAATTCAAACTACACTAACTTACAGCCTTTCGCGCCAAAAATCTGCAGCAAGCCCTCACCATTGACCCGGTTTGACCGACCAACTGATTTTAGCGCCAAAACTGACCCCAACCGACAATTAAAATCTAAGAACTCAACAATGAAACACTTAATAACAATTAGTACCAGAAATTACAATGGAAATTCCTCAATTCATAACAGTTCCATCTGCAAAAGCATTGAACACTTGAAAGGGGACTATGCCCACTTCGAGCAGATGGTCAGCAACTACTTGAAAAATGTGACATCCTTGTAAGCCTTGGACAAAGATGCTATAAGATGTAAGGATTGTGCAACATGGGAGGATGAGAGAGACAAGAAAACCATGGAGTTTTAACAGGCAGAGAAGGATTTGGCTCGGATCAACTCTAAGAAAGGTGCTCAAGTCAAGGTGCTTGGAGATGCTGAAGAGTCACTTCGTCACATTGAAGAAGGATTTTGATACGCCGAAGAGGAATTTCATTGAGTTAAAGAGGGGCTGCAACAAGGCACCGACAAAGTAGCAAAGCTGAAAGCATCCTTCGCTGAGATGAACATTGAGGTTGAAGCTACAGAAAAAAATCATTAACTCTAAAATGCGGGAGTTGAGAGATTTCAAGCTAACTGCTATCATGAGCGCTGAAGAAGCAGTAGAGTTGGAGAGATTCAAGCAGCGCTGACAAATCTTTGGGATTCACAGGTCCCATCTAATTAGATGACATTTCTTATATAGGGGTGGTTCCCCCTTATGGAATTGCTTTAGCCTACCCCCTTTTTTATTTGAGCAGGATTGTATGAGAGACTCATTTGAATGAATACAATGTCTCATTTTGTTTTCTCATTGGATTGCATTTTTTCGTTTGAAGATTTTTCTTATTTTACATTGAAGTTATGCTTTAGACTGATGATTTTGACGTGAAAGTTATTTTGGGCTTGAGTGTTTGGACTAGATTTATCATTTCCAACTGATTAGGTCGTTGACTTAAGATAAAAGTTAAAGAGGAAATGAGGGATATATTTAATATTTGGGTTGCACCCAACTCAAGACTAAGTTGCCTATGTACCCTTTTCAAGGATTATGCCAATCGTAGTTCAAAAGTGAAAAGCCTCACTTTTTTTATTTTTATTTTACTCGTAAACAGTTTATACTCTTACAGGCTAGGAGCACCAATTTGTTTACCACCTTAGACTTGGTGGGGTGTTTCAGTAGTATTAGCCACATGCTACACCATTGGTGGATTGTTGGAAATGCTTATGGGTAGTACCGCTTTAAATACTTGCCATTGATAGGACAGACCCAAACACCATCTACACTGACGATGTTGTAGGCCCCATTTGTGTAAAGTTCCTACACCACATAAGGTCCATCTCACTTGGTGTGAATTTTCTTTCTAATTTGTGAGTTAGGATGATAGTTTTGCGCACTACTGATACCATGTCAACCACTTGAAATGAACGAGGTCGAACCTTTTTGTTAAAATTGCGGGACAAGCCAGCATGGTAACACTCTAGCTGCTGATGTGCTTGGAGTCTCTTTTCAACCAATGCTTCCACTTGTCAAGCCAAGCGAGCATTGTCATTTGTTGTCAATCCATCCTGTAGTGCAATTCTTAATGAGGAAATTGAAGCTCTAGTGTTAGAACAACCTCTACTCCATACACTAAAGAATAGGGTGTTGCCTGAGTGGGAACGTGGTGTGTGGTTCTATAGACCCGTAGAGCTTCGCCAATCCTTTCATACCAATCTCTCTTGGACTTGGCAACCACTTTATTCAATAGGTTGCAAAGGCTCTTTGTTTAGTGCTTCAACCTACCCGTTTGTAGTAGCATAGTACATCGATTACCTATGTTGAGCGAACATAAACATTTCGCAAAGTTGAGTCACCAAGGTGTTATGGAACGGTTTTCCATTATCATTTATGATGAATCAAGAAACACCATAGCGGTATATAATCTGAATTTTGAGGAAATCTGCTACATTTTCCTTCTTCACCTCTGTGAGGGGAACCGCTTTCGCCCACTTAGAGAAATAGCCTGTTACTTCCACATTAAAAGAGTGACCAGCTGAAGACATTGGTGTGAATGGTCCAACGATGTTGAGACCCCATCCCTCAAAAGGCTAAGATGTTATTGTCGGGTGCAAGGGATTTGGAGTTGGTGCAGAAAGTTTGCATGGAACTGGCAAGCATTGCACCTTTTTCCATATTCCATATAGTCTTAGACCACCGTTGGCCAGTAGTAGCCCATCCTTTTCAAACGGTCATGAATTTTGGGTCCGGATTGGTGCGCACCACTAATTGTTGAACGCTCCTCTATCATGACTTAGTTGGCCTCCTTTCGGCCAAGGCAGCAATGAAGGATGTTGTCAAAAGTGCGACGATACAGACACCATTGTTGTAACAAAATCAATTAGCCCGATGTCGAATTTCCATCATGTGGTGTCTGTCATCAGGCAGTTTTCCATGCTCTAGAAAGTCAATGAGCGGTAGTCTCCAGTTTTCTTCTATAAACTCATATACCGATATGGCAAGGTTTATAACATGGTCATCTCTCAAAATTTCTACTTGGAGCAGCGGGATATCCCATTTGCTGCATACTAGAACTTCCAATGATTGAACTTCCCCAAATACCACGTTGGCTGCAAGATTTGCAAGCACGCCAGCCATGCCATTGGCATTCCTACAAACATGCTCAAGTTTCTTCGAGTCTAGCTTCTCTTGTAAGTTGGTGGCATCTCTTTAGTAAGGGATTGGGTCTTCTTTCTTAACCTCATAATCATCTAACAGCTAGTGAATGACTAACTTGGAATCTCCATAGATGTCAAGGTCTGGCCATCTTTTGCCCCAACACTAGTGCTCAATATCCTGCCACGTTGTATGAACATCTTTTAGTGAGCACAAATGAGTATCGTAAAACATGCCTTTGAGTGGAAAAAAAACTATGCCAGGACTTGCTCCATCAACACGTGATGCGTCGTCAAAGAGCATTTACCACGATGAAAGCACTTCTATAAACATAACATCTTCTTCAGACAGATCATCATTCAGTTCCCACTCATCCGGAAGAGGATGCTCTGCTAAGAAGTCAGCTAACACTTGTACTTTGACTGCCTTTTACGGCACAAACACTATGTCATATTGCTTTATGAAGACACCCCAATGTGCCAAAAGCCTTGACAGGACCGTTTTGGAAAGGACATACTTGATGGGATCCGCCTTTGAGACTAAACGAACTATGTGAGCCTGCATGTAATCCCTTAGCTTTTGAATTGCGAAGATGATAGTAAGGCACATCTGCTTTGTCGGTGGGAAGTTCTTCTCGACATCCACTAGAGTAAGGCTCAGATAATACAATGCCCTTTCCTTGCCATTGTCGGTTTGTTGCACACAAAGTGCCTCCAGAGATCATTCATGAACTGAGGTGTAGAGGATCAAGGGCCAACCGGGTATCGGTGCCCCCAAAATAGGCATTTTCATTAAATACTTTTTTATAATTTCAAATGCTTTCGAATGAGTCTTCCCACTCAAAAGGAGCTCCCTTCTTCATCAAGTGACTAAAAGGTTGACAAAGACCAGCCAAGTTGTAAATGAATCCCTTGTCTAAGCGAGGCGTCGCTAAAGGCTACGGAGCTCTCTCAAATTCCTCAAAACCGGCAGTGTTATACATGTCATTGATCTTTGTCATTGATCTTGGACTGACTAATCTCAATCCCTTGATGGCATAGTATAAAGCCAGGAAATGTTCCTGAGGAAACACCAAAAGCACACTTGAGGGGACTCATTTTAAGGCCCACCTTTCGCAAACTTTCGAGGACGATGCGTAAGTCATTGAGATGATCACTTCTTTTCTTTTATTTTATGACAAGGTCATAAATGTAGAATTCAACCTGTTATGGAGCAAGTCATCAAAGAACTTTTGCATCTCTTGTTGATACGTGGCACTGACATTCTTCAAACCGAAAGGCATTACTTTGTAATAGTAAATCCCTATGGGTTGCAAAAGGCAGTGGCTTTTTCATCTTTAGGAGCCATTCATTGTTCATTGTATCCAGTGATGCAATCCATGAAGGACAAAGCCTCGTGTCTTGTGGTGGTGTCAACCATGAGCTCAGGATCCACAAAGAAAACTCATCCTTTGGTCAATAATTATTAAGGTCCCTAAAATCTATGCAAACTTTGAGCTGTTCGGTCTTCTTTCTTACCGGGACAATGTTTTAGATCCAAGTCAAAACTTCCACTTAAAACCTGCAGAGATTGGCTTGTTTACCTTAACTTTAATTTCCACCACAATGTCTGTCTAAAAATGCCAATTGGAACTTCAATTTCTACCATAATGTCTGTCTAAAAATGTCGATTGGTCAGCTTTACTGGTCTAGATCCCTTGTGGATCTTAAGACGATGAATTGCAATGCTAGGATCCAAACTGGGCATCTCTTTGTAGGATCATGCAAACGCATCTTTGTATTGGGAAAAAATCCATATATGCCTTTTGTTCCTCGACACTAAGCATAGTGCTTACAAACACCGGGTGTGGCTCATCTGACGTGCCTAAGTCAAACTCTTTTAGTTCGTCCACCATGTTTTGCCCCCATCCTCCAAGAGCGCCGGGGTTTCTGATACTACTACAATTTCTTCATCAGGGTTTTCATTGGCAGCTATCTCCCTAACAGTCACATGGTTAGAGGAGTAGGTGATGAGCTCATCTTGGAGCACTTCGACCTCATAACCTAACTCCTGGCTAGGTTTTGGGGGAAGCTCTTTCCTTACTTTCTCCTCTTGTAGGGCCAGATGACTGGCACCTTTGACCCCTTTAAAAGTGGGTTGTTCGTATTCGCCTTTTGGTTGGTGAACACTACGATTCATCCCCTTGCCTTCAATGTACACTTAGTACTAATTTCGATCTGCATGATGCGTCTCATACGTGAAGGGATAGTGCTTCGAATTGTGTTTCCCCTATTGTCTGTTTGTTTCACCTTTCTTTTTTGCTTTTGTGTTGGTTCTTTGGGCACTCTGATAACTCCGACTCGTGCAAAAGCCAATTCTCGCTCTTGGGAAACTGGAATATTCTTCTTACTATGGTCGCCAAGTCAGCTAAAAACAGAAGCCTGAAGTTGAGGTGTGGCTAGTCCCAACTCTCCACCTTCTAACCTTTTGTTATTACTAGCTTATAGGCAATCACCTTTGAACCTAGAGAAGAACCAAGTTTCCTGTGTGAGCTCTTTCTTCTTTTGATGCGCTTGGGTCATGAACATTTCTAAATATGTTGAAAATGGAATCCAAAGAAGGCAAAGGGGATGAACGTATGCGATCAACGGCTACCATCCAAGCAACATTACTTTTATCTTTTACTTCCTTATCAAATATCTCCACAGCAGTGATGTGTTGAATGGAAGTCTACTTCCCCTTTCTCTTGATGGAGATATTTACGGGCTCAGGCGGAGCAAAACCCCAACCAATTTTGAAAGATTTAAGCGTCCGGCTTTCTCTTGTTTCCTTGTGATGCCATGGAGTTTAGCCTCGATCAGCTCCCATAGAGGCAGTGGGTTAGAGAAGTTATACCTATAATTGGCAATGAAATTGTAGGCATTCGGATTGAAACCCTCCTTAGTTCCAGCACTGGGGTAAGAGTTCCTTGTCTTCGTCGAGGCTATATAAGGACGAGAGAAACCTAGGGAGTCGTCGACTAGTCACCTGCAATCAACTGATTCTAGTGAGTGGAAACACAATTTTTTTCCTTCCATGCTTTCACGTTGATGTTATAACTTTTCTCTTTTTTCCTAGGTGACTTATCATTGCTAATGGAGAACTCTACAAGAGGTGACTTGCCCTCCTTACGTCGAGATCTTGGAATGTAGCAAAGTACATGCATCATGGATGGTACCTCAGCTAACATAGGCATACCTAGTGCAGTCATGCTTATCGAACCCTCCACTTTAATGGTCCTTGGATGAGTTTGAGGCAATTGGTTTAACTAAAGCAGCGGTGATGTTGGCTTTTGATTTCCCTTTAGCATCTTCTTCCCAATAGTCACAATTTCTTTTGGGGCTTCTTCGACTAAAGTGTCTTTATCTTCATAGTAACTGGCATCAACCAAATGTGCCTCAGCCCTGGAGAAGGGTTTGCTATCGGCATCGACTCTTTTTACACTTCCATTCCTGAAATATATCAGGCATTAATGAAGGGTCGAAGCCAAAACATCGTTCCAGTGGATACAAGAGCATCCAAGCAGCAGATTGTGAGTTGTCCTGGAATCAATGACACGGAAAAGAGTGGTCACAGTCATATCCCTGATGATGAGGTCCAAGTGGATCATATAGATTGCTCACTGACGGTTGAGGTTGAAACCTTGGATTAACAATTGGTTGTCTTAAAGCTCTTCGATGGAGATGCCTAATTGCCTCATTGTAGATTTTTTTATGTGATGCGTAAGCAATTAAATCAAGTTAATCGAAGATCGGGACAGGATCATCGAGCCCCGACACCAGCTAACGTCACCTCACAGACCCACTAGAATCCGCACACTAGCCGATCGTTGCGCCCAACATGTAACACCTTCCTCATCAGCCCAACTTCACATGCCCATCGTCACCCACATACCAAGCCTAGAGCTTCGTTAACCTCATCAGGCCCAACACCGCTGGCCCACCAGCACCTTGTGGCTCACCGTTCAGCACAGCTTTCGTATGGTTCACAACAGAAGTATATATTCAAGGTGGGGGTTTGTTTTTGGGGGATTCATTCTCTATTTTGAGTTACGCGCCGCCGCTCAACTTTTCTCTCTCTCTCCTCAGTTTAATATTTTATTTTTTTTGTTAAAATGGAACAAGAGTGAAATTAGTGTGAAGATCAACATTGGGTTCATTCATCTCCTCCTTCACTGGTTCATCCTCGATGGAGAGCTAACTTGCTTTTTATGGTTAGATGAAATCTTAGCCTTTTTACTTCCATATTACTTTTAGTTCTGGTTAATTTGATTGTTGACATGAATTATTTGATTATGATAAATACTTTGAAGTACTATGTTTTTATCCTTTATTCAATTGAGATGATTACTGAGTTTGTAACCTTTGATCATTGATGTTGATATCTATAGATTAGCCCTTTGTGCTTGTAGCCTTAGGATTAATTAATCAAGCAATAATATTCGGCGAATTGTTAATTATAGCTTATCTCCTTGATGATTTAGTTAGATAGGGTCAATACGTAATAATTTACAACACGTTAGTTAGAGCCTATGTTCCATATGCTTCAGCTAGATAGGATCAATACGCGATACTAACAACATTACC
Source organism: Simmondsia chinensis (assembly GCA_018398585.1). Taxonomy (NCBI): domain Eukaryota; kingdom Viridiplantae; phylum Streptophyta; class Magnoliopsida; order Caryophyllales; family Simmondsiaceae; genus Simmondsia; species Simmondsia chinensis. The sequence goes on from JAGTTD010000016.1 coordinate 9,924,402, forward strand.
ATAGTAGATTGAAGCTTAAACCACTACCCGTGTAATAATTAACAATTTTAATTTAAGAGTTGACACATTAATAATTGGCTAATGTTGGATTCGAAACCCTAGGTTCCAATTCCAAATTCTCTTCCCCTTTAGAAGTAAAGTACTTAGTTTAATTTTTGGTTCTTTAGATTAATTAACGAAAAATCCAATAAATTTCCTCAAATCGATTCAGGTCATAGAATAAATTCACATAGTCTTAGTCCCTATGGTTCAACACCCTCTAGCCCTAAACTTCAATTTGGATGTGTCTAGTGAATAGGGTTTAATATTAAATTTTGATAGACACAGAAAAACACATCAAGATTTTTGCACCGTTGCCGGGGACTAGGCAACATTTGTGATTTTATTGTTTAGATTTTCTTTGATCATTAACTTAGGATTTTTAATTATTTTTTAATTGCTAATTGTTTCTTTTCCTTAAAAAAATTAAAATTTTTTTTTTATTTTCTTTCCATTAAAAATTTATTCTCTCTTTTTTTTTTAAGCATTATTTATCTTATGATTTTCATGCATAGGTTGATTTTAGGATACCTTGTTATTCGGGTTTTCCTTTTACGTGTTAGTTTTATTTTGTTTCGCTAATTTTTATTTTTAGTTTAACTTGCTTCTCATGGTTGTTTGATCATACACAGTCGTCGCTCTTTATCTCTTGACCTTTCAATATTCGACCCTCAAATTGAAAGGGCTTTAAGACACCTTGGAGCCCAAAACCGAGCACAATCCACTAATGCTAACTCCGATTTAGCAATGGGTGACCAATAACCACATCCACTTATGGAGTATTTTACTCCCACCACATACATCTCACCTTCATGCATTAGGTTGCCACCTGTAGCTCTTTAATTTGAGCTTAAGCCACTTACCATATAGATGCTACCTTCCTTCCATGGCTTAGGCAATGAAAACCCATATAATCATTTTGACAGTTTCATGGAGGTTTTCTCAACCTTCGTGATCCTTAATGTTAGTGATGACGCCATACTACTTTCCCTTTTTCCTTTCTCTTTAAAGGATAAGGCTAGGTATTGGTTAGGCACCTTACCAAGTGGGACGATTAGTACTTGGACTCAAATGCGACAAGAATTTCTTAAGAAATTCCATTCCATTAGTAAGACCAACACTGCTAAGAGAGCCATTACCACCATTTCCCAACTTTCCCATTAACACCTTTATCGACATCATGCTATCCCTAAATGGCAACAGGTCAAGAACTTTTATTATGGGTTGAATGAGAAGGATCAACAAATTGTTGATGCCTCTTATGGTAGTCAATTCCTTAGGAAGAATGGGAAAGTGGCATGGGAGCTCTTCGAACATTTGAATGAGAATTTACAACAATCTATCACACATGCATGTTTAAATGCTGCTAGGTTAAACAGAAGAGGAGCACGTGGAATTACTCACACCTCCATCTTAGATAGGAAAGTGGACTCCCTTGCCTCTTATGTGGAGCAACTTACTTTCTTATTTAAGATGACATTGACTCCATATACTATGTGTAATATTTCAGTGCCCCTCTACTTCACCCTTTGTTGAGTGTTCACAGGAACAGGCTAACGCAGCCCAAGGATTCTTAAGCAATGATCCGTACTTGAACGCATATAATTTGGGCTAGAGAAACCATCCAAACTTCTCCTGAAGGCAAGGAGGAGAAGGGCAACTCATCCAACAACAACCAAATCCACAACCTCAACAACCTGATATGTTAGGACCTCTTAGTTTTTAACTGCAAGGGTATGCATCTAACTACTATCAACCTTCTAATTTGAGGTCTAATTCGAATTTTGAAGGGAATGTTTTAAATGTGCTGAAAGGTTGAGAAGCTATTTCCCAACTCTTTCACTCCCATACACAGTCAATTTCAAAGCTAGAAATGCAAATATTTCAGCTGGCTAATGCTTTTAGTAGGAGATATAAAGGAGGGCTCCCTAGCCAAGCCATAGACAACCTTGGGAAATGTGTGAGGCAAGACAACTATCCTCCCCATCAAGAGCAAGAAAAGTCCATTAGAGTGATGAGATGTGGGAAGGAGGTTGACAATGGGATGAGTGTTGAGAGTGAAGTACCCATAAGTGGTGAGGGAGAAGACAAGAGCGAGGAAAGAGAGAAGGAGACCGATGAGGTCATCCACCTTTCTTCCATTCCTAAAGCCTCTAATTTTCCATTCTCATATGAACCTAGAGTACCCTTCCCCCAACTTTTAGTTGCACCAAATCCAAATGGGAAGCACAAGAAGTGAGAAGAAATTTTGGAGACTTTTAGGCAAGTTAAGGTTAACATTCCCTTCTTGATGAAATCAAACAGATCCCGGCCTATCCGAAGTTCATTAAGGACCTGCAAAACCAAAAGAGGCGATCTAGAGCTCAACTTCCTAAGAAAATGCTTTTAGCCGAGCAAGTGAGGATTCTAAAATGTGACACTCAAATTAAGTACAAAGACCTTGGTGTCCCCACCATCTCTTGTTCCCTTAGAGACAACCCGATTGATAAAAGCTTTACTTGACTGAGGAGTGAGTGCCAATATTATTCCTTACTCGGTTTATGAGAAGTTCGGCCTGGGAGAGTTGGAACCCACCGCAGTGACCTTGTAGTTTGCGGATAGATCAACTAGAGTCCCCCGTGGTGAGCTTATTGATGTGTTAGTGAAGGTAGAAAAGACTTGTTTCCTGCTTATTTTCTTGTGCTTGATGTAGAACATTCTAGTCATTCGAAAAACCATATCCCTATCATTCTAGGTCTGTAGATCTGGGATAATGGATGTTAGTTTTGCAAACATGACTGCTAGGTTAAAATTTTTTAAGGCTTCGTCATCAACCACTAGTGAGGATGAGTCGGAATGTTTCAGTGTGGATGTTGTTGATGATGTGGTGGACCAAACAGTCCCCTATATCCTAGTTAGTGACCCCTTGATGAGAATGCTAAACCTTTTAAAGTGATGCAACAAAGGTTGAGCCCGGACATGAAAGAAGATTTGGGTAAGAGAAGAATCACAACATTATATTTAAGGAGAGAATTGTATTAGGTCATAAGTTGTCTAAGACCGGCATTGAGGTTGATAAGTCTAAGGTAGATTTGATTGCTAACTCACCCCCTCCCTCAAATATGAAGCAAGTTAGAGCCTTCCAAGGTCATGCAAATTTCCCTAGGGGATTCCTTAAGGACCATGGGAAGTTAGCCAAACCATTGAATAGTTTGCTATTTGAGGACATATCAATTGAGTTCAATGAGTCTTGGTTAAAAGCTTTACACAGGGTTCAGTCTATGCTTGTTGCTACCCACATTAGGCATCCATTCGACTACTCTCTCCCTCCTGAAATCGCATGTGATGCTTCTGATTTTACTATAGGTATTGTCTTAGGTGAGCTCATTGAAGTGGCTTCTTTGGTTGATGTCATTACTTCATTTTTGCTTGACCCATTGCACCTAGTTGAAGGCGTAAAACTTAGCACTATTAGAAGGCGGCATAGGTTTGTTACTCCTTACTCTAAGGGTTTTTTTTTTTTTTTTTTTAACTAATTATGTTTTTTGAGGCTTTTTTCTCTCTTTTTTAGGTTGTTGCCCCATGTTGGAGAAGTCATGCATGTTCGTTCATGCACATTAATGATCATTGCCTTGTCAGGCTCTATTGCTCCATCTCACCTTTTTCTTGTGCTTTAATGGTTAATGTTGTCGCGTTGAGGACAATGCATAATTTAGGTGTGGGGGTGAGGCTCATTCGTATGTGCTCATTTTTTTTTGTCAATTTTTTAAACTTTTCAACCACTTTTGTGCATTTTAAGCATGCATTCAACCATTTATCCATGTTTTTCCTTGATTGATATATATGTTATGATGATGGTGGGATTAATTGTCTATTTTATTCTCTTAATTCCATGAAATTAAATGATTCTACTCCGGACTTGGTAGTGAATATTATCGATTATTATTGATACTAGGGGGTTCTACTCATGGCACTCTCATATTCATTACGCACAAGAATTTCGTGTCATGGGAAATCTGGAAATTTTGAGTAAATAGTCCTATATGTCTTAAGTTTTGCAGGCCAGCCCTATTGGCTTATCCTAATCCTTGCCTCTTGATGCAATGTCATGTACTTGCTGATCAATGTTTATTGTAATGTTGAGGTACAAAGTCCAAAAATTGGACAAGAAAAGAAGAGGAAACAAAAGGGGAAAAAATGAAAGAAAAAAAGAAAGAAAAAGGTTTCCTCCAAAGGAAACAAATTAAACCAAAAAGATGAAAGTGAAAATTGATATGCATTCATGGCTAAGTTCTTCTTTTGTTTTATTTTGAGATCAAAGTGTTGTAAAGTGGTTACTCATGTGCCACCTGCAATTCTCCATTTATGGGCATGTGTTGAGGTGATTCATTAGTACAGTGTAGAAAACATTGTTATATTTGGTTGGAAGCCAGAATTTGAGAAGATTCTATGGTATGAGATCCTATTCACTTTCATTTATGTGCTTAAGTGGCTTAAGCAGTTTTTATTAGTTGATACAAGGTTAATGAAATTATAAGACGAGTTATGAAGTTTAATCACCTAAATTCATGGAATTAAAGAATGCTTCAGATTGAATCTTGTCTTCAATCGTAATGTATGTGTTGTTCTCGAAAAACTTGGTGAAGGTTGGTGGCACTCAATCTTTATTTTTATCCTATGCTTTGCTCGGGGACTAGGAATGGTTAGGTGCAGGGGTGTGGATGTGTCACAAATTTACGCATCTTTTTATTCCTATTTAATTATTTTGCACCTGACTAATAATAGTTTTATACTCACTTTGGCATTTTTTATATTTTATAGGTTAGAAATTGTAAAATTTTATTGCAAATGAGTCCAAATTGGATGCGTAAGCAATTAAATTAAGTCAATCGGAGATCGGGACGAGATCATCGAGTCGACACTAGCTACCATCATTTCATAGACCCACCAGAACCGACACGCTAGCCGACTGTTACGCCCAACACGTAGCACCGTCCTCATTAGCCCGACTTCACAGGCCCATCGTCACTCACATACCAAGCCCAAAGCTTTGTCAACCTCATCACAGCCCCACCATCGGGCCCAACACCGCAAAGCCACCAGCATCATCTAGCTCACCGTTCAACATAGCTTTTGTAGGGTTCACAGCAGCAGTACATATTCATGAAGGGGGTTTGTTTTGGGGGAATTCATTCTCTGTTTTAAGCTGCATTCCCAATGCCCAACTTTTCTCTCCCTCTCTCTCTCCTCAGTTTGTATTTTCTTTTTTTTTTCCCCTTAAATTAGAATGAGAGTGAAATTAGCTTGAAGATCAACATGGGTTCATTCATCTCCTCCTTTATCGGTTCATCCTTGATGGAGAGCTAACTTGCTCTGTAGGGTTAGATAAAGTCTTAGCCTTTTTACTTTTATATTACTTTTAATTTGGGTTAATTTGGTTGTTTATATGAATTGTTTGATTGAGATAAATACTTTGAAGAATTATGTTTTTATCCTTTATTCAATTGAGATAATTATTGAGTTTGTAACCTTTGATCGTTGATATTTGATATTAATAGATTACCTCTTTGTGCTTTCGGCTTTAGGATTAATTAATCGAGAAATATTATTCACTGAATTGATAATTAAAGCCTATCTTCTCAATGCTTTAGTTAGATTGGGTCGATATGTGATAATTAACAACACTTTAGGTAGAGCTTCTTTTCCTTATGCATTAGTTAAATAGGGTCAATATGCGATACTAACAACATTACCTTAATAGGTTGAAGCTTGTATCCAAAACCACTACCCATGTGACAATTAATCATCCCAATTTAAGAGTTAATGGAAGAATAATTGGCAAATGATAGATTCGAAACCCAACGTTCTAATTCCAAATTCCTTTCCCCTTTATAAGAAGAGTGCTCAGTTTAATTTTCATTTCTTTAGATTAATTAACACAAAATCCCATAATTTTCCTCAATTGATTTACGTCATAGAATTAATTCACGTACTCTTAGTCCACGTGCTTCGACACCCTCTCGCCCTAAACTTCAATTTAGATGTGTTTAGTGAATGGGGTTTAATATTAAATTTTGATAGACATAGAAAAATATAGCAGCATGATGTTTATGCGAGAGCCACCATCAATCAAGATACGGCTGACCTCTTGCTCACGAACATAGCTAGCAAAAAACAAAGGACGGTTATGAGGCTTTGAACCGAGCAATAGGTCTTAATCTACGAAGGCTAAAGTCGCCGTACATGCCGCGCATCATATTGATTTCTCCTCCAGAGCCTCACCTTCCCTTATTTTAGATGTATAGGGTGCCGGATTCTTGAGAGCCTGAAATAAATTCGAGCAGAGTTTAGTTGGCAACTGTAGAATGCAGTGCCACCCTAACCGTGCTGAAAGTGCCTGAAGGGCGGCTAGGATTTTTGCATCCTCTTAAGCAATGGAGCAACTTGTTGCTTTCTCCTAAAAAGTCTCTATTTCCTAATGCACTGCCTCATCAATTTCAGGGGCTTCAGGATAAGTTCTCGTGTATACAGTGACCTCCTTAAAGTAACCCTTGGGAAAAAAATTATTCCAGGGTAATAAAGCTGCGCAGCTTCTGTTTCGAAAGATCAATTAGCATGACCTCGTACTTTTTACCTTTTGGCTTCTTACTCTTGTTCTTTCAGGAATCGTAAAATCTTCTCCTGACTTGCTTATCCTTTCGGCGAGGCAGGGTTGGGGGGGGGGGGGGGGTGTTTGAGAGTATCTCCTAGATTTCGTACATGTGACAGGATCTGACCCTCCTCGTCATCCTCAATGTTCCCTTCAGCCTCCCCCAGCTCTTCCATCAAAAATGACACCTCTTGGACATGGATCATTACGGGCCTTAAACTCCAAAATTGAATGGCATGGCAACACTCCTTTAGCTGTGGGTTACTGCAAGGCGAGCGTTTCCTTGTCGGACTTGCAATGAACTAAAGCATGAACAGAGGCATGGTTTGCTTCAGCTATGTCCTCAAATTCATGGACGATCGTCCCTTCATTCACAAGTTGCATGATGCGCTCCATCAAGGTGATGCATTTTTCAAAAGGATGGCTGACCACCCGATGATACTTGCAGTGTTTTGGGTCGGAGGTCTATCCTACCTCATCAAGGCGCTTTGTTTCCGGTAGGGTGATGAGATTCTTCTCAAAAAGATCATTGAAAATGCCAAGGAGGTCAGAGTTAGGAAAGGGATACACCTTTTGTTCAATTCTTACAGCGTTGGTCGCCTCCTTTCAGCTTCTCTTGGTAGGAAGATTGATAAGCCTAATTGAGTATATATTGTAGTGTTTTAGTTCTTTCTCATTATTGTTATCTTTCTTTCAACTTCTAAATTTTTATTTCTTGCTCTATATGTAAAATCAAAACAAAAACGAAAATAATCCCTTTGTATCTTGAAATCGAAAGAACACTTCGACAATTCGGGAAAACCAAACGAATTAAAACAATGGCTGCTAAAAATAATGATGATAAAAGAGCTTTAAAAGATTACGCTGTCCCAACTATTAGTGGATGCACTTCCCACATCCAATGCCCACCCATACAAGTAAATAATTTTGAAATAAAACCCACAATAATACAAATGATTCAACAGACTATTTAGTTTGTTGGTCTACCCAGTGAGGAGCCGAATCTACACATCACTAACTTTGTTGAGATATGTTATACATTTAAGCACAGTGGCGTCATTTGTGATTCCATTCACTTAAGACTATTCCCGTTCTCACTAAGGGACAAGGGCAAGCCATGGTTAATGTCATTGTTGCCATGTGCTATCACCGCATGGGATGATTTGGCACAAAAATTTCTTGCTAAATATTTTCCACCAGCCAAAGCAATCAAAATGAGGAACGACATTACCACTTTTACTGAATACAATATGGAATCATTGTATAACGCATGGGAACGATATAAAGAGCTTTTAATAAGGTGTCCACACCATGGTTTACCAGTTTGGATGTAAATCCAAACTTTTTACAATGGTTTGCAACCTTATACTCAAACAATGGTGGACGCAGCTACTGGAGGAGCCCTAAACCACAAGGCACCAGACAAAACATACGAGTTGCTAGAGACAATGGCTAGCAAATGTAAGAACATCTAATCGAACAATGCAAAGGAATCCTACAAGCATTCACGAAGTAGACGCATTAACCATATTATGCGCTGAAATTTCGATGATTCAGAAACAATTGGGTAACATAGGTGTTAATGCCATACAATCTCTTATGCTAAAATGCGAGTTTTGTGCAGGAAATCATGCGAGCATAGAATGTCATACAGGTAACCCCTTTGCCATAGCCCCTTAAAATCACGAGCAAGCTAATATTGTTTAAGATTTTCAAAACTCACAACATAATCCCGACTCCAACACTTACAATCCCGGGCAGACAAACCACCCAAATTTCTCATGGAGTAACCTAGGGATTAAAAAACAGCCAATTCACCCTTAACTAGAAAAGAAAATGGATGTCGAATATATGTTCAATAAGTTTATGCAAGAAACCAGAAGTTTCATGCCACAAACACAAACAAATCTTCGAAATCTATAAGCTTCGATTAGAAACCTCGAGACCAAAATGGAACAAATTTCAAACCAACTCTCTGAAAGGTCTCAAGGTTCCCTGCCTAGTAACACAGTTACTAACCACGAGAGCACATCCAAGCAATTGAATTAAAAAGTGAGAAAACTCCAAACGAACCAACTCAGGTAACCAGGACTGCATGAAACAAAAAGCCACTAATTGACTTGTCCACAGACATGAACTAAGAAACGGAAATTGGGAAGGGATAAAAATCCAAAATGAAGATGAACCGAAATGTGTTGAACCTCAACCCTACAAACTAAAGGCCTCATTCTCTCAACGTTTGAAAAAGGCAAAAGCGGACGAACAATTTATTAAATTTTTGGGAGTTTTCAAAAAAATTACATATTAATGTCCCTTTTGCTGATATGTTAGAGAAAATGCCCAATTTTGCAAAATTTATGAAGGAAACCCTTTCGAACAAAAGGAAGTTGGGAGAATTCAAAATAGTGGCACTGACTGAAGAATGCAGTCTTCTCCTCCAAAAGAACCTCCTAAGCTAAAAGATCCAGGGAGTTTCACTATACCTTGCACCATTGGCACCATTAGCTTTGATAAAGTTTTATGTTATTAAGGTGCAAGCATTAATTTAATACCTCTTTGCGTGTTCAATAATCTTGGCTTAGAAGAGGTGAAGCCCACTACAGTATCAAGCCCACTTGCAGACAGATCGATCAAGTATGTAAGAGGTGTGGTTCAAGACGTCTTAGTGAAGCTTGAAAAGTTCATCTTCTCGATCAATTTCATAGTACTTGGCATGGAATAGGATCGAGAGATACCTCTTATTCTTGGAAGACCCTTCCTTGTGTTATGAATTTTTAAATTTTAGTTGGTTGTAATTGGTCATGTTGGTTGTAATTGGTCTTGTAATGCGTGTGTGTTTAGAGTTGTATGGGTGTTGTAATCAAATGTTTGTTGGCGGGTCTTTTAGGCCCCAATGTGGGTTAGGGAGTTAAACTAAGTCAATTGTGGCGGCTAGTTTAAGATTTTGGCGCCATAATTGATTTAAGTCGGTTATAGTGTGGGTCTTGGTTCAATGTAACTAGATCTAGTATAAATAAGCTCAAATCATGTAAATTTAGATTTCAGTCAATAAAATTCAGATTTTCCTTGGAAATTCTCTATCTAATTCTCACCCCCTTCTCTATTTCTCATCCCCTTCACTTCGCTTCTCATCTTAACTCTTCTTCTATAAAGTTAACCTTCAATTCTTGGATTGGAAGTCCACAGTTGGTATCGAAGCTAGTTCAAGCAAACAATTGATTCATCGGAGCTGGAAAAACAAAAGAAAAATAAACAAAATATGGCTGATGGAGTGAGAACTCGTTCAGGAGCCGGTGGTGCAAGCATAGATGCTGCAGCTAGTCCTGATTTGTTATATGCTGATGTTGCTGGTGCAAAGGCTATAAAAGAAGTTCAGTATCTTACTACTGATCACCTTAAGGATCTATATGATCACATTAGCAATTCATAAAAGGACTTATATGATCACATTAACAATTCTCAAAAGCAAGCAATAGAACAAGTTGAAGATAGTTTGCTTCTTAAGGTGCAGCGGTTACAGATGGATAGTGACCAGAGAAATGAGGATCGATTGCTGCAATTTGAGGCTAAGTTGATGAATTTGCAGGATCCGATTAAGAAGCAAGGTGAATCATTAGTTAATGCGATTCTTAAACCTGCTTGTCAGATCATTCCTCCAGCTGAAGTGGTTCAACCGCAAGTTCACATTAGCAGGACTTAGAGTTTAGAAAGGAATCGCGATAGATCTCCTATGATTCAACCAGAGACTGGACCTTCAGTTCAAGTCAGATCAGTTGATGATCAACCTCCAGAGGTAGAGGTTGCTGCAAGAGCTCAGAATCGAACCATAGATCAAGCTCATTCCCTTTTGTCTGGCTAGAATTCAGGTCTGAATTTCAGACCACCAGATTCTATTGATCACCATAGAAACTCATTCGATGACTTCAAACATCTGGATAGGCCACCTGATCAGCATCATCAGTGAAGGTCAGTGAGTAATGATGCTACTTCTGGTGGCAGGAGCAATGCTCACAGGCAACCAAGAGTGCAAATTTAGCCTTTTGATGGAAAACAGCCTGAGTCATGGTTGAGAAGGTGTAAGCGGTATTTCCATTTTTATAACATAAGTGAAGCTGAAAAAGTTGAACTGGCAGCAGTGCACATACATGGAGATCATGAGGTGTGGTTCTATAGTGTGTTGAAAAGCAAACCAAACCTTTTTTGGGGCCAATTCGCAGAAGAATTGTGTGAACATTATGGACAAGAGACAAGTGATGTGGTTAACAGTTTAACATGGTGTATCAAACGACTACCATGAAAGAATACATGACAAGGTTTGAGAACCTATGAGCTAGTATGATATCCGTCACTCCACAAGCTTTAGAGGCATATTATGTCTCTAGTTTCCTTAGTGGTTTGAAGCCAAGGATCAAGAACATGGTGAAGGCCATTGGTCCTAAGACCTTGTCTAATGCTTGCAACAAGGCTAAGTTGATTGAAGCCACGATTGTAACTTCTGGTGATAAGAGTAAACATAAAGGCAGTAACTTCAAATCTCATCACAGAGATGCATCAGGCTCTAAATCTGGTCGTGCTGTTGACAAGAGATCTGTGCGATTATGTTACAGATGCAACCAGCCTTACCAGCCCGGACATAGATGCAATTCCAAATTTTTGATGTCTACAAGAGGTTCACGAGTAGAAGTTAATTCAGACAGTGAGAATTTAGAAGCTATTGATGACAGTTTTGAGCATTCTTCTCAAGATGAGTTGATGGAGGATGAAATTGAGATCTCTATGAAAGCCTTGACCGGGAATGGAGCTCACAATACCAGTCGCTTCAAGGGGAAGGCTGGTAAGACTTCCATTACCATTCCTATTGATAGTGGAAGCACTCACAGCTTTGTAGAGCCCAAATTGGTAAAGAAAGTGAGACACGAGGTGACTAAGACCCATCCTTTGGCTGTGATGGTGGCTGATGGCAACTCCATTACTACTCAAAATAAGTTCCAAGCATTCCAATGGTCTATGCAAGATCATCAATTTAATTTTGATTTCAGAGTTCTTCCCTTGGGTGGTTGTGTTATGGTGCTCGGGGTAGATTGGATGAGATCATTCAATCCGGTGGTGTTTGATTTTGATAAAATGATAGTTTCTTTTGAAGTATATGGCACTAAGGTTGCACTATAGGGTATTTCTAATCAAGCCCAGCTATGATTGATCAATGGCAAGAGTTTACATGGTGGATTCAAGAAGAATGCAATTCAGTGGCTTGGGCAATTGTTTGTCATCTCACCTGCAGAACTTTAGCCAATAATTCAGCCTGAGGTTAAAGCTTTGATTGAAGAGTTTGAAGACATTTTTGAGCAGCCAAAGAGTCTTCCTCCTCAACGGGGTGTAGATCATGCCATACCACTTCGAGCAAATTCTAATCCAGTGAAGATCGGGCCATACCGATATGCTCATGCTCAGAAGTCAAAGATTGAGAAGCAAGTTGATGAATTGCCTTAGATGAGCTTCAGTGGACCAAGCCATAGTCCTTTTGCCTCCCCTGTGATTCTGGTGAAGAAGAAGAATGGGACAACAAGGATGTGCATTGATTATCGTCAGTTGAATTCCTTGACAATAAAAGATAAGTTCCCTATTCCTATTATAGATGACTTGCTTGATGAGTTCTATGGAGCACACTTCTTCACTATGGTTGATTTGAGGCAAGGGTACCATCAAATCAGAGTTCTTGAGCCGGGTATATATAAAACTGCTTTCAGACTCGCCATGGGCATTTTGAGTTTGTTGTTATGCCATTTGGCCTAACAAATGCTCCGGCCACCTTTCAAGCTGCTATGAATGACATCTTTAAGCCTTATTTGAGGAGATCAGTGTTGGTCTTCTTCGATGACATATTGATATATAGCTCATCTGATGAGGATCATCTCATTCACCTTAGAGAGGTATTTGTTATGATGCGGCAGCACAGATTCTTTGCAAAGTTGTCTAAATGCTTGTTTGCTAAGACCAAGCTTGAGTACTTGGGCCATGTAATTTCTCATGAAGGAGTCTCCACCGATCCTTCCAAGGTTCAAGCAATGCAAGATTGGCCTACTCCCTTGACTTTGAAGTAATTGAGGGGATTCTTGGGATTGACCGGGTATTATAGGAAGCTCATTGAAGGGTATGGATCCATTGCAAAGCCTTTAACTGAGCTCCTAAAAAAGGATGCCTTCAAGTGGACAGTAAATGCTCAAGCAGCCTTTGAAGCTCTCAAGTTAGCCACGTGTGTAGCCCCGGTCTTAGCCATGCCTAATTTTACTGAAGTCTTCATTCTCAATACAGATGCGAGTGGGTCAAGTATTGGAGCTATTCTCTCTCAAAAAGGGAGGCCTATTGCCTATTTGAGTCAAGCACTTTGTCCAAAGCATCAAGCCATGTCAACTTATGACAAGGAATACTTGGCTATTCTTCTAGCAGTTGAGAAATGGAGGCATTACTTGGATGGTCATAGATTCATTATTCGAATTGATCATCAAAGCCTTAAGCACCTCATAGAGAAAAAGATTATGACTAGAATTCAAAAGAAGGGATTAATGAAGATGCTAGGCCGTGATTATGCTATTGAATATAGAAGAGGAAAAGAAAATGCAGCTGCAAACGCATTGTCAAGGAGATTTGAAGATGTTGAACAAGGCTTGTGCTGTGCAATGTCCATTGTTTTACCATCATGGATGGATGAAGTTTATAGGTCCTATGAAGGTCATTCATTTGCTCAGGAGTGTGTGACTCCAAGCTTGGTGAAAAATGTAGAAAAAGATGCCAGTAGTGCTGATCTATCAGTGTATAAAGGCATCATCAGATTGAAGAATAAGCTTTACATTGGTTCTTCAACATATTTGAGGGATCAAATTGTCAGGGCCTCACATGATTCAGCTTGGGGAGTACACGCTGGTGTAGAGGGTACTTATCAAAGAGTTAAAGCTTATTTTAGCTGGCCAAGTATGAAGAAGATAGTGACTGAGTATGTTAGAGCTTGTGACGTTTGTCAACAAACCAAGTTGGGAGGTCATAGGTACAAGGGACTTCTTCAGCCTCTTCCCATTCCTGATGGAGCTTGGATCAATATTAGCATGGATTTCACCGAGGGTTTGCCCAAGTCTGACAGCAGGGAGGTCATATGGGTTGTAGTGGATCGTTTCACCAAATATAGCCACTTCATTTCACTCATAAGGCCTGTTACAGCAGAGAGGTTGGCGAAAAGCTTCCTTGACAATATATATAAGTTACATGGATTGCCTCAATCCATTGTATCTAATCGGGACAAGATCTTTACAAGCAATTTTTGGAGGGAATGGTTCAAGTTGCTGGGTACCACATTGGCACTTAGTTCATGTTACCATCCCCAAACAGATGGACAAACCGATTTTGTTAACCATTGTATTGGGCAGTACCACCGGAGCATGGTTTTCTCACAACCTAGTGAGTGGAACCGATGGCTTTCTTTAGCTGAATATTGGTTCAACACTCATGTACATGCATCTATTGGAACTTCTCCCTTTGAAGCTCTACATGGATATGCTCCTCCCACTCCATTTATGCTACAGCAACCTATTTCATCTGAGTTTGTAGTAGCCAAACTTATGCAGCAGAGGAGGCACATGAAGCAAGTCCTCAAGGACAATCTTCTCTAAGCACAAGCAAGAATGAAATTCTATGACGATAAAAAGAGGGTAGACAAAAATTATGAAGTTGGAGACATGGTCTATCTCAAATTACAACCTTATAGACAGTCTTCTTTGGTTGTCAGAAAGAATGTCAAGCTAAGTGCTTGTTTCTTTGGCCCATACAAGATTTTGTAAAAGATTGGCAAAGTTGCATACAAACTTGACTTACCTCTTAATTTATACATTCACCCAGTGTTCCATGTATCATTACTTAAAAAGCAGGTGAAGAAAGGGGCTAAGAGCACATGGGAAGCACCATAAGTTGAAGCTAATGGAGCATTGTTGCTGCATCCATTAGCTGTTAAAGCAAACAGAAGAATGAAGGTTGCTGACAAGGCTGAATCAGAAGTTTTGGTTCAATGGCGCAACTTGGACAAGAATATTGCTGCATGGGAGAATCTTGCATCTTTGAAGAGTCAATTTCCATGCTTTTCTCCTTGGGGACAAGGAGCTTCCCAAGGAGGAGGGAATGTTATGAATCCTTAAATTTTAGTTGGTTGTAATTGGTCTTGTTGTTTGTAATTGGTCTTGTAATGCGTGTGCGTTTAGAGTTGTACAGGTGTTGTAATCAAAGGTTTGTTGGCAGGTCTTTCAGGCGCCAATGCCGGTTAGGGAGTCAAACTAAGTCAATTGTGGCGGCTAGTTCAAGATTTTGGGCCCAGAATTGGTTTAAGTCGGTTATGGTGTGGGTCTTGGTTTAATGTAACTAGATCTAGTTTAAATAAGCTCAAATCATGTTGATTCAAATTTCAATAACATGGTCTAACAATAAAAATGACTTCCACGAAGAAGACTTCTCCCAACCTGTGGAGGAATCTCGAACTTCAGAGGTTGATCATAGAAAACATCCTCAAGAGTCAGACATGCCAATTAGCAGTGTTTTGCAATAACAGGGAGAGGATACACCCATGGTCGACAACCTTGCAAAGGAGATAGAACGAGGTTCCAAATTTAATTCAGGACATTGCATGAAAAGGTTGCCACTAAAAATATGCTACTCCTTCCCTTAGAATTCTAGCAGCAGATACTACCATAAGGTCTTGAGGATGATGTGATAGCATCAGATGAGGATCCTCAAGTGAGCTCGTGGCTTGGGTAGCAGCCACTAAAGGTACACTTGGCCCTTTATCATTTATAGCTAATGCTACGACATCCAAATTTCCTGATGATCCACCTGACATATCGAAGATGATGTTTGATGGGACGAATACCACCAGTAAACTCATGAAGCCCCTATATATCAATGCAAATTCGATGGCATTCAGATTAGCGATGTCTTTGTGGATAATGGTTCGGCTATTAATGTCTTGCGTATGTGTTGGGGGTCATTCGTATGTTGTTACAATCCGAAAATCCGATACTTGGATTTAATTGTTGAAATTGCCGGGAATGGGGGTTGGATTTAAAATTCTGTTAAATATGTTAATGTTGATCTGTTCTGTTGGTCTGTTGCTGCTGGTGTGCTGCTGCTACTGTTGGTTGCTGCTGCTGCGTTATTCTCTGCTGTTACTTGCTGTTATATTTGGTTTTGGCTCCAATAACAAGTTTAATTGTTAGTTAGCATTAGTTCTAGATATTTCTAGATGTTTCCTAAGTTGGTTAGCTTTAGTAAGTCTTGATTCATTGTATTGCTTGCCTTTAAATAGTGATGAATGTAATGATATGATTTTATCAATGAAATTCATAAACCAATATCTCATTTTGAGATTAATATGCTCTCTTTCATCTAACTCTCTCTATTTCTCATCTCCTTTCCCTTCTTATCTCATCCAACTCTAAATCTCTACTCTCTCATCTCAAATTCACTTCTTTCTCACCTCAAATTCTCAATCTATCTCCAATTTTACTTAGCTTATGGTTCGGAATCAATCCCGATCATAGCAATTGGTATCAGAGCCTCGTTCGGCTTCCGATGGAGTGCATAATCAAAAAAAAAAAATATTACCAAAAATTTTCAGAAGAACAATTGAGGCGAAAGTTTGTCAGTGTAGGCGAAAATCTGACAACATCTTTTTTTTTAGCTCCAAAAGAGTCGAAATCCAATTTTATTCATGAAGATTGTGGTGAATCATGTGTTTAGATCAACATTACAGGCTTAAATCGAATAAATTCCAGATTCTTAGTCGGAATTATTCAAGATAACATCTCTGTCAGAAAAGTGTCGAAGTTAGGGTTTCTGCGCAAACTTGTAGGTTAGGATTTATAATCCGTGACGATTGTGGTGATCTGCTGCATTATTCTCGGTTGAAGATTGAAATAACAGCTCAAAAAATCTGATCAACATTAGTTTATCAAAACAGATTGATCAATTTTCGATTGTGAAGTTCAAGAATGGACTCCAATGCATTGGTGTCTCCCGGTGGTGTTCTTACACGAGCTGCGGCTGCTCGGGCATCAACAAGTCCAACTTATGCTGATGTGGTTAGTAATAATGCAGAACAGGACCAGCAAGTTACTCGTTTTGAGTTGAATGCAGAGTTAAAAGCGTCAATGATTCAGCTTCATCAGGAACAACTAGAGAGAGAGCAAAGAATGGAGGATCGGTTGCGCAATTTGCTGAAAGAACAAGAGTAAACATTTGGTGAGTGCTTCGGTTTGCATACTCAGCGTTTGGAAGAGAAAGTGGATGATCAATTACATCAACAAAAGCAGCAAAACGAGGAGGCAATTATTAAACGAGCAAACGAGATTGATGGAAAAATTGATGCTCATTTAAATCAACAATTACAAAAGTTTCAAGAGAGATTTATTGAGATCAACGAATAAGCAATCGATGCAAGAGTGAAGGACCAATTGCAAGGGATTGAGGGCAGAATGGATGGTCGTTTGTCCATGTTGCAAAATCAAACACAAAAACAGAATGTTGTTGCAGATGGTGGTGGTTTGTTGCCTATAAGTCAGATATTGAGAGCCTCTAATATGCCACAAACACAAACAGCAAGTGTGGGAGATCATCAACAAGTGGGACTTCAGGGAATTAGTGCAAGTATTGAACCTCACATTCCTCAAGCAGATGATAACTGAACTCAAGATCAGGTTCCAGTTGCTGTTAATGTTGACAGCCCTCAAAAGCAAGCTACTGATCGGAGGTAAAGCCGAGCTGAAAGCATGAATTTTGGACAAAAAGATCACCCTCCGGATCCACCTAATCGACCACCAGATCCTGCTGTTTTGTTCAGATCCAGGTCTGAAAATTCAGGACATTTTGATACAAAACACACGCAGCCGGTTGGTTCGAAAGCTGCGCTCGTTGTTCAGTCTGGTGTTTCGGTTCAACAGCATCACCACGGCCAAAATGCAGCTGACATAGTTCCTAATCTCAACAATGAAGTCTCGTATGGCAGTACAAACAATGGGTTTAGACAACCGAGAGTTCAACATGACAATTTTGATGGAAAGCAACCTCACTCTTGGATAAGAAGATGTGAGCGATATTTCCATTTTTATGCCATTCCCGATGACCAAAAGGTGGAATTGGCCGCGGTTTTTCTCCAAGGAGATCACGAAGTGTGGTTCTACAGCTTGTTAAAGAGCAATCCCGTTCTTACTTGGGACAAGTTCGTGTCTAAGATATGCGAGCGCTATGATGATGAAGATGTGGGTGATGTCGTGGAAAGCTTCAACAAATTAATGCAAGTCACTACCGTGAAGGTCTATATGACAAAATTTGATAATCTTCGAGCCAGTATGATTACAATTGCACCCCGAGCCCCCAAGTCCTTTTATGTCTCGAGCTTCATCAGTGGGTTAAAACAAAAAATCAAGAACTTGGTGAATGCTCTTGAACCTACTTCCTTATCTCAAGCTTTTGCGAAGGCAAAATTGATTAAGGCCTCAGACTTAACATTTCTTGATCGGCCCAAGCATCGGGAAGAAAATTTCCAACATCATCACAAAGCGTTAGACCACAAAAGATTTGATGGGCATAAAGATTCGCTAAATATTGAGAAGAAACCCCGGAACCGCTGTTTTAAATGTCATCAACCTTATGTACCCGGCCTTAGGTGCAATCCTAAGCTTCTCATGATGGCTGGAGGAGTTGATGTTGAAGAACAATCCGTAATCGATGAATGTGCTACTGAAACTGAGGGTTCAGATCAGGGCCCCTGCAGCGAAGAAGAGATGGACATCACGGTTCGTAGCAAGGAAGCAAGAAACATGTTCAAGAGGATGTCCAAGTCCAAAGCACTCCAGCGTGGAAATGGGAACTCCAATGTCCACAACAATAAGTGATTTCCAAGTCTCGTTCTCTTTCATTCTTGGGGACAAGAATGTTTTCAAGGGGAAGGGAATGTTACATTCCCAAAATCCGAGACTTGGATTTAATTGTTGAAATTGGCGGTAATGGGGGTTGGTGTTAAATTTCTGTTAAATCTGTTAATGTGGATCTGTTCTACTGGTCTGTTGCTGCTGCTACTGTTGGTTGCTGCTGCTGCGTTATTCTCCGCTGTTACTTGCTGTTATATTTGGTTTTGGCGCCAATAACAAGTTTAATTGTTAGTTAGCATTAGTTCTAGATATTTCTAGATGTTTCCTGAGTTGGTTAGCTTGAGTAAGTCTTGATTCATTTTATTGCTTGCTCAAGCTTGCCTTTAAATAGTGATGAATGTAATGATATGATTTTATCAATGAAATTCATAAACCAATATCTCATTTTGAGATTAATATTCTCTCTCTCATCTAACTCTCTCTCTTTCTCATCTCCTTTCCCTTCTTATCTCATCTAACTCTAAATCTCTACTCTCTCATCTCAAATTCACTTCTTTCTCACCTCAAATTCTCAATCTATCTCCAATTTTACTTAGCTTATGGTTGGGAATCGATCCCGTTCATAACATATGTCTTGAGAAGACTTAATCACATCAAATGTGCCAATAAGTGGCTTTTTTGGAGCTACCACCAAATCCGAAGAAGTCATCCCGATTGACTTAACTGTTGGTGACCTAAGCTAGCTAACAACCTTCTTTGTGGTGGAAACAACTTCGAGCTATAATGCTTGGCCTAGCAGAGATTGGCTGCATGCCAATTATTGTATTCCATCCTCACTTCACCAGTTGCTAATCTTCTAGAACCACGGCAAATATGAGGTTATTTTGGCATATAACAGGACATTTGTGGCTTGTTCCAACTACATTGAGGCAAAATCTTACAAATATGGTGTAGAACCCTTGGACGTTAAGAGGGCCACTTCACAATCTGTCCAACAACAAGACAAGAAAGTTGTCCTTGACAACCCACTAACCAAAGCTGAGGTTAGTCAAGCAGATGTAAAGTTTGAAGATTTCGACTTCTAGGGATGCATGAGGCCTCTAATTGACTAAGAGGACTCCCAAGGCACTCCAAAATCCCAATACAGAGGTGTCAAGACCTCCCAACAATGGCCCAAGAGGCCTTGTCTTAGCATTAGCAAGGTTTGTTGCCTGGTGCGTTGAGGATCGGCTCTGGATTGGGCAACCATTTCATGGTTTTCAAGCCCATACAACACACGAGAAAGAATTGAGCTCTCTGATCTAAGTGCAGCGCCAACCAAAATTAAGGATCTATGGGCTGAGGTCCAAGACCCTTTCTTTGAGGTTAGTTTGGGGTCGATAGAGGACTTAAAACCAACATATCTGAGTGCTCTGCATTCTGAGGAGCTAAAAAAGTAGTACTTGACTTTGCTCCGCAAATTCAAGGATTGCTTTGCTTGGGACCGTCATGAAATGCCTGGCCCAGATAGAAAAGTGGTGGAAAATAGGTTTGCCATTAAGCTAGACTCAAAGCCCATCATTTAGGGCTAGAGGAGGATGTCCTCAGAAGTCATAAATTTGGTCAAGGAAAAAATTGAAAGACTCCTGAAGGCCAAATTCATTAGAATTGCTAGGTATGTCGAGTGGCTGGCTAACATTGTTCCTTTCATAAAAAAGAATGGCAAAATTAGGATCTCGATTTATTTCAAAGATCTGAATGGAGCCAACCCCAAGGACGAATACCATATGCCTGTCGCTGATGTGATGTGCTTATTGATTCAGCCTTGAGGCACAAGGTTTTGTCCTTTGTGGATGGCTATTGTGGGTACTACAAAGTTATGATTGCCATAGAGGATACCCGCAAGACAGCATTAAGATGTTCTAGGTCAATAGGGACGTTTGAATGGGCGGTTATGCCTTTTAGATTGAAGAATGTTGGCGCTACCTACCAAAGAGCCATAAACATGATTTTTCATGACCTCATTGGCAAGACCATGAAAGTCTAAATATATGACAATGTGGTGAAACCAAGATCCCAAGTTAAACACTTGGAAGACTTGAGGAGTGCATTCCTTAGAATGAGGGCTCAAACCTTAAGATGAATCCATTGAAATGCGCTTTTGGCATGAGAGCTAGAAATGTTTTGGGGTTTCTGGTATGCCAGAGGGGCATTGAGGTGGATATTAATAAGACCAAGGCTACCGAAATAGCCGAGCCACCTTTAAACAAAAAAGAACTTCAATGCTTCTTGGGGAAGATTAACTTCCTAAGATGTTTCATCTCGAATGTCGCAGGAAAAACAAAGGTCTTCTCTCCGTTGTTGGAGCTCAAGTTTGAGAGGGACTTCAAGAGGGAGGAGCCACATCATGCTGCATTCAGGGCCATTAAGGAGTACTTGCTTAGCCTACCAGTAGTTATTCCACTAAAGTAGGGCAAGCCTTTGAAGATTTATGCCTGCTTCTAAAGAATATGTTCGTTGTTTGCTTGTATAGGATAATGAGCAAGATTTTGAGCAGGTTGTGTTCTACCTTAGCCGTTGCCTAAACGAATGTGAGGTAAGGCATTCCTAAATTAAAAAATTGTGTTTATCCTTGTTTTACCCATCAACAAATTGAGATATTATTTCTTGGTATTTACTATATATGTGGTGCCCCAGACAGATGTTCTTAAATATATTCTATATAGGCCAATTTTGAGAGGAAGGTTAAACAAGTGGAGTTTGGCTCTACTTCAATTTGAGTTATTATATGTGTCACAGAAGTCAGTTAAAGGGCAAGCCTTGGAAGACTTTTTAGCTTACCATCCAAATATTCAAACTGGCTTAGATAATGAGCCAGAGCACCTCCTAGTGGTAGAACTAGCTCCTTGGAAATTATTCTTCAACAGATTAAGGACTAGCTCTAGTGCTAGAGAGGGAATTATGACAGAATCCCCTGAGGGAATCATCACTAAGTTAGTTGTTACTTTGGTGGGTAGATGTTCTAATAACATGGCTGAATATGAAGCTCTAATAATTGGCCTTCAAACTCTTTTAGAAATGCAAGTCCTCAGTGTCCCTGTCAAGGGGGATTCGTAATTAGTAACTTTCCAAGGGAATGGGGAATTCTAGTGTCTCAGTGATACCTCGAATTGGTATATGTCAGTTGTATGCAAACTGCTGAGTAAATTCAACAAGGTATAGTTTGAGCACATCCCTAGGGAATAAAATAAAATGCATAGTTTGAAACTTTAAAATTCATTAGTCCTTCTTTCCCCGATAGATGGCCGAAACTTTAAAATTCTTATTATAAAAAATAGCATAAGCTTTGTTGAAAGAAGAAAGGAAAAAATGCATAGTTTGAAAAATATTCATTGAGATTTAAAATTGAATATGCAACCTTAATGTTTAATAAAGATAACATAATCAATATTTTTAAAAAATTATAAATATTTATTTAGGACAATATATAAAAAATTAGTATAGGGTCGGATCGGGCAATTTTCCAAAATGATACCCGTAACCAAACTAGTATCCATAGTTCAATGGGTTGAGTATATCCTAACCGAATCATTTCGGGGTCGATTACCCTAATGTTTCGGATCGGTTTTGGTTCGATTTTTGAGGTTTTCGATTATTCAGGTACATTTGCTCACCCCTAGTGATACCCATTATAGTCATAAGAACAAGTACAACATAAACTAAGAAATACAGTATAAGACAATAGTTTGAGATGAAGTGACAAATTCAGCAAAGTGTATAAATGTTCATTAAGGTATAAGTATATTATTTTATAATGATTATTAGCTTTTTAATTGGAAAAAAATACGGATACATGTTAAAAAATGCGTAATACGGCTAAAATAAAAAATACATATATTACTGTATAATTGGCAACGACATGTAAATGTCATTTGTGAATGAAAAAAAATGTGGATACATGTTTAAATGTCATTATATGCATATTTTAGTTAGAGAGCTCGCAACATCTGATTTTTGAAGAATATAAGAGTTGTTGTTCTTCTTAGGAACTAGGACGTTATCGTTCTTTTTGTGTAAGAGTTGTTGCTCTTTTATTTAAAAATTTGTACTAATACATGTAGCAACCAAATGATTTCATTTTAATGAGTTTACCCGTTAACAATGCAATAGTTTTTAAAAGGTATCAATTTTGTGATAACAAAAGAGGCAAAAACAACAACAATAAGAACCATGCGGAGAAGACAATCCAGGGCATTGGGTTCACTATAAAGAAACGGGGAAAGCATAGCCTCCATAAAAATAAAAATAAAATAAAATAAAAAGAACCACAAAAGCCAGTTCATAGATGCACGTCTGGTGGGTTAATCAACAAACTGATAAACCTCTTATATGTGTATTAAAACCTAAACCTGATATTCAAACTCTGAACACTAAAAGGTGTCAATTATTTTCACTCAAGTAAAAATATAGATCAAAAAATGAGCAAAAGTACCAATTAAATGGACGTCATTGATACTAGCAAGTTTTTAACCCCATAATAATTGGTATTACACCATATGAATGACACTTGCATATATCATAATGCACCCAAAAGGGTTCAAGTTGTTACTCCAATTAAAAATACAACTATTATTCCATGTTTTATAAGTGAGTAAATATGATTACTCATACAATTATTTCTTATAATCAAATATATTATTAGTATGGTTTTTGCCCTAAGACGTTGCCAGGAGGGTCATAATTGCACGTAATAAAAAATCCCCCATTGTTACACTGAACTCGAGCACACCCAAGGCGAAGTGAGTCCCTCCAAACCACTTGCGTGTAGTGCAAACATTGCTGCCCAGATGCACATGTATTAGTGTTATAGTCATAGTTTGCTTTCTCATTAACCCACAATTGCACCGCTGCAGTACCAGTAAAATCGCCGGTTCCCTCAGCTAAGTTCTCCCCATAGCGCCCACCAGAATGCTGCAAGGCGCAGTCACCAGCCCTCTGGTTTGCGTACTGCTGGGCATAAGCTGCCACTTCATCATTCCAGACTAAACTTTCAACACCCACCGCGGTCCTGGCAGCGTTGTGTGCGTCGAGGTAGTCTTGCTGGGAGTTTTGGGCTTGGCATAAGTGGTGCATTAGGGCTATGAGGCACACATATTGAAGTGTTTTCAAAGGTTTAGGGTAAGCCATATTTTTTTTCTTTGTCTAAGTGTTTGTGTGGAGAGGTTTTGTGATTGATTGGAATTTATAGAGATTACTTGTGGAAATTTTTGGTGTGAGGGTTGGATTTGAATTTTCAAACCTTGAGAGCTTTCATTTGAAAGAAAGTGTAATATGATGCAATAATACAATTCTAATACAATAATGTCACGATATTGTTATATACCTGATTTTGAGTCAGATCTTATACAATTTACCTTGTTGAACATATTGAATGAATCAAATTAATGTGCTTGATTTCCTTGGTTATATTTTTAAAAAAACCCAAATAAGAAACAGTTAAACTAAGTGTTATATAATATGAACCATTTACTCTATATACAATTTACTTAAACTGTGACTATGTGAAATTAATATCAAATTATGAAATGATAATTATTTATTAAAAATACTGTAAATGCAAACATAAACATATAATTAAATAGTTAATAGCAAATATAAAGAAAAACAATTTCATTATTGAATAACTATCGCTTTATCACATTATTGCCTTTTGCTTATTGACTATTACTGTGTGCTACTGTGTATGCTTTCTATTTGTCTTGCTTTTGCGTCATGTCTTATGTTATTACCCTTAGATGCTTGTATGGTTTTATGCTTGTGCAGCTCTATGCTTTTTTGTTGTTATATTTTCCAAGTCAGGGATACTCGGATACAACCTCTCTTGAGGCTAACACCTTGAAGGAGTAAAGCTGCGTACACCCCCCCCCCCCCCCCCGACCCTTCATGTGTGGGAGCCTTAACAAACCCAGTGTCTCAAAGGCTCCCGTAAAAACACTGGGTTTGTTATTATTGTTATAGTAATATTAATATTTAATTTAAATAAATATATAAATTAGCAAAATATAGTCAATCTTTTTCCTATGCGTACGTAAGGGGATGGGAAGCAACATGGAATGGGATTGGTTGAAAAGTATGGAGGTTGGCCGTTGGAATTTTCAGTTGAAAGGGGGTCCATTTTGAATTTTCATACCATGTGTACATTGATTTGCGTGAAAGTATTAAGAAAAACTTTAATATAATAACGGTAGTTTTATTACTGTGGTAAAATACTCATTATTTCCTCCATCAGACACATGAATCACACTGTTAGTACTACTAATAACAAGTTGGATGAGAGACCTATTAAAAAGCCTAGTAGATTATTGTTTGCACTATTTTATTAAATATATATAACTTTTGGATTAAAACATTATTTTGTAAAGTTTCTACACTAAAGATGAATACACTAAAACTAATGGTATTAATATGTAATCTACTTTATGATGGGTTTACTTGCTCGGATTTAAACTAAGCAACGGCTTTGTTATATTTTTGTCTTATTTTGAGACGAGAACAACTAAGGTAAAGTTGGATTATCTTAAATAATAAGAATATCTATACTTCATACTCAATGCAAGTACATAGTGATTTTGGGATTTGAGTAGAAAATAAATACAGAAAGAAATTACTCAATTGTGGAAAGATAATTATTTAACAAAATTATTTTACATCCATGAATTAATTACTCAATTTCATTAGACAAATTAGACAGTGATCTCGATACTAACAAATTTGGGTTATGCAAACAATTACAGGTGCTAATTGGCACCCGTTAAGCTAGCAAAATTAAGAAGGGAGGACCGAAATTCAGGAAAGAGGGGAATTTCAAGAAAGTAGGTGGATGTAGAAAATTAAGGAAATGGAGGGTATAGTGTTTTTTTTTTTTTTTTTTTTTTTTTTTTTTTTTTTTTTTTTTTTTTTAAATTGCAGTGTAGTGATTTAGGGTGGGGGATTTGGCCATGTTTCGTTGGTGATTACAGAATTTTCTTTTTTTTTTAATTACATCTTTATAAAAGAAGGCGTACTACACTTTGTTTTTGTTTAGTTATACTTCCACTTTTGTTTTGATACATCGTATGGAGCCTTGAAGTATTGAAATTATTTGCATTTTATTTTTATCCATATAATTTATTTCAAAATATCAAGATTATTTTATATACACTTAGTAAGCGAAATAAGAATTTTAAATAGCTCCCCCCTCTCGTGAACTCTCCATAATCCCCTGCCTTAAATCACTCTTCCTCCTTTTCTTTATTTCCTACATTAACTCTCTTTCCTTAATTCCCACTCCCTTCTTTAATAACCCTATATTGGGAATAACTAACCTAGTTATTAATTAATTTAACTCTAGTATCAATTGTCGGATTCACAGTTCTCCAACTGTGGTCACAACAAAGTGCACCTATCAGAGCACTCAGAGTAGAAGACTCTTCTCGCTACCTAAGCTCCTGGATGAAGAGTCACACTTCGTGACACCTCATGTGCCAGAGTTCCCGGGAATAGGTTATATGTATATATCCCTATGCTCGAATACCAATAGTTGGGGCCAATTTTAAAAAATTTCCCTAACTTGATAAAGTTTACACAGTGGAAGGGTTTAGAATTCTTAATTCTAAACCTAAGGTAGATTTAAAATTCCTTCTTTTAAATCTGCACATTTAAATTCCTATTTTAAATCTAGAAGCCTCTATTCTAAGACATTCGTTACAATAACATAAACTTATATCAGGCATAATAAGCGGTAAATAAATAAAAAAGCGAAAAACATAAAATAGAAGGAAAAAATAACATACCCGAATTTGCTCCAAATTAAGAATACCAGAAGAATTATAATATCTCCTCAAAAAGCTGAGAAATCGAGACCGAGTGGCCTTCTATGCAATGACCTCGAATCACCCGAAGGGTGGGCCCCGAAAAATATTAAACTAGAGAAAAGGAAATTTTCTAAAGAAAATTTCCTCTCCCACTAGGTCTCTAAAAGTTAATACTTTCATATGCCTTTTATAATTCTAAATGGAATGTCAAACCTTTGGAATAGGTACATCTATTTATAGAAGTATACCGAAGCGAAAAAATTGTAAATTTTTGATGTGGGATCTGGGAAATTTAAAGCAAAACGCATCGTTGAATACAAAGCACAATCCAAAACACAACGTTTCATAGCACAGGAGCCGCCTGTTATTTTAAATTACCATGCGTGCCACATGCCGAGCCGTGATTGACCCTCCCGTGCCCACATGGATGGCTCCCAGGCCTCCAAGCGCACGGCAAGTGTATCACGCAAGTTGGTTGATCAATGACCACATGGATTGACCCTTGTGCAGGTTATTTTGCGATTTTTTTTTATTTTGTTTCCCAAATGTAAAAATTTATCTTATTAATTTTATTTTTCCAAAATTATTTTATTGTATAATTTTTTATTTTTACTCATTTCATGAATAATGTTTGGCAAAATTAAATTTACCCATCTTATGGATAAATAATTCATCTCATGAATTCTTTAATATTTTTTCAATGGCAATAAATACAGAGGCTTGTGCATGGACCTCCGGGACAATTTAAATATAACTCCAAATGGGTTAAATTAATTACCATCTCATTATAAAATTTAATTATCATTTAATGGGACTTAATTCCACTAAATAAATCATATTACACTCTAGACTTAAATCATTTATTCAATACCTGCCAAATAGACTATATTGATGACAACAACCTTTCCACCTAGGTGTCATGATAAAGAATAAGTGTAACTACTATCATTATCCTTCTCACAACTTCTTCATTAGTTACTGACTTATCCTTCACTAAATAATTTATTTATACTTGAACATATTCATAGTGTAAATTCCAAATGTCAAACATTTGGAATACTTTGGCCAAAGTTTTCGAACTGTTCAAATGCTTGTGAATCAATTAAGGGGACCTATGTACCTCATAAGAGATTGCAAATTCCATATTGAATACCTGATTCTTGTCACACTTCATGCCACTATCCAGTGTACTTGAAAATTCAGTCATGTTTAGACCTTACTTATAGTACATCAAAGTAAATAATGCTCTACGCATAAGTCTAGGATACTCTCAAGATTTAGAGCAGCCGTTCAAACAGTATAACATGAATTACTCATCTCCGATAGTCGTCTAGAAACAACTAATTCACATGGTCTAACGCAGTGTGTCAATCTTGTTAAACACACCAAACTAGCACTTTTAGATCACCATCCACATGACCAAGACAAGTCATTTGAAGTGTTAAGTCATGGTCTTAACCGACAAGTAGCCCAAGCTCATCACCAACCACGAGTTTTTCAAATAACATTTCATACCATTTGTTCTAAGTCTACCTGTGGCTTAATCTGAGGACTCTATCCATCTCATGGATGATACTTAAAAGAAAATCACATGCAATATAAATGCTCGCTTACACAAATTTAACAAGTAAATGTATGGAACTTCAATTTTATTCTCTAATAAAATAATATTGACAGAATAAATATGGATTTAGAATACTATTCCTAACAATCTCGCACTTATCCTAAATCCAATTTATGATAAGCTTTATACCCATTTCTTTTGTGTACGATGCAAAAGTCTACTAAGTCAATTATTCTATCTGAACCAACGTGCCCTCTATACAGCTTTTGAAGCTACATTGTATTTAGCCTCCATAGTGAAGTCAGCAATATAATATTGCTTTACATTTCTTCCACTAATGGCTCCTACTCAAAGGGTTAAGACATGCCCAGATGTCGAACATCTGGCATCTCTATCTGACTGGAAGTCTAAATCCGTATAGTCAACTGGAACCAAATCGAACTGACATGACAACCGAGACATTACAACTATTAACAGCCTACATCATCCCTAATGAGCAGTATACCAACGAGATACAATACTAAGAAAGTCACTACTTTCTCTTGACGTTGTTTGTACGCGCTTGGTTCGTCAACCAATTGGTCAAAACCATACGACTTAATCGCTTCATTGAATCTAATATTCCATGAGCGTGATGCTTGCTTCAATCCATACATGAACTTCTTTAGTTTGCATGCCATATGCTCCTGATTTTAATAAAACTATCTGGTTGCACCATATAGATGTCTTCTTCAAGACGACCATTCAAAAAGGGCTGTTTTGACTTCCATTTGCCAGATCTCGTAATGAGGTGCAATGGATAGGAGTATCCTTAAGGACTTTAGCATGGCTACTGGTGAGAAGGTCTCATCATAATGAACTCATTTCATTTAAATAAAACCCTTAGCAACTAGCCTTGCCTTAAAGGTCACTACCTTCCTGTCCACTCCTCTTTTTCTCTTGTAGACCCATTTATAATCAATGAGCTTAATACTAATAGGCGACTCTACAAGATCCCAGCCTAATCAGAATACATAAATCATATCTCAGATCTCATTGATATGACCCATTGGTCAGCATCCTTGTCTTTAATTGCCTTATTGTAGCTGAGAGGATTAGATTCAATGTCATGATCAACCATTAAGGCTTCCGCCATGAGCCTGTCAGGTGCCCTGGCAATCCTCCTGCTACACCTAGGCTCTCGTGTACTCATTCTGAACCCTAACAGTAGGTGCATCTAATGCATCCACTGTATGCCGAGTTATGTCTAGCTGTTCAAAATTAGCGTCATTTTCTTTTAACTCATCCAACACTACTATGTTTTTGCTTTTGTAGTTTACTACAAAGTCCTCATTTAAAAATTTCGCATACTTACAAAACCCTTTTGATCAGAGAGACTGTAGAAAAGACCATTCTTGTTTCTTTGGGATAACTCTAAAAAGAGATTGGTGAAGTAGCATGACTCATCATGGACCTTACCATCCCTAGCGATGTCCTATTCCTGCAACACTATTCTACTACGGCTGTTCTAGAGCAGAAAGCGGATATCTTATCCCATTTGCAATTAGGAAATCTAAAACTCTCCCGAAAGATATTCACCACCCAATCTGATCGAAGTGACTTAACTTTTTTACCTAATTTTTTTTCGACTTCAGCTTTGTACTCTTTGAACTTTTCAAAAGAGTCCGACTAATGTCTCATTAGGTAAACATATCTATATCTTAAGTAATCATCAGCAAATGTGATGAAGTACTTCTACCCACCTCTTGTCTGAATCATTAGTCCACATATATATGTGTGAACCAGCTCAAGCAAGTTACCAACCCTGTTGCCTTTACTCTTAAAGACAGACTTGGTCATCTTTCTTCTGTGGAAGATTTGAAGACTGGCAATGACTTCAAGTTCAAGTCCTCTATCAGTCCATCTTTCACCAGTCTTTAGATCCTGTTTGAATTAATATGATTAGACGTTGGAGCCATCTATAGGCATTATCCCTTTCAGGGTGTTTTCCTTTAGAAGATTGAACAAGTGAGCTTGTGTTAGATTCATTTTGGCAAATACTAGATTTTTTTATCAAGAAATAACATGAATAAACCATTTATACATGTACATTTTAATATAAATAATTTAATTCTTGTAATAAAAAATTCACAACCAAAATTAACTTAATGACAATTATTCATAAAACAAGATACAGAAATCAAATTCCTGCGTAGTTCAGGTATAAATAAATAGTCCTTTAAAATTAAAAACTCTGGCACTAAACACTAAGCTAACATCTCCTACACTTTAGACCACTACTCTTGTATTGTCCCTGACCATCAGGTAAAGCTCCCCATCGTGCAGCGTTTTGGTTAGCCTGAGCTCCTATAATATATTACAGACATGGTCAGTTGAACCTAAGTCCATACATCAAGAACCTAGTGGACTCTCAACTGCACATGGCTCAACTACGTGAGATATCAACATATCTTCACCAGATGGTTTAGCAGTCTTTGTAGGAAGAGAAGCTAAATATTTAGCGTAGTTGTTCTTCTAGTGGCCAGTCTTCCTGCAAAAGAAACACTTTTCTTTCGCTGACCTCTTTATGGACTTGATTGCTACACTAGCAACCTTGCCCTTTCCTTTCTTTCCAATAGGCCCTTTTTGAGTAATAACTAAGTCTAACTTATTTTTCTAGGCAAAGTAATTTGGTCACCAATCGTATCCATTTCAAAATACTATAAATGCAAACATTTGTGTAACTCTCTAGCTAGAGTCATATATAATGCATTGATATCCATTCTTTTATTTTAGCAAACCCAATCAGTCAGATATCCATTAAACTGTACTATCATGGAAGCAATGATGACCCAAACACGCCACTCCTTACTCCCCGGTAGCGGGGTTGCACGAAGCTAGCTTGGGTGAGAACTATTCTTGATTAACATATTTTCTAGTAACTCTTACTAAACATGATTAACTCACCGTTTTTATTTTAGTCTCTAACATAACACAACACAGCTCCTCGGAGAGTCTAATGCATCACGCTAGTCAAGTGTAAACTTTTACCTAAACTTCCATACAATTACAGGTAATACTCCACAACAGCGTGGTCACATTGCTTCTTTGCACTTTGGTTTATTCCAAGTGTAACATTGTAATCTGCGAACTGACATCCTCCATAGGGAGGTCTATCGACCTATTATACTGCTAGACCGGTAATGGAGACCGTGAGGTTTCAACAATTAGACCTCGCTCCCACTTGATTTTTCATAAACTAGTGGTTTTTAATTAACTTGCATCTACAACTTGGATAATCCAATAATCCTCTTTAGAATCTCATTCTAAAAATTAACTAACAAAATTGATTAATTAATTTTTTTTATTTTATTTAAAATGCTATCGCCTTGTAACATAGATTATCTCATAATCTACCTTACAATCTCATTCCAAAATTAACCAATAAAATTAATTAATTAATTTTTATTTAAAATGCTACCAACTTATAATTTAGATTATCTCATAATCTATTTTAGAATCACATTCTAAAATTAAATTAAGTAATAAAAAATTAAATAATACCAACTTACAATTTAGATTAGCTTCTCATTCTAAAATTAAATCAATTACTAAAAATTAATTTTTAATAATTATGTAAACTAGTACTGACGTTTATACGTCCCAAAAAAATTTTATATATATTGTAGGCGTCAGCGTTGACCTGACGTCAGTGTCAGATTTTATTTGTTTAAATTAAAATATTTAATTTTAAAAAATAATCGAATCTAATCTCATTAGACCAATTTTATTTGATTTCAAAAATCATGACTAAATATGTACACTCTCATCATGAATGTAATTTTATGAATTGAAAATTTTCGAATTAACTAATAATTTATTAACCATTTACGATGGTCTAATTAATTATTAATTAATTAATGATTTAAATAAAATTTAAAACCTTACTTTATTTAATCTTAATTATCTATTAATTCATTAACGATTTAAACAATCTAAAACATTACTTTATATAATCTAATTAACTATTAATTCATAAACAATTTAAACCATTACTTTATACAATCTAATTAACTATTAATTCATAAACGATTTAAACAATTTAAATAGTTACTTTAAAGAACATTTCCTTCTTAATAAAATCTCTATTTTATTAAATCGCAAGTCTATTTATTCCGATATTATTATACCTATTCATGTATACTATGAATGCAATCAGCAGCTGGCTTTGATACCAATTGTTAGGAATAACTAACCTAGTTATCAATTAATCTAAACCTAATGCCAATTGTTGGGTTCACAGTTCTCCAACTGTTGTCACAACAATGTGCACCTATCATAGCGCTTAGCGTAGGAGCATCTTCTAAACCTAAGGTAGATTTAAAATTCCTAATTTAGATTTACGAGCCTCTACTATGATGCATTTATAACAATAACATTAACTTATATCATGCATAATAAGAGAAGTTGTAAATAAATAGAAAAGAGAAAAACTTAAAAGAATAACAAACCCATATTTGCTCCAAATTAAGAATACCAGAAGAATAATAATATCTCCTCGGAAAGCTGAGAAACCGAGACCAAGCAGCCTTTTACACAATGACCTCAAACCGCCGGAGGGCGGGTTCCCCAAAATATTAAACTTGAGGAAAGAAAATTTTCTATCCCACTAGGTCTCCGAAAGTCAATACTTTTTGATATCCTTTTATAATTCTAAATTAAATGCCAAACCTTTGGAATAGGTACCTCTATTTATAGAAGTTTACTAGAACGAAAAAATTTTAAATTTTCAATGTGGGATCCGAAAAATTTAAAGCAAATTGCATCGTTTAATGTAAAGCACAAACCAAAATTCAACGTTTCATTGCACATAAGCCGCCTATTATTTTGAATTACACTGTGTGCCACATCACGTGGATGGCCCCCAGGCCTCCCAGTGCCGCGCGTTGGTTGGTCTGATCCTTGAGCACATGAATTTACCCCTATGCGTTATTTTACGGTTTTTTTTTTTCACATATGTAAAAATTCACATCACGAACTTTAAGTTTCTAAAATTATTTTATTTTATAATTTTTAATTTTTATTTATTTTATGAATAATATTTGGCAAAATTAAATTTACCCATCTTATCGATAAATAATTTATCTCATGAATTCTTTACTATTTTTTCGATGGTAATAAATACAGAGGCTTGTGTAGGAACCTCAGGGACAATTTAAATCTAGGCCCAAATGAGTTAAATTAATTATCATCTCAAGATAAAATTTAATTACCATTTAATGGGACTTAATTCCACTAAACAAATTCCACTGCACTATAGATTTAAATCATTTATTCAATATCTCCCAAATAGATTGTATTGATGACAATAGCCCCTCCACCTAGATGTCCATGACAAAGAATAACTACTACCATTATCCCTCTCATAACTTCTCCATTAGTTACTGACTCGCCCTTCTCTGAATAATTCATTTGTACCTGGACATATTTATAGTATAAATTCTAAATGTCAAACACTTGGAATACTTTGGCCAAAGTTTGCAAACTATTCAAATACTTGCGAATCAACTAAGGGGACATCTATACTTCATAAGAGATTGCAGATTCCATATTGAATACATAATCCTTGTCACATTTCATGCCGCTACCCAGTGTATGTGGGAATTCAGTCATACATTTAGACCTTACTTATAATACACCAAAGTAACTAACGGTCCATGTACAAGTCCAGAATATTCTCAGGATTTAGAGTCATTGTTCAAACAGGGCAATATGAATCACTAATCTCCGATAGTAGTCTAGAAGCAAGTGATTCACATGGTCCAACTCAGTGCGTGAATCTTATTAAACACATCAACCTAACGCTTCTGGATCACCATTCGCGTGACCTAGACAAGTTATCTAAAGTGTTAAGTTATGGTCTTAATATGCAAGTAGCCCAAGCTCATCATCGACCACGAGTTATTCAAATAACATTCCATACCATTTGGTCCAAGTCTATCAGTGGCTTAATCTCATTATCTACTTAGAACAAATATGTAAACTATAATATGAGGACTCTGCCCATCCCATGAACAATACTTAAATGAAAATCATATGCAGTATTAATGCTCGCTTACACAAATTTAACAAGGAAATGACTGAAACTTCAATTTTATTCGTTACTAAAATAATATTAATAGAATAAATCTAAATTTTAGGACACTATCCCTAACACGCTCTTCTCCCAAATTTTGTTGGCTTAATTGGCACTCATTAGCATAATCCAAGAAATAATTATAATTATAGTATGGGTAAATTGCAAAACTTAGCTTTCATTACAGAAAATCCATATCGCAAACAAAACCATTCATTTAAACCCCTCACTTCAAAACAAAATCAGCCACTTTACCCAAATTAACTTGTTATAACAATTTTGCCCCTCAAAAGTAAGGGGTTTGAGTGTTTGATTTTATTTTTGAAGGTTTAGAGAAAACAATTGGAAACTTTTATATGTTAAGCAAACAAAAAAGGGAATTTTCTATATTTACATAAAAATAATTATTTTTGTTAATTATAACAATGACATTATACGTCAAGAAGATGAAAAATATTTTTTAAGTTTTCTTAAGAAAATAATATAAGACAAAATATAATATTTTTTATTTAATATAATTTTGAAATTAGATTAATAAATTTGACACTAAAACAGTGAACGAATTAAAAAAAAATTGAAAACAAATTAGGGAAAAGTAATTTTTTGAAAAAAGTTAGAAAAAATATAATAATATTTTTTTAATTTGTTTTTTCAAATTTTTTTTCCAAAAACAATTATGTCTCAATTGTTTATTTTCAAATTTTTAGTTTTGTACATTTTTTTAATGTAAAATTTATTAATCCAATTTTACAAATTAGTATATGTGGACACGTGTAGCAATAATATCAACATCACAAGCAAAGGTAGACCACAAAGTATCCCACCAATATACAATACTTGGAAAACCCACTTGGTCCTGTTTGAATCCGAGCTCCAAGTCTAACCAAATGATCCGAGCCTCAAAACAAAAGAACAGCACATGTCAAATGGATTCCACCTCTTCATAACACTTAGGGCACATGGGGTTGAACATGAGCCATCTTTTAAAAAGATTTTCTCGAGTAGCCAAAGCATTACAATGAGCTCTCCACAGAAAGAACTTAATTTTTCGGATACATGGTAAACTCCATATAAGAGAGCAAGCACTTGTCAAAATTTGGAAGAAGAGAAAGCTGAGTTAGAGGATAAGCCTCTAATCTTTTCCTTCCATCTTATGTAAGCTTGCTTGACATAAAATTCCCCATTAGTAGAAATGGTCAAAATGATAGAATCCTTATTACCTGGGCCACCAATTAGGATCTTAGTAATTATGCGAGAGACATCAGGAGGGAAGAACTCATTCAACCGAGGGATGTTCCATCTTCTACTATGGTGGTTAATGAATTGGGACACTCTAAGATCCATAGGCACTATGTTATTAG
Organism: Simmondsia chinensis; assembly: GCA_018398585.1. Taxonomy (NCBI): domain Eukaryota; kingdom Viridiplantae; phylum Streptophyta; class Magnoliopsida; order Caryophyllales; family Simmondsiaceae; genus Simmondsia; species Simmondsia chinensis. The sequence continues at coordinate 9,959,844 of JAGTTD010000016.1, forward strand.
TCTAAGGCCTAGGAATAGTCAATATGACTAGGCAGCCAAAAATTCTCCCCAACATTAATTGATTCAGCATCCATATAGTGATCGATGTTTTAAAAGTGAGGGTGTTAAGTAAATTATTTTATTTGTGAGGGAGGTTTGTGTTATTGAAGTAAAAGAAAGGACATTTTTATGCAATAATATAGCAACTTTTTAGTATATGTAGTAAACTTTAGTTACACACACACAAAAAAAATAAAAATAAATAAATAAATAAAATTTTAGCATAGTGTGTCCCTTTCAGGTTACATATAAGACGATATAGATTGCCACCTCCACATACATACAATCTTGCTGATCCACCGTTTTAATTGTAGAAAAGGAAAATACATACGAGCTTGTCTTGTATTACCATCACATGACACAGTAATTTGTAACTCACTTCACCCAATAAGAAATTGAATTTTTTCAAATCTCATTCGTTAATTTATGCCAATAATTCCAGGTTGACAATAATCAAAAATAAAATAGTGATGCCAAAATTATTATTTAATTTAATAGAACAAAATATTGAATCTAATCTTTTTAACTATATTATATATTATAATTAAATTAAATTGTATATGCTGTAAAAAATTAAAAGAGAAACAAAGAATAAGAGAATAAGAAGGAAATAAAATAATTAACACATAATATGCTGAATGAACCCTATCAATTCCCTGGCTTGAATCCATCAATTCCTTAGCTTGAATCCAATCTAAGGGACCGGTAAGGACCAGTAAGGTTCAATCTTAATTATTACCTATATAATAAGAGCGAAACAAAGAAATACCTCAAATTAATCTAGCCAAAGCTTTTGATTAATTGAACTAATTTAATGAGTTTATGTTCTTTGTTGATCTTTGTAATTTTATCTTGAAAGAGTTCAATAAAATTACATAGGTCCTCATGTAGATTATTGCTTGGGTATTCATGGGATCAACGAGTTTTAGACGATCCATCTCAATCTGGCATCATAGGACACGTTCAACGGGTTAAAGGCACTTTATCATTCCCACCACGCATTTTCGAGCTTTGAGGCCATAAGTCGGATCTTTACAATGATTTGCATCAGTTGGTATCAGAGCACAGAACATTTTCATCATTACCCGTGGGAGGCCAATATATGCCTCTATGAGTGATGTATACGAGAAAAATAACTTTGATGACAACTATGCCAGTCAAATTGAGAGAAGGTTTTGAGAGATGGATGTGAGATTCCAGCGATCCGAGTTGAGAATGAAGCAAGCAATTATCAGGCTTCATCAGCTATCTCGAACTCGTGCCCGAGGCAAGGGTTACAAGACATGTACAAAGGAAAGCTTCAACAGCCACCATCATCAATCATCCTCCAAAGCCGCACCACCACCCCCCTGTTCCTTAAAACCAGTTTGTCAATACTTTACCGCCTAATCAACCAGAGTACCTCCACCCCCACAACCTCTTTTTGCCTCACAAAGCACCATGAACTACCATGTGGCACAACAAGCCATCCCCTAAGATACCTTGTACACCATGATATGCTCCACCCATCACCCACCACCAGAAGCCACCAAACCACGCCATTAACCACCACTCGATGGCCCCAATTGCCCCAGTTATGTTACACTCAACCAAAAATATGAAACCCATATCTGCCATATGCGAAGAACCTGATCCTCATTTGTTTTCTTTAGTTTTTTATGAGCCCTTGTATGATGACGAGGAAATTTAGCATAATGAGAACCAAGCCCCACCACCACCAACTACCCCACTTTCACCTCACCCACCAACACAAATTTTACCTGCCATTCGTGAACCACCACCAATATAAAAAATATCATCCATCCAACCATTGTCATGGCAGCAACTAAGGCTGTCCCACCTCGAAAAGCTCTAACACATGCCCAATTGGATCCTATTGTTTCCCCTCTTGGCCATCTTCGTTCACCAACAGTACTAACGGATCGAATTAGAGGCCAAATTCTGTTTAAACAGGAAAGAATGATGCAAATGAGGAAGAAAATAATCCGATCAAGATGAGAGAAGGAGAAAAAAAAAAAAAAAAAAAAGGGCCGAGAATGGTTCAATTGAAATTGGGATGAAAGGAAGCGTTGGGCAACAAGTTGGGCAATTTTGGGCTGTCTAATCTATACAAGAGTTGTAATTGGAAGTTAGATTAAAAGGATTTTATAATTTAAATAGGTTTAATTAGGTTTTTCAAGCTTAATTAGGTTTAGGTCTTTTATTTAATTAATGTCTTATTTATTATGATTTATTTTTACTGAATCATCTAATTAGATTTAGGATTTTTGAGTTATTTTAGCATTATATTAAGTTTGGTCGAAGTTAGAACATGATTGGTTTTTAGAGTTCAATTTGAACTAAGAGTAAGATTAGATGTATGCCTATATAAATAGACCATTAGATTTCATTTTCTGAAGCTTTGTTTGATTAATTTGAATATTTTTTGCTTCACTCTAAAATTCTAGGTGAAAATTAAGATTAAATCCGATCAAGTCCTTAATCTTCCCTTGCTTTAGCAATAAAAAGTAGGGAAGGTTGTTGATCATTTCCCCTATTCTCTTCCAGCAACGTGACAATTATATTGATGCAGCGCGTAGTGGGATTTTGGGGGGAATGGGAAGGAATCGAGGCCTTCCCTTTAATTTTATTAATGAATTAACAAAACTTAAAGAGGAAAATAAAACCTAATTCTCACAACCCGAGAATTGAGATTCACAATAGAAAATAATTTGAAAATTTATGTGATCTAGCTCCAACCCTAATTCTCTTCTAGTATATATATAGGGGAGTAATTAAATTACTAGTCTTATTAGTTTAAAATTCAAAACTAAATTTGAAATTTAAAATAAAACTAACCAAAATTGAAATTTAAATCAAAACTCCTAGCCAAACTCTAATTCACAAACCCAGCTCCGTGCCCCGCTGCTCCGTTACCATCAAAGGTCTCGCTCACGCCAAGACCGTCCCGCCAAACCCCTTAACGGGCTGCATCATCCTCCCCGGGTTGGAGAGAATTCACCCTCGAATTTGCCTGAGGGTCAGCACAATAGTTGTCAACGAAATAAGGGACGAGATGCTTGACGTTGAACACATCTGAAGTCCTCATACCGGGTGGAAGTTGAACTCGGTAAGCGTTGTCGTTGATCTTCTTTAATACCGCCAATGGGCCTATCTTGCGAGCCGTGAGCTTGTTGTACTCCCAAGCGGGAAATCATTCGCATGTCAAGACTGCCAAGACCTTCTCACCAACCTGAAACTGTACTGCCCTTCTTCGTTTGTCTTTAGCCGTCTTGTATTTTGCGATAGCTTCCAGTAATCGAGCCCGTGTTTGCTCATGGATTTCTTGAAGCCAAGAGATGAAGTCACCTGCTTTCCCGTGTAGGCGTGTGAGATCAAGCACTGGAGCCAAATCCATTGGTGATCAAGGCACAAACCCGTATACCATCGTGAATGGTGCGAACCCTGTATTCTGGTTGGCGGAGATGTTGTAGGTGAACTCGGCCTGATGCAGCTTCGTCTCCCAACCCTTGGCGTTGTCAGAAACAAGGCAATGCGACATGTTCCCTAATGACCGGTTAGTGACCTCCCTTTGTCCATCCGTTTGAGGATGATGGATAGTGCTAAAGGCAAGAGAGGTATACGCCATCTTCCTAAGTGTCCTCCAAAAGTGATTCACAAATCTGACATCACGATCCGAGACAATACTAGACGATAGCCCATGCAGTTTGTACACTTCCCAAAAGTAAAGACCCGCAACATACACGGCGTCTGCTGCTCTCTTACAACCAATAAAATGCGCCATCTTTGAGAAGCGATCTACCACGACAAAGATGGAGTCAATACCGCCAGTGGTTCTCGGTAAGTCTAGCACAAAGTCCATGCTAACATAAATGGTAAATAAAGGCCTGCATTCGTCATTCCGCCTTTTGAAATCTAACAAATATGACAACATTGAACAAACCTCTCTACTTCTTTGCATATCGTGGGCCAATAGTACTTGGCGATAATAAGTTGTAGCATTTTATCTCTCTCGACGTGCCTCGCATTATGCTTCTCTTCAATAATTTTGAGCCGCCAGCTAGAGTTCGGGATGCAAAGTTGGTTTCCTTTAAACAAAAGCCTGTCATGAATTAAGAAACTGGGAGCAGAACCAGTATGTACATTGCCCCAGATCTCCCCAAACGTAGGATAGTCTGGGTACTGTTTCGCCTTATGATCAAACTCGGTAACCTCCACCCGACTTTCCTCCATGATGAGGCTCCTCCTGATGAGTGCATCCGCCACTTTGTTCATCACGCCTGATTTGTGTTTGATGACGAAGTGGAAGAGTTGCACAAAGCTAGCCCACCTGCCATGCCTATTCGAAACCTTGTCTTGGCTATTGATGTATTTGAGGGCCGCTTTGTCAAAATATAAGATGAACTCCCGGTTGGCTAAGTACGACTTCCAATGCCTCAGTGCCCTTAGTAGCGCATAAAACTCCAGATCGTAAGTTGAATAGTTTAACTTACTCCCACCAAGCTTCTCACTAAAATATGCAATGGGCCTCCCATCTTGGCTGAGGACAGCGCCACTGCCGGTTTTGGAAGCATCAGTGTGTAACTCAAACGTCTTCTAAAAATTGGGAAGCGCCATAATAGGTGCCGTGATCGGCCTTTTCTTGACCTCCTCAACGGCGGCAGAGGCCCAAGGACTCCACACAAACGACCTATTCTTCTTTAAGCAATCTGTGATTGGTGCCACGATAGTACTGAAGTTGGGCACAAAGCGCTTGTAAAAGGATGCCAACCCGTGGAAACTCCGGACTTCTCCTATTGTCTTTGGCTGAGGCCAATCATGTATGGCGGTAATCTTCCCATCATCAACAGCAATACCATCCTTAGATACAACAAAACCAAGGAAGGTAACTTTATCTCTCATGAATTTGCACTTCTGTAAGGCAGCGAACAAGTTCTGCGCCTTTAGAGTGCGAAGTACTTCCTCCAAATGCTTCATATGCTCTTCAGGATCACGGCTATGAATAAGGATATCATCAAAATACACAACAACGAACTTCCTGATAAAAGGACGTAGAACTTGATTCATAAATCTCATGAAAGTGCTTGGTGCATTGGACAATCCAAATGGCATGACCAACCACTCGTAAAGCCCTTCTCTTGTCTTAAAGGCAGTCTTCCACTCGTCCCCTGGTGCGATCCAAATCTGATGATACCCACTTTTGAGATCCAACTTCGTGAATACTTTTGAATTCCGCAATTGATCTAGCAAGTCATCCAACCTAGGAATAAGAAAATGGTAACGTACTGTGATTTTGTTGATAGCCCTACTATCAATGCACATCCCCAAGTCCCATCTTTCTTGGGCGTTAACAGAGCTGGTACGGCACAAGGACTCAAGCTCGCCCTGATATAACCCTTGGCAAGTAGCTCCTCCACCCGGCGCCTCAACTCTTCATGTTTAGTGGGACTCATGCGGTAGTGAGGCCTATTCGGCAAGGAGGCACCCGACACCAAGTCAATGTGGTTGCTGAATGTCCCTTAATGGCGATAGTGTAGCAGGTAACTCCTCTGGGAACACTTCTGCGTACTCCTCCAACAAGGCGGTAACCCCACTCGGTATTTCCCCCAGATTGACCTTGTTCTCCTTCCCAATCAACACAAACACAACCCGTGTTTCGCCAACCTCCTTGGCAAACCTGGCGCGTCCCTGTATTTTTGAGTGTTAAGCTTCGGCAGCTCGCGAAGCAAAGAGGGCACCAACAAGCTGTCACTGGATCCCATTAGAACTCTGAAGTTAAGCGTGCTTGGGCGAGAGCAGTACCAGGATGGTTGACCTCCTGGGAAGTCCTCACCCTCAGGTTGGGGGCACTAGGAAACAACCTCTCTTTAGGTTAACACCCTGAAGGGGAAAGGCTGCGTACATCCCCCCCCCCCCCCCCCCCCCCAGACCCTGCGTAGGCAGGAGCCCTTGAGGCACTGGTATGTTCCTTTTAAGCTTCGACAGCTCGCGGTGCTTCCTTCTTCTTAGGTAACAAGGTAGTCTTGATCACCTCAAAGAAGAAGCTATATGTGTTCTTTCTTTCATCATGAACGGCACTCCTATCATATTACCATGGGCTCCCCAAAAGCAGATGACAAGCGTCCATATTGACGATATCACACCAAACCCTATCCTTGTACTTTGACCCATCGAAAAGTTAACCAAGCAATGTTTTGAAACCGTTACCTGATTCCCTCGTTTGAGCCATGACAACTTGTATGGGCTTGGATGAGCTTTCGCCTTCAAACTTAACACATGCCACTCGTCACGCGTCACGGTATTCTCGCTTTCTTCCACTACCTCGTCTTGGGCTTCCTCCTCATTGACCTCGCTATCCTCTATACCAGACTCATCAATGTAAAGGCCCTTACCAGTCCTCTCACCCTTACGGCAATCAGCAGCCCTGTGCCCCACTTCTCCACATTTGAAACAACGGGTCCTTGAAGCACCCGCCAAGTCTTGGGGATTGGGCCCACCAGCGCTAGCATTTGGCGGTCTGTTTGGTGAGGTCTGTGTTGGCGATGCCCTCACTTGCTCCCTTCCGCCAACCTGTGTTCCCCAGGTGAAGCCAACTTGGCCACGCCTCTGCTGGCGTTCCATGTTTACAGCTCTCTGCTCTGCCTCCGAAACAGTGAAGATGTCAAACATGTTCAACACCTCTAGTATTGACTCTCTCAACCCGCCTATGTATCAATCTGTAAATTGCTCTCTCTTTTCTACCAAGTCATTCCTGGCGTTCAACGAATAGAACTCGGCCATGTACTCTTCCATAGACCTTGAGCCCTACCACAACCCTTGTAGACGCTAGTACCTCATTCTGGCATGATTGTGAGGCAAGAAGGGCTCTCAAGTGTTTCTTCATCTTCTCTCAAGATTCTATCTTGGCTTCCCTTGACGCGATCGAATTTGTTTCAGCTGTGCCCACCAGGCGGCTGCTCTATCTCTTAGCCGAGTAGCAACTAGTGGTGCCTGCTTCGAATCCAGTACCTTACTAAACTCTAGAACCTCCTCGACGGTGACTGGGCAATCTAAGAAGCCCTTGGAACGTCCTCCACCATTAAACTCGAGGATTTCAATTCGGAGGCCGGATTCCCACCTCCGATCATCATAACCGTGGGGGCTTCCGGTAACGGGCCGAAGCTGCCCCGACCTTGGATTTGGTAGCTCCTCGTCCGGGAATGGATTTTGGAAGCTCTCATCCTTCTCCTCTTCTATAGCACCCAGTGTTAATGGGCATTGGGGCTGGGTTCCCATTGCATCGGGATTTGCCCCCAGTTGAACCAAGCAACGCTCGATTCGCCGGAATCTCTCCTCGAACTCATCCAATCTCCTCTTGGCCACCAGTAAGCGATCTCGGTCATAAACGTCCTCAACGTCGGCGCATCGTTGCCGTCTTCCAGCCATCTTAGGAAATGTCCTAAGCTCTGATACCAACTGATGCAGCGCGTAGTGGGATTTTGGGGGGAACAGGACGGAATCGAGGCCTTCCCTTTAATTTTATTAATGAATTAACAAAACTTAAAGAGGAAAACAAAGCCTAATTCTCACAACACGAGAATTGAGGCTCAAAATAGAAAATAATTTGAAAATTTATGTGATCTAGCTCCAAACCTAATTCTCATCTAGTATATATATAAGGGAGTAATTAGATTGCTAGTCTAATTAGTTTAAAATTCAAAACTAAATTTGAAATTTAAAATAAAACTAACCAAATTTGAAATTTAAAACAAAACTCCTAACCAAACTCTAATTCACAAACCAAGCTCCGCACCCCGCTGCTCCATTACCATCAAAGGTCTCGCTCACGCCAAGACCGTCCCGCCAAACCCCTTAACGAGCTGCATCATATATATATATATATATATATATATATATATATATATATATATATATATATATAATCTTACTAACACCTGTGCATTGTGTGAATAAATAATTATTGTATTAAATGATGAGAATGAAGAGTATAAAGGCCCTTATATCGGCAATCCCGGGAGTGTAAATGACTAGAATTGCTCATAACGTTTTGTAAACTATAGGGGTAGAAAGGTAAATACATAACATAAGCATACATAAAGTCCTAGGCTACAAGATCCTCTAATAGGCCCCCTCATGCTAAACAGGGCGGAGTCTCATGAACGTTGGATTTGTGTTGGAGAAATATTTCAATAGGAAGGCCTTTGGTAAGGATGTTATCGACTTGCTTGGTTGTGTGTATCGAACATGGAGGTCTCTGTTTAAGACTTTTTCTCTGACATAATGGAAGCCAATATCGACATGTTTGCTTCTGTCATTCGAGATAGGATTGGCGGCAAGGCGGGAGGCAGAGACATTGTCACAATAAACAATGACGGGGCCTTGGTTTTGAAGGCAAGATCATGCATGAGGTATCTAATCCAGTCACTTTCGGCTACAGCTTGTGCGACTGCACGATACTCAAATTTAGCGGTGGATTTTGCAATGGTTGGTGGTTTCTTGGCTCGCAATGATATTAGGTTGGGTCCAAAGAGAGAATAGCTAGTTGTGGATCTTCTAGCGTTGGGGCACTCACTCCAATTAGCATCAGCAAAAGCAAAGGCAACCATAGTGGCAAGGGAACTAGGGTTAGGGAGAGACTGTGGTTTGGTGTGTTTTTAAGGTTGCGAAGAATTCATTTGACAACCTGCCAATGGTTCGTGTGAGGGGCATGCATAAATTAAGAAACCAGGTTTACCACATAGCGAGATGTCGGGGCGAGTCATGGTTAAGTATTGAAGTACACCAACAATACTTTGATTCTTGGTGGGATCCACGAGCAAGCCTCCTTCCCTTAGTGGTAGTATGCTCGAGACGGAAGTGGGGTTTTGACAGGTTTGGCCTCATGAAGTTTGTGTTCTATAAGAAGGTCAATAATGTGTTTGTGTTGGGAGAGAAAGAGGTTGTTCTGACGCTTGGCTTCTACGCCAAGATATTAGTGGATGGGACCTAAGTCTTTCATAGCGAACTACGTGGATAGGTAGTTGGTTAGGGCGTTAAGTTGGGATGGGTTTATTCCAGTTACAATTATTATGTCATATACATAAAGTAAGAGATATGGAAGGTGAGTTTTTGTTACGGATGGGTAGGTACGACAGCAAGTGAAACCTAGAAAATGGAGAAAGGCACTGAATCACTAGAACCAAGCCTGTGGGGCTTGATCGTGACCATACAGTGCTTTTCTTAGGCTACATACATAATTGAAAATTTTTTATGAATAAAACCCTATGGTAGATGCAAATAAACTTCCTCTTGTAAGTGATCATGCAGCAAAGCTTTTTTAACATATAGTTATCAAATTTGCCAATTGCATGTTACAGCTAGTGAACGTATAAATCGAGTGGTAGATAGTTTGACTAAAGGACTGAAGGTTTCTTAGTAATCAATATCATCCCGTTGATGGAAATCTTGCGCTACTAATCAAGCTTTAAATCGTTCTACAGATTCATCTGCTTTATACCTCACACATTATTTCCATATGCTTCCTACTAGGTTCTTCTTTAGGTCATATGGAAGTAAGTCTCAAGTTGGTTTTTGATGACAGCCTTGAAACTCATCTGCTATGCCTTCTAACCATTTTGAATTCTTTCCTTTCTGTGGAAAACATGGTGCTTCTTGAACAACCGTGATCGAGGTTAAGGTTGGGGGTACTTAGGTCCGCGAATGCCATGGTTTGAATAAGGTGGGAATTGTTGGGTGGCCTACTAGATTGACTTGTACTAGGCTACCATGGGTAGTGGAGGGGGTTTGGGATGCCGGTTCTACTGTGGGGTTGCAGACGAAAGAAGGGGAGGCAGTTGGCGAGTGGTGCGGGAGGTTGGTGTCTAGTAGGGGTGTGTCCGAAGTGGGTTCCATGTCAGTATCGGGCAGAGGCCCATATGGAGAGGGTTCGGGGCTATGAGGCTGCTGGTTCAATGCCAGTGATCGGGGCTGTGGTAAGGGGGTTGGGAGTTGTGGGCTCCTGTTCGGTTGCAACTAGGGGTTGCGGTGGTTGGGTTTATGTCATTTGGTGGGGGGGGGGGGGGGGGGGGGGGGGTGATCAATGGTGACTGCCGATCCTGATGCCGCGATAGAGCCGTTGGCTATTATAAGGGGGAAGGCTGTGGGGATGTCAGAGCTTGAATGTTGGACTGTGTTATTGTGGGGAAAGGTAGTATCATTGAATTTGACATGTCTACTTATATGGATATGTTTTGAGGTGGGTTCGAGACATCAATGGCCCTTATAGTTAGTAGCATAACCTAAGAAAATACATCGCACTGACCAAGGAGCGAGTTTGTGAGGGGTTTAGGGTGTAAGATTGGGATAACAAGCACACCCAAAAACACTAAAATAGTTAAATCAGGGAGTTTTGGAAATTATTTTTCAAAGGGTGAAAAGTTGGAAAGAATTGGGGTGCTGAGGTGATTTATTGTAAAATATGCAGCACAAATTGCATCATCCCAAAATTCATATTGTAGTTTTGAATGAATAAGAAGAGTCCTTGCCATTTCAGATACATGTCAATTTTTGTGCTCTGCTACCCCATTTTGTTGTGGGGTGTTCGGACATGACATTTGATAGTGAATGCCATGCACATGTCAGAGAGCATTCATGTGCCATTGGTCAAATTACCCCCACTATCATTTTGGAAAACTTTGATTTTCGTGTTAAATTGATTTTCAACCAAGGTTTTGAAAGTCGTGAAAATGTCAAACACGTTAGATTTTCATTGCACTGAGTATAGCCATGTGAACCTAGAGAAATCCATGAATAAAACATAGCATTTGTATGTGGAGTATGAAAAAATAGGTGATTGCCAAACATGCGAATGTAAAAGTTGTAACAGTGTGTTAGAGGTATGCAAAACATACTTAAAAGGCAGATGGTGAGCTTTTCCTAAACAACAAGAATGACAATGTTACAAACCGAAATCTGAGGCCAGAATTTAAATTGATGAAATAAGGCGGGCAATTAATTTTGGTGGCAAAATCAGTTGAAAGCTGTTGTTATCTGCTGCTAGTGTTGCTGCTGCTCCTGCTGCTGCGTTGCTTACTGCCTGTTGATGCTGCTAACTGCTGCTGGTGTTGCTGCTGCTCCTGCTGCTGCGTTGCATACTGCTGTTGCTGTTGGTTACTACTTGCTGGCGCCAATTCAATAATTCAAATATTAGTTAGTCTTCTAAGTAAGTTGTCTAGATTCATTGCATTACTTGTAATTGCTTGCTATAAATAATTGTGTCCTGGTGTAAATCTGATTCATTCAAGAATTATCAAATACAAGTCTCAATTTGAGATTAAACTTCTCTCTCATCTCATTCTCTCTACTTCTCATCTAATTTCCCTTCTTTCTCTCATCTAATTCTAAAATTCTTCTTTCTCATCTAAACTCTATATTCTTTCTCATCCCTAACTCTCAATTCTATCCAAATTATATTAGTTTACGTTCGAGGTTCAAGCCCGAGCGTAACAATTGGTATCAGAGCCTCGATCCGATTGAGTGTGTAATCAAAATTAAAAAAAAAAAAAAAATTTCAGAAATCAAATTAGTGTTAATCAGATTGTGTAGATTTCAAAGAATCAAATTAGTGCTGATCAAAGTGCAGATTCAAGTTCGATTCAGATTTTTGTCAGCGAAGGCGATTTCTGACATCTGACAAGGTGGCGATTTCTGACAGGAGGCGATTTCTGACAAGCAAAATCAGGTGATTGAAATCCGATATTGTTCTTGAAGATTGTTGTGTTTCGTGTGTATACATCGTCACTATAGATAGAAATCGAACCTATTTCGCATTCTCAGTCCGAATTAATTAAGAAAACATCACTGTCAGTGTTCGATCGAAATTAGGGTTTGTCGAATTTGTTGTGCGCGAAATTCTGCAAGCTAGGGTTTGGAATCAGTGACGATTGTCGAACCAATAGCAAGTGGTCGTTCGTGCGTTCGAAGGAGTAAACTTCACTAAGCAATTGATCGTTGAAGATTTGCAATTCTGCGAACTGGTACTCTGCGAGTCCAGGCGATCAGCCACCTTTTGCAACCGAAAATAGCAAGGTATGGCTGGTGGAGTAACAACACGATCAGGTGCTGGTGCTGGTAATCAGGCTACACATGTTGATCCTAATGTCTCCTATGCAGTGGTGGTTGGCTCGAATGTTGAAGCAGGACAAGGTGAGGTTACAATCAGTCAGTTAAGCTCGCAAATGAGCGATATGATCAAGAAAATGCAGCAGACTGAGGCTACAAACAGTCAATTAAGCTTCCAAATGAGTGATATGTTCATGAAGATGCAACAATCGCAAAGAGAATTGCTACAAGAAGTCGATCAAAAGTATGATGCAAGAATTGCTCAACATTCTCAACAGATGGAGGAAAGAATTGAAGATCGGATCAACCAACAAGCACAAGAGTTGGATGACCGTTTGAAGCATCAATGGCAAAGGTTGGAAGTGCAACAACAGACGACGGAAGCTAGACTTACAAACCAATTGCATCAACAATTAACGAATTTTGAAGAGAAGCTTAAAGAGTTGCACAACCAAGTTGAAAATCAGAATGTGGCGTCATGTTTTGCACCACTAATGCCATCAAGCCAATTAAATGGGGCATATGTGGAGTTGGAACCTCAAAATGGTAAAGCTGCAGCTGAAGTGTAGGTCCAAGCCGAGCATAACAGGCCATAAAATCAGGCTCAAACCGAGCATTTCAGGCCACAAAATCAGGTCCCTGAAGTTGATGGAGCTGCTGGTATGCGTGAGCAACGATTGGATCAAGAACATATTCGATCTTTAGGCACAAATTCAGATCCGAAAGAGCATCCTCCAGATTTTTCAGATCTGCAACCTGGACCGCAGTACCGAATAGAACAGAATGCAGGACACTTTGATCCATTTTATGAGCCAACACGCACGAGACCTGTTTTTTGGAATTTCGGACACCTTGTTCAACCGTCCACATCTATTCGGCAGCAACAATATGGACAAAATGCCTCTGAAAGGGTTCATGACAGAAGCAATGAAGTTACTTACGAAATAGAAACAATAGTTTTCGGCAACCGAGAGTTCAGCTGGAAAATTTTGATGGAAAGCAACCTCATTCGTGGATAAGAAGATGCGAGCGATATTTCCATTTCTACTCTATTCCCGATGATCAAAAGGTGGAATTGGCCGCGGTATATCTCCAAGGGGATCACGAAGTGTGGTTCTACAGCTTGTTAAAGAGCAATCCCGTTCTTACTTGGGACAAGTTTGTGTCGGAGATATGTGAGCGCTATGATGATGAAGAAGTGGGGGATGTCGTGGAAAGCTTCAACAAATTAACGCAAGTCACTACCGTGAAGGCCTATATGACGAAATTTGAAAATCTCCAAGCCAGTATGATTACAACTGCACCTCGAGCCCCCGAGTCCTTCTATGTCTCGAGCTTCAGCAGTGGGTTAAAGCCAAAAATCAAGAACTTGGTGAAGGCTCTTGAACCTGCTTCCTTGTCACAAGCCTTTGCGAAGGCCAAAATTGATTGAGGCCTTCGACTTAATGATTCTCGATCGGCCCAAGCATCGGGAGACATTTCTTGATCGGCCCAAGCATCGAGAAGAGAACTTCCAACACCCTCACAAGGGGTTAGACCACAAGAAATGGGATGAGCATAAAGACCCCCGAAACTTTGAGAAGGTGTCCCGAAATCGCTGTTTTAAATGCCATCAACCTTATGTACCCAGTCATAGGTGCGATCCTAAACTTCTCATGATGGCAAGAGGAGTTGATGTTGAAGGGCAATTTGACAGTGATGAAGATGATGCTGAAAACGAAGGGTCCGATCAGGACCATGGCAGTGAGGATGAAGCGGATCCAATAGCTCGGAGGAAGGAATTGCACGACCTCACTATAAAGTTGTACAAGTCCAAAAAACTTCAGTTTTGGAAGGGTAATGTTTCCAATGAGTGATTTTCGAGTATCGTTCTCTTTCATTCTTGAGGACAAGAATATTTTCAAGGAGAAGGGAATGTTACAAACCGAAATCCGAGGCTAGAATTTAAATTAATGAAATAAGGCGGGCAATTAGTTTTGGCGGCAAAATCAGTTGAAAGCTGTTGCTATCTGCTGCTGGTGTTGCTGCTGCTCCTGCTGCTGCGTTGCTTACTGCCTGTTGATGCTACTATTTGGTGTTGGTGTTGCTGCTGCTCCTGCTGCTGCGTTGCATATTGCTATTACTGTTAGTTACTACTTGCTGGCGCCAATTCAAAAATTCAAATATTAGTTAGTTAGGTTCTAGATGCTTCTAAGTAAGTTGTCTAGATTCATTGTATTGCTTGTAATTGCTTGCTATAAATAATTGTGTCCTGGTGTAAATCTGATTCATTCAAGAATTATCAAATACAAGTCTCAATTTGAGATTAAACTTCTCTCTCATCTCATTCTCTCTACTTCTCATCTAATTTCCCTTCTTTCTCTCATCTAATTCTAAAACTCTTCTTTCTCATCTAAACTTTATATTCTTTCTCATCCCTAACTCTCAATTCTATCCAAATTATATTAGTTTACGTTCGAGGTTCAAGCCCGAGCGTAACAGACAATTATTCAAAATTTTAACATTTGAAAGAAAATATCTCACATTTGAAAGAAAATATCTCTTACATAAAGTAGTCAAAACATAACTGCCTAAATGACCTAGTCTTTGATACCACAGTTCTTCGGTTTTGATGCCTGCTACATGTCCAATATCATGAGGCGAAAAATTATATAGTGGGCCATTACTGGGCACTCGAAGAAGTGACGTCCCTGCAACTTTGTCCCTGATACAAAAAAAAAGGTGGATTCAAATTCGACACTACAATCATTGTCTTAACATAATTTCTTAATGGACAATAAGTACTTGTAACACTACGTTTGGGAGGTTGAGTTGTTTATGTCGTGTGGGAAGGGTCGTGGCACCAACATGCATACTAGGTAATAAATCACCATTTTTGACAAGTACACTTATATGCCCAGATTAAGGAAGAAGATTATGAAGTATAGTTGGGTTTGGTATCATGAGATTTGCTGTGCCTGAGATGGGTTACCAATTATAGTCATGCGCTCTCCTATGGATATGGCAACAAATGATTGAGAGGGATTGGGAAATGAGTTATTGTCATAGCAAGGACGACAAGCTAAGGCAGAGCATAGTTGGAAGACTAGAGGACCATGGTCGAGCAAACCTGCATGTTGATTTGGATGCACTATCGTATGGGAAGGGACTCGGACCACCGACATCATCCAGTTGACTAGGGTTTCCATTGCGGTCCCTGTGACCACCTTTTTGGTTGTTACATCCGTGACCTAGACCATGAACTCCACAACCATGATGAGATCCCTGATTATCTTGGCCTGTAGCAACTAGGGCATGTTGAAGTTTAGGGTTGGGGTGAGTGTAGTACCAATTGAGGGCAGCTTCTTCATTTAAATATTTCAAATAAAGCTCAACTATTGATAACCAAAAAGTACGACACAATATGATAAAATACAAATGAAGTATTTTAAATAAACCTCAAATACAATAATCTATTATTCAACTTTGACTAGGACCTTTGTCCCCCCCCCCCCCCCCCCCCCCCCCCCCCCCCCCCCCCCCCCCCCCCCCCCCCAAAAAAAAAATTTTCACTAGGACTCAAATATGATTTATTTTCTCTATATAATTTAACCTATGTATTATAATTGAACATAAGGTATGACATTAGAATGTGAATTATTCATGCTTCAAATCTATAGAGCATTCGGAGTATATTATTTATAGAATTTCATCTAACAAGTCAAGGGCCTATTGGGTTTTGTATTCTTTTTGCTGTTTTTGGTTTTTGAAAAATTAAAAATCGGATAATGAAAATAATTTTTCAGTTTTTTTATTTTTTTGGTTTACACAAACTAAGAAAAAATTAATTTCAAAATACAGATTTTAATGATTAAATCAAAACAAACTGTAAAGTAAAAATATTATCAAATATGCCATTAGCGGTAGCGCAATTTCAAATATGACTACGTTCATGATATTTTTGTCATGTGCTGGAATAATACAAATAAGTTAAATTTAATTCAGGATCAATAATATAAATTTATTTACTTTGTCACGTTATTTGTTTATGATTTAAGTGATACGATCCAAAAATAAAGAGGTTAGTGAATTGTAGTTGAGAAGAGATGTATGATAGATGAATAATTTGAGTCTCTATCTCTCCCTTTTCTGTCTGTTGCTCCCTTTTTTTATGTAGTCCCCTTTCCCTATCTTTTCATATCCTGTATCTATTTAATTAATAAATTAAGTAAAAGTTTTATAGTTATTTCAAATTCCTCCATCCTTAAAATTCTAATTTCTCAAATTTTATCAAAAAAAAAAAAGATAAATCTCAAGTTATACTCTCTTGAAAAAATTAAAAAAAAATTCAACAAACAGTTATAAAAAACAAATCAAATAAAAATTAAATGAAATGCCACGTTGTATTCTTTGAAAAAATTTTAAAAAATATATAAAAACAATACTCTCTTGAAATCAAAAAAAAAAAAAAAAAAACCTAAGACTAAATTAAATTCGTTATACTATCTTTAAAAAAAAAAAAATCTATACATATAAAAACAAACAATTATCAACAAGAAGTCAAATCTTACCTTATACTCTCTTGAAATCAAATAAATAAAAATAAATCAAAAATATATTGTATATTACATATTATAAAGATTAGAAACGACTTGTTATTATTCAAAACCCACGTTAGCCTCTTCAAATCCCACTTTCTGGTCATATCTCTCACTTTCACACTAATCTAAAATTGGCAGTGAAAAATTTACCATCTACCCCAAAATCAAATTGTTCATAGCGAAAAATATCAAGTTCTTCTTCATCCTGTTCGAGTTATGATTTCTTGCATGAGATTCTAATTCATCACTTTACAAATTGTAAGTCAAATTTCTTCATATTTTGATTATTTAAGTCAAATAAATTAACTATTTGTATATTTTAACTACATACTATATTATTAAACGCTTTGTAAGTATGTTGTATAAAAATATAAAAAGCATACATGCATCACTCGAGGAATGACTAATTTAATTTCAGTTTGGATACAGTTGGAAAATAAAATAAGATTATTTAATTACATTGAATTGTTTTTGTATTTGATTGTTTTGGCGTTTGGGGTGTCGGTTTTGCTCAAGACTGCATTATGTTTCGAATATGTTCTGCAATTTGAATATGTTAAATTCCTGTACAATTTCTTTACAATTTAAATATATTAAATTTCAATATAAATGCCCTTCAATTTTTAAACCACTAAATTAGGGGGTGCAAATAAGCCCTTCTTTATGTCACCTCTACAGCAACCTCCACTGCTAGCCCGACACCACTTCCCCAACACACCATCAGGATGAATAGAGATCTAAAACAAAATTTGAAACAAATTTGACTAATCTATTTTTGGTAGAATTGTATGAATTTATTTTCGAATTACAATTGAATAAAATTGTTTTGGCATTTGATTGCTTAGGCATCTAGGTTGCTGGTTTTGCTAAAGACTGTATTATAGTTTTAACTAATTAAATGTTGGGGAATACTAAGAGTTGAAGATGGCAATAAGTCGTAGAGACTCTCAAAATGCTAGATTTGAGAGGTGAAGCACTTTGGGATATTTGAGAACTTGGCATTAATATATGAATAGATATTTGACCACTTGGCATTAATGTATGAATATTAAAATTACATTGAACCTCAGACATACACAATACAATACATTTTTTTATGATCACTATACTTCCGATTTTAATCAAATATAATAAACAATGTTTAAAAGTTTGAAATTTAAACAATGACTGTGTATTGCATGGGGAACCTCTATTACAATTTAATGTTTTGAAATAGTATTTTCAATATTGAAATTTAATCGAACTATTACTTAATTCATGCGTCGTATTTTGTGTCATGGTTGTAATAAATAGGATAAGTAGTATAAAGGCATTAGTATTAGTATCAGTATTAAGTGTTAGTATTGGAAAGAATGATAGTTATTAGTTACTTAGAAATATTCTTGTATTGGGTTGTTAATTGGTTGTTACTGGTTGTTAAGACTGTTGTTAGTGTTGTTGAGATTGTTACTTGTGTTAAGGGTATATTAGCTTATCCTCTTTGCTTGTACTGGACAATATCTCAGAAATTACAATCAACTTTACTCTTCTCCCTCTCTCTCTCTTCTGCCTCTCTCTCTCTCTCTCTCTCGTCTTTCCCTTCCCCGAGCTCCGATTCACTCTCGATCTTGCCCTAATCTCGCACGCATGGCTTCGACCATGACAAGTGGTATCAGAGCATGATCTTGTGCCCTGCGATTTTCATTCAAACGAAACCCTAAGTGCTCACGCTAGCTCAAGGCAGGCGAAACTCTTCCATGGCGGACGTGGAGAACTGGATACAGACGCTGATATAGCTAGTCACGGAATCCAAAAAAACCGCCGAGGAATCGAGGAGGTTGAGCGACGAGCGCCAGACGCAGTTGCTCGAGCTTTTTCAACAGAGAAACGCCCAGATGACCCAGATTAGTGGTCAGGTGTTGACCTTGCATCAACAATTGAGGGCAAATTCGTCCAGTTCAACAGCTCCCGCACGCGGCCAAGAAGCAGAGATGTGTTCGCATGAGTTCCGATTCAACACGGGACAAACTAACCAACCCCCGATCTTGGGAGTTTGCCCGAATAATGCGGAGACAAGTCAATCAGAGGCTCATGCTAATGGTACGAGCTCTAAACCAAAGCCTAAGATTGATTTTCCAATTTTCAACGGGACAAACCCTAGAAGTTGGGTTAGAGAATGCCAAAAGTACTTTGCCATATATCAGATTGAGGACTCACAAAAATTTGAAATAGCAATTGTACATTTAGATGATAAGGCAGAATTGTGGTTGGATGGCTTAATAGCTGACAAGGGTGAACTTTCTTGGAATGAATTTTGTCAAGAATTGTATGAACGCTATGAAGAACAAGAAGATATAGGTGTAGTCAGTCAGTTCAACAAGCTTAGGCAAACCCAAAGTAATGCGGAGATAAGTCAATTAGGTGTCCTTACTAATGGTAAGAGTTCTAAGCCAAAACCCAAAGAAATGCTTGAACCATCCATAGTACAGGATAGAGTTCAGAATTTGGATGATACAGCACCGGTTCAGAATTTGAAGGACCCTCTACAGCATTTTGGAGATCCGATCAACACATTTGAGCAACCAGAAATGATGATGATGACCATTGATAGATTAGAGATTCTTTCTTGGATCAAGAAGACAAGTAAGACGGCAAAGGGAAGGCTGAATTCTATCGGAAATCAAGTGGTTACTACTACAACTCAATCAAATCTAGCAAGGAAGCATGTTGACACTACTGCAGTGCATTCGAGTGACCAGGTTCAACTAGGAAGGTGGCAGGATCATATTAAATTGCAGGCTAGATGGAGGATTGTTGGGGTTAACTCATATGTGATGTATAAAGGAAGGCCTCCTGAACTTAGAATTAGGAAGCTCACTGTCAAGAATTCGATGGAGTCCGAAAATCAAAACTTGGGAATGCAACCGCAGGTTTTGATTAGTCTAGCAAGTCCCAATTACCACGAGAGATATTACCATTACAAGAGACCTCACTGTAATTTGACACACGAGGTTGCAAATCCAGAAGGGCATAAGGGTAATAAAGCTAAAATCAAGAATCATACTCCAAGGGTGCATCCTAAAATTACAACAATGAATCAAGCCCAATTAAGGCCGCGTGATCCCGGGAAAGAAGTATATGTTACTGCAACAAGGAGTTCGTATGCAAGGTTGTTAGATCAGTCCCAATTTGGTACTGATTCACTACTAAAACAGGAGCCTCCTAATCCATTGATGTTCAACAACACAAGAGCAACCTCTTGTAGCTCTAGAGGAGTATTCGGTCAAGCAAGCGAAAGTAAGGATGGTGTCACAGCTTCTATGGATGCTAGGGATGTTGAGGTTTCCTTTGTATATGTTAGATCAGATCCAGATGTTCTTGGATACTTAAACACAACTTTGCGTTTCCTTCTAGCTAAGAGAATAATAGGTTTTGGTGTAGAAGAATGACTCTATGCTGGGCTTCCTTGGGAATTCAAGATATGAATAGATCAATTTGGCATGTAGTAGGTGTATTAGATGGCCTTCCTTGGTTGGATGAAGTTCAAGAAATTGATGCCAAAAGTCCAATTAAGCCAGAGCACACATGGGTTCAGTGCATTCAAATGCATATAATTGGCTGGGCTACAGCTGAAATTCTTGGGAATTCCATTAGACCCTGGAAAAAAATAAAAATAAATACCTGTTCTACAAACACAGATTTATGGTGGGAGATTCAGCATTAATTCACATTAAGGCAGCTGATGAAATACAAGCACGAGGTATTGCAGCTCTGATTCAAGTTTGGTTAGCAGTAGTTCAGATGCAAGTTCAGCACAATTGAAGGCTTCCAGCTACAATCCTTTACTTCATAATTGAGTTCTTCAAGCCACAACTTCCTAATTAGATTCTTGAGGACAAGAATCTCTAAAGGGGGATGTAATGTCATGGTTGTAATAAATAGGATAAGTAGTATAAAGGCATTAGTATTAGTATTAGTATTAAGTGTGAGTATTGGAAAGAATGATAGTTATTAGTTACTTAGAAATATTCTTGTATTGGGTTGTTAATTGGTTGTTACTAGTTGTTAAGATTGTTGTTAGTGTTGTTGAGATTGTTACTTGTGTTAAGGGTATATTAGCTTACCCTCTTTGCTTGTATTGGACATTATCTCAGAAATTACAATCAACTTTACTCTTCTCCCTCCCTCTCTCTCTCTCTCTCGTCTTTCCCTTCCCCTAGCTCCGGCTCACTCTCGATCTTGCCCTAATCTCGCACGCATGGCTTCGACCATGACATTTTGCTATATGTATTATTATGCACATTCGTAAATCTTGCCACTTTGATTGCACTTGCCTAAATCAATTACATATAAATTTATATAAATTTCTTATACTAATTCTATTTTTATTTATTCTTCCATCCAAGTCTTTATATTTTCATAGCAAATCAAATGTGGAAAACAAAATGAAAAATTAAAACGATGAGTATGAAAAATATCTTCCTATATTCTGAGAAGTCATGTCCTCTTGACCCGACAGTAAAGTAGAGGGGAGTAAAATTAATAAAGGTAAATTCTTATCCTTATTTCAAAAATTTTTATACCTCTTGGAATTAATACATAATTCATTTAGACAATTTTCTACACATTACACTGAATTTGGTTTAATACACATGTGACTTACTCTTTTCAAAAACCTTCCCTAGTATGCAATTTCAATGGATAGACCTAACACTGTGAGCCGACATGAATGACAACTTAGATCTCAATGTCACGGACATGATATTCCCTGGTCCATGACAGTGTCCAAGGACTGAGCAGGTAGGCTGAGGTCCAAGTCGAGATCGCTTGTCAAGACATGTGCCCAGGTCGCTACCCAAGTTCGTGCACTCGTTGTCATGGTCGCTGTCTAGTCCCGGACCCAGCCTTGTCATGGCTTTGTCTCAGTTGCTGCCCAAAGCCCATGCCAACCATGTGAAGACATTGTCAAGGTCGCTGCCCAGCCGTGCCCCAGCCTTGTCATGACAGTGCCAGTGTGTGACCCAGTTCCATGTCCCAGGCCTTGTCAAGGCCATGCCAGTGCGCGACCCAGGCCGGGTCCAGGGCAGTCCCAGGGCCCGTCCCTGTGCTGCGTTCCAGGCTACCAGTGCCCAGGCAGGGGCGCGCCCAGCTAGCCATTGGCCAGCCTGTCCTAGCGGTTAGGAATATTCTCTTTTTGATATTATTCTAGATTTAATTGTTGTAATTGATATTTCTAGATATTATTACGTTTTTTCAGATTTAATTCATATTTTTAGTATTTTGATGTATTTCTATAAATAGGATGATTGTAATTCACTTTGAATCAATTGACAAATATATGAAATATCTCTTTTATTTTCTCATCTAATTCTACTTCTCTCTCATCTAACTCTAATTCTTTCTCTCATCTAAACTCTATTTCTCTTTCTTTTCTCACCTAACCTCTCTTTCATTTGGGCCCAAGTCTTGTACTTTGGCCGTCACATCCGCGAGGCTGTGACACTCAATTAGCACGCTTACATAGGAGATGGAGGCTCTTTCTTTCACGAACAAATGGAAATGACAATCAGCAACAACAATTACAGCGACGAGTACTACAACATCAATGTCGGATGGTGCAAATGAAATTATTACGGATTAGTTCAAGGAGAAGAGCACTTATTAGGAGGCAAGAACAAGAGCCTAATAGAGTACACACACCCCCGCCTGTAATACATGACAATACTATTGCAACATCAAAGCACCCACAACCACAAAACCTAAAACTACGCCATTTGGACATCCCTAATGCTCCAGAAGCCCTTAACAGCACCCCATCGGTGCCCACGACTGATATTGTTGCCACAACAACTACAATAACTGTGAATAATGGTAAAACAACATGACCACTATATTTCAAATAAGAACATGCTATAATAAAATTACAGCAACTTATTCACTCCTTAACTTGCAGGCCAAAGTACTAGCACTAGGGTTCAATATGCGAATGTAGCTGCCATAGAAGTACAAGAACCAACGCACAATTCTGAAGCCGTTGCAAATTCTAATTTGCAACCAACACTAATCACAACAACAACAAATATTAACCACACAAGAATCGCCACATTACAAAGCAATGCAGAGGTTCACAAAAACAGACACGTCAACAATGTTATGTAATCTATAACCACCACTTACTACGTTACTACATGTTCCCTATGCGATGCACTATTATATTGTACACATTTATATATCATGTATTATGTTTGTTTAAAATCGCAAGAAACAATAATCTAAGTCATGATTGTATTAGACGATGCCAACAAATGCACTACATCATCAATATACGTACTTCGAATGCAGGATTCAAGTAGTAAGTCTACTTACAGTCGTGCATAATATTTTTATGCATATCTTGTGGAATTCACACTGTTATTTTTAATTCCACATTTTACATACGCACATTCATATATTTGTGAAGTTTAAATATGAGGTGGGTACTTTTAATTAATAATGTACATAGAATAGTTAGCTAATATGCAAGGTTAGTGAAGTATGTTCAACTATTTATTTATAGGACAACTAAGAAAACAACCAAGAATACTACAAAGATAGAACTTTGGCTGGCGAAATTCGAAGTGCCAACACTGCCAGGCAGTTATGTGGGTGGAAGAACGCACATGCAATAATAGTCCGAGAAATCCCAAATTCAATCTTTGTTAAGTACAAATCCCAACACTCCCACCACACTTGCAATCCCCAATAGAAGACTTAACCTTCATGAACCATATCCGAACATACAATGCCATGATGTCCTTCACATCAACGGGGTGGGAGGATTGATAGAAGTGTACAAATTGGGCATGGTCCATACTCATTTCGAATTAGTGGAGCAATTTACCATCGAATTGGATCATTGGTTCCACAATAAGGTGTACAGCCGCAATATGCGCAATTGTACGCCTATGACATAGAGAATGAAATACAAAATTGGTGTAATGCACTTAGGCCAAATAGTGAATCATCGGTATTGGAGACAACACGTGTACAAGGTCTACAAAAAATGTTGGATGAAATCAACCCTTATGTTACAATATTTAAAAGTGCATGAGATATATTACGAACCCACGCAATGTCAAACCTTAAGATTTGCATTATCAAGGCAAGAAATTCTTGACAATACATAAGGCCTATTGCCAATGAAGTTGCGGCACTTACAGTTGGGGATGACCAATCTGCAAGGGGGAATCGTGATGTCATATTGCATAGAATAGGGGGTAGATTACAAAGGATAGATGAGACACATCCATCATACATGCCTTTATAATATCCTTTATTATTTCCTTGCTGTACGGATGGTTGGCGACTAGGAATACCAACTTTCTATTCCACAGATCGAAACAACTCAGTGGTAACAAAAAGACAATTTTGTGCCTTTCGAATACAATTTCGTGAACACGAAGGGACGAACATTTTGCAAGACGAACGTTTATTCCAACAATTTGTTGTAGACTATTACATAGCAATCTAACATAATCGACTGCATTACTTATGACAAAACTAAGGTAGGCTGCGTGTAGAGTTATATAGTGGCATAGAAGATGCACTTACTGCTAGAGAAGTACATGCTGATGCTGTTGGGCATAGATTCATTCTTCTGTCAAGTTTCTAAGGTGGACCATGACATATAATACAACGGTACCAAGATGCCATGGCTATGTGTCGAGTTATGGGACCACCATATTATTTCATCACCTTCACATGTAACCCAAAATGGCCAGAGATTATAGAAGAACTATTTATTTCATCACAACAACAAACATCAGACCGCCCAAGCATAGTAGCACGAGTGTTCAAGATCAAATTGAAAGAGCTAATCCGAGATCTCAAGGAGCGAAAATTATTAGGCAGAGTAATAGCAGGTATCACACCTTCAATTTCTAATCTTTTATAGGTCCAATTTAACGAAAATTCAAAATTTTTATCATTTCAAAGTCATGCAAACTGATGTAAATGTCATTAATTTTCAGAAGCATGGTTTACCGCATGCTCATATTCCGCTGACAGTGTAGAATGAAGGCAAGCTTTCATGTGTGGAGGATATTCAGCAACATATATGTGCAGAAATACCAAACAAAGAAGATCCTTTAGCATACAAGACTATCAAAAAATTCATGACACATGGTCCTTGCGGAGTATACAACACAAATTTGCCTTGCATGGATGAAAACATGAAATGTACCAAGCACTACCCAAAAAAATTTTGTAATGAGACCATATAATGACAATGGATTTTTCAATTATTGTAGAGGCAATAACGGCCACACAATTGAAATAGGCAATAAAACTATAGGTAATAACTGTGTAGTACCTTACAATAGTGATCTTTGTGTAAAGTATGATTGTCACATCAACATTGAGCAGTGTGCGCACACGAAACTGATAAAATACTTATACAAATACATCCATTAAGGGTCGAATCATGCAACGTTTGTAATTGAAGAAAATGTCCCAACGAGAGAACAGAACTTTCAATACGAACAAAATCCAATAGATGAGATAAAATGATATTTAGATTGTCGATATATCTCACCAATTGAGTCATGTTGGAGAATATTTGAGTTTGAACTACAGCATCAGTATCCATCTATAGAAAGGCTACAATCCCACTTACCTGGACACCAAAATGTCACTTTTCATGACCTAACCAATGTTGTTAATAACAATCAAGACAAGGACACAATGCCGACAACGTGGTTCAAAGTAAATATACAACATAGTTTGGCTACCCATTACACATATGCTGAATTCCCAACATACTGGGTATCAAATAGAACAGCAAGGAGGTGGACACCGAGACAAAAATGCCTTTGCATTGGGAGGCTTGCGTATGCACATCCAAATTCAGGAGAAAGATTCCACCTAAGAATGCTATTAAATAGTGTGCGAGGAGTGAAATGCTATGAGGATATAAGAACAGTAGAGAGGGTAATGCATTAAACTTTTAAAGCAGCATGCCTAGCACATGGATTGTTGGATGATGACAACGAATGGCACAACACACTAATTGAAGCAGCCATATGGACATCAGGATCACAACTTAGAAGAATGTTTTGCTCAGTATTACTATTTTCTAAGGTTGCACAACCAGAAGTATTATGGGACAAGCATTGGAACAATCTTACCGGTGATTATGAAAGAAGAATGCATCAACAATTTAATAGCCCTAATGTCCAAAACACAGACAAACAATGAAAACAATGGGGCTTAATGGAGATTAAACACATCCTCAATAAAAATCGCGTATCACTTAAAGACTACCCACCAATGCCAATGCCATCACGTACAAGCCCGAGATTGACAAGTTGGTTACTAGCAGAGCATATGCATTTTCACACTGAAATAGAAGATGAACAATTCTAGCAATTTTTCCATGGCCTAAATGTGGACCAGACACATGCTTTTCACACTATAATGGCAGCACATGAAAGAGAAGAAGGTGGTGTCTTCTTTGTCTACGAGAACGCTAGCTCGGGGAAGACATATCTATGGAAAACATTTATAGCACGGTTCAGATCTAAGAAAATGGTAGTATTTCCAGTTTCTTCTTTCGGAATTGCCGCTTTGTTGCTCCCAATAGGAAAGACTACACATAGTATGCTCAAAATACCTATTGAAACTGATGACACATGCCGCTGTTCAATTTGAAAACGACTAGATCTAGCAACTCTTATTCAGCAAGCATCATTGATAATGTGGGACGAGGCCCCAATGACACATAGAAATGCGTTTGATGCAGTTGATCGCACATTCAGGGATATTTGTAATAATGATATTTTTTTTGAAGGAAAGTTGGTAGTATTAGGGGGAGATTTCAGACAAATATTACCTGTTGTGTACAAAGGATCACGAGCAGAGATCGTTGCTTCAACACTGTAAAGAGCACCATTTTGGGAATATACACATATTCTAGTTTTACAAATGAACATGCACTTGGTGGGGAACACTATTACAGAGGCAAATACGAACAACTTAATTGAGTTTGCTGATTGGATCAAACGATTTGGAGAAGGAAGAATAAAGGGAAGAGCACGATTTGGAGGCTATGAACATGATTGGATACAAATTCCTAAACAATTTCTGCTGCAAAATAACGATCATGGTGTCTCACATTTAATTGACTTTGTGTACCCAGATTTACAAAGAAATTACACTGACAACAACTGCCTGAAAGAACATGCAATTTTAACTCCAAAAAACATACATGTTGATGAGTTATACCAAAATGCTTAATTTGCTTTCCGGAAACTCAAGAATATATTTAAGTGCGGACAAATTACATAAGGCAAACCAAGTTGGAACAAATGATGAAATGCTTCCACTAGAGTCCCTACATTCTCCAAAGTTCCCAGTTATACCTAGCCATGTTTTGGAGCTGAAAGTTGTGGCACTTGTGATGTTGATGCGAAATCTTGATCCCTCATCTGGACTATGCAATGGAACAAGATTAACAATCAAAAAATTAGGTAGAAAAGTCAGTGAGGCGAAGATCATCACTGGGAAAAACATTGAAGAAAATGTACTCATACCAAGGATTGACTTATCTCTATCACAGCAACAGAGTCCAATACCATTCCAAAGAAGATAATTTCCTGTCTAATTGGCATTTGCAATGACTATCAACAAGAGCCAAGGACAAAAACTAACAAATGTTGGTGTGACCCTTCCATAACCTGTATTTTCTCATGGACAATTGTACATTGTAGTATTACGCGTCACATCACCAACCGGTTTGAAAATACTATTATGCGATGATGACATTGATTCTTGCAATTGGACGAAGAATGTGGTGTACAGAGAAATCTTTCGAAACATATAATAAGGTCACATAAATGTGTTGAAGCATAAGTATAAAAGTTAGATGATGCTTAACAGGTGCTCAATATAGTACGCAAATTTTTTTGGTAGATATATTTCCAATATGCAATTTTCTTTAATAGATATGTTTTCAACTTATATATTAAAGAAAAACTAACAAATTTGTAGCTTTACTTTACTGAGTTGATAATTATAAATGCAGGATTGCCAATGCAGTATATACCCATTTGCTATATTGGACCGGCAACCCTAACAGCAAATGTGAAGGCACGTTTAGTAAGGGACTATGGTATTCAATATGACAATAAAGGAGGTAGGATGCATCATACTTGGAAGCTAATATTCATTGAAAATCAGGTAAGTATAAGGTACTTCCAATACTTAAACATAATGTACTACAATTCTTGAACTAATGCCTTCTTTGCAGCAAGATATTATACAAGCAATTGTAGACTATACTATTATGGATCGATGGCATACTATTCTCAAAGCCAAAAATACAAACTCAATTTTTCATGCACAAGTTATACCACACACTTATGGTGCTTCTATCATGGGCCACAATTTCCAGTTGAAATGCACTCGAAATACATAAATATTGACTCTTTCTAAAGAACAATGTACTGACCTTCCTTTTGAAAAGGAAAAAAAATTGTTCATCTTGGACAAGTGCATCAACACTTTCGGCGAGAAACGACATATATATAGGTATCTCAGAAAATAATAATAATACGTAATGCACTCATTGTTATAATGTCGTATGCAATAAATTGTTCATTAAATTACATATGTCATTGGTATGGTGATCTCTGTATCCACTTTGGCCACCACACACAAAAACTCGTCTATTAGACGGGAAGTACAGTTATGCGATAGGCGGTAAGTGATTATCAAAGCTATTTGTGGACACATGTAATCAATGCCACAACCATTTATTGTCATCTACAAATTACTTTGTTCTTTTAAATATTCCACGGGATGGTAACAATGCGTTTGATATTATGGAACAAATTTGCATCTGATGAAGCAGATTTTCTATTCACACACATCGAAAAAGACAATGTGCTTCTGGCATCCCAAGTAGCAATAAGGTTATACAAAGGTATGGCTTATTGTGTATATTGTTTAATTCATCATGATTACATAAGATAGATTTGTAGCAAAATTGTACATTTTATAATATTTATGCAGGGATAACACTTTCAGCAACTGCCAAAACATGGTTACTTATCAATCCCGAGCATCCAGAAACAAAAGAATTGGAAGCATGGTGAATGAATTTCTAAAGCTATACATAGTTATTGTGCATTCAAGTACAATTAATATAGTAATACTCCGTGTTATACTATATAATAATACTCTAAGTTATAATATTTAATAATACTCTATATTACATAATAACGCTCTATGTTATACCCTAAAAGGTATACAGAAACCGAGGAAGTCCAAAAGAAGATCAAATGGATGCAACAAAAGAACTTACAAACCAAACATGTAGAAATTTTGTTCCAAGCTAAAAATATCCGAATCAATCAATTCTCCTGGATGCCAAACATGAGACCCATCTCCAATATGAGTTCACTTATTCACAATATAATTACACACAAATTTTCATATATCCAACTACATCAAACAATTGCAGGTCAAATATTTCAGAATATATGGAAGCATGAAGAAATTTGACATCAGTAAGGGCTTAACCTACCCCGCCTGTAGGAAATGCAAGTTCGAGGTCAAAATAGTCAACAATCGATACTTATGCAGGAACTGTAAGAACATCAATGCTGCAAATACACCCAGGTATGCTCACAAAGTCGATCTATCTATATATGAATAACAATCATATTTTTGGGTTGAATTTCGCATTCAATTTTTAACAACAAACTATTTCAGGTTCGGCTTTAATGTCATCATTGAGGATCGATATGGATGTGAGATTGTAGTTAAAGTGTATGGAGCACAAGGAGAAATCCTAACACAAAGCACACCACACGAGCTACAAAAATTTGAATCGGATGTATAATCCTGATCTTCTACAGTACAAATTGAGACCTACCACACACTCTAATTCATTATACTTAACAATTCTACAAGAATATGGTTATGACACTTCGCACGCATACTTAGAAGACTTCCTATACAAGCCTTGGATTTTTTATATTGAAGCACCAGAAAGCTCAGGACATATACTGAACCCCATTGTCGATCTAATAATAGCTGTGCATTGGGAAAAAGAATGCTATTATAATAGGAATCTGCCATACAACCCACAGCACTAAAAACAAATAACCTGTCATTTCATTGAATGTTTAAAAATGTAATTGTCAATCTGAATTCAGCTATGTAACAATCGTGCATTGCATGGGAAACTACTAGTTTTATATCATGTAAATCTCACTATATTTTATGATCCTGCTATCCATTGCCCTCAGGGCGATGAATAAAGGGTATTAATATCTTAAATACATCAACTAGATGAAGAGAGAAAGACAAAGTGCAGTTAAAAATGGATAATAATTAAGATACAAAATACATACATAAAATAAGAAAAAAATATTGCTGATAAAATATACATGCATAAAATAAGGAAAAAATATTGCTGATAAAATATACATATAATAAAATATTTCTAATATTTACATGGAAACTAAAAGGACAACTAATAACCCTCATACATCGCCCTTGGGGCGCTATTTATCATTTGCCTATACTTTATAGTATACATAATATACTACTAGTTTTTTACTGTGTGATGCATGGGTTGGTTCTATTATCTATATTGTTCTTTTAAAGCACATGAACTAACACTACAAGAAAGTTGGCTTTTAACAACCAAAAATAACGACTGAATTTTTTTTGTCGTTAAAAGTGTCTGTGCTGTGCCTAGTTATGGCGAGATTGAAACACTGTCATTAAAAGATAGCATATGATGGGCTTATAATGACGGGAAATAAATAAAGTCGTTAATTCTATCCACAAACTGTCGTTAATAGGCTCAAATAAGTGATAAAATTTCGATTGAAAAAGTTAAATTTTGTTAATTGGTAAAAGTTAGACACTCTTTTTGTGAAATTTATTGTTGTCATTTTTTTTTATTCTCTTATATTTTTAAATTGGTCTCTCACCCATACATCGCGTAATTCAAGTTCGAGTACTAAATAATAATCCAATCAATGCTCAACTTCATATTTGACTCATTTACTGTACTCTAATTTTACTCAACAATTACTCATTTAATATTTTCAAATATGATTTATATTATTTAATTAAAAAAGAATCAATAAAATAATTAAAAAAAATTAAGTGAAGTGAAAACCTAATTTGGACACCATTTTAATCCCCACCCCTATTTATTTCTTCAAGCCTCCTTTGTCTCTCCTTGCGAAGATCTCTGCCCACTAAACCCTACACGCATACCCTGAACGAAGCCCTCAACGCAGGATTAGGTCAAACACTCAACAAAACCCTCTACACAATACTAAAGTGAACACTTAGCAAAACCCTCAACGTGGGACTGAATCAATCATTTAGCAAAACCATCAGCGAAACCATGTACTCGTTTAAGTTGCTTTTCAAGGTAAATGACTGAATCAAACACTAATATGTTTGACATTGCTTTTCAAGTGTCTGATTACTTATATATTAGGGTTTACTAGTTTATAGATAATGTCACAATTTGTAGTTACATCACAATCTACAATGAAATTGATATTAAAAGGTTAAAGGAGAATGAATGAGAAAGAAAGAGAAGGAGAGGATCGAGAAAGAGCGCTAAGAGATAGGGGATAGAGGGAAAAATTGAAACAAAAAAAGCAGGGAAAATAGAATGGAGAAGTAGAATGAATTTGTTTGTTATTTGCTTACCTAATCCTTTACACTTTACAAGTATTTATAGGCTCAATCAATCAAAACTTATTATACTCTTATGCTAACCAATTCCCTTAGCTATTATGATAACTGACTAATAACCTATTTATTAATTTGAATTTCTCACTACTTAACTTTCTAAGGTATTACACGTTACTTGATAACTGGCTTCATTTTCCTTCTCGAAAAAATAATGTACTTGTCCTTTGTTCTAGAAAGAAGGGTCCATATGTAAAGGCAAATTACTGGGTGCAATCGTTTTTCTGCTAAAACATTGATGAAAATCAATATTACACGTTACTGGATTTGAAAGTCACTTGGGCAACTGCCCCCCAATCCCATAACATTCGATCCACCAATGGTAGGAAACACTGCAGTTGTGGTCGGTGAGGCCATGGTTTAGTGATAAAACTATCAAGATAAAGGCCTAGGATAAAGATAATGGGTTGAAATCCCCTAGCTTCACTTTCTTTGAGATATTGTAGTTGTCATATGTTTTACAAAGAAGGCTCCTTATGTGGAGAATTTTGGTTTGGAATGTAGAGGATACAAAAGTCTTAGTCGTGGTTTATGGACCAAAAGCTGGAATGAAGAAGAATGAGAATTCTGAGAAGGCTTCTATTGAAGTAATTTGGAAGCCCAAAATGGGTCAAATTGATGAGTCATCTTTGAAAATTTGCCGGCAACATGAATATGTCAATTAGTTCTAATTGATTTTAAACATGAAATATGTAGAGGATTTACAAGACTAGATCCACCAATAAAGAAACAATGGATGCGTTTTGTTCAGGATCAAGTGAGCTTAACATATCAAAATGTGGAGTTGGACTCTGCGATTGAGTTGTCTATTGAGTTTGAGAATCTTGTGGATTTGTGACTCTAATTGAATTTTGTATTGTAAAGTTTGAGTTTGTAATTATTTTGGTATTCATTAATAATACATTATCGAGTTGTTTGAAATTATTGATGAGTTTTGACTCGATGATTGAGTTTTATGTCTAGCTTGAAGCTGTTGTGGATTTGAGACTCTGTGATTAAGTTCTATATTATAGAGTTTGAGCTTGCAATCATTTTGGTACTATCAAGAATACATTGTTAAATTGTTCGGAATTATTGTGGAGTTTGGACTGATTGATTTCTATGTGGAGTTTGAGAATATTATGGATTTTATGACTCCATGATTGAGTTCTATAATCTGGATACTGAGTTTCCGATTGCTATGGTATTAATTAAGAATGCATTGTTGAGTTGGTTGAAATTGTTATGGAGTTTGAGAATATTGTGAATTTTATGCTGATTGCTTTAATATCATTTTCTCCACCATATTTTTGGTTTTATTGCTTGGACCGTGTGACAGTGCTATTGATTATTGAAAGTAGTGTGCTTAGAATTTATGGACTAGTTTTAGCTCTTCCAAGGCCGGGCATAACCTTAAACAACCGAAGTAGTATGCTTAGAATTTATGGAATAGTTCCCTCATATGACTATTGTTGTGGGGCAAAGGAATCTTATTGGAAATGATAGTGGAATTTTTGTTAATTAATTTTGTTTAGTGATTTGATGCTCGGATGACAAAAAATTTTCTAACTGGAGTGCTGTATTTTTTTTTTTTTTTCAAGTGTTGGAAGGCTAGACTTCAAATTCTTTTTTTTTTCCCCCAAACTTCTATTAGATTTGTAATTTTTGCTAAGTTGTTAGTTGACAAATTGCACGATGTACGCTTTTAGTATTTTTTAGATGTAAATTGCTTTTTGTGAGAGCTTGGATATTTAATTTGCAATAACATTTTTATTTTTTCATGGAAATTCATTGCTACATTAGATGGTATGTACGTGTTATTTATGTGAGCAAGGTCATACTATGTTATTGTACAGGTGTTATAATTGACATGAAAATTGTCGTTATACTACATTCATGTACAGGTGCAACAAATGACCAGAAGGTTGTTCTAACAACCAGAAAATTTTCATTACATTACATGAATGTATAGGTATTCATGAACATAGACATTATACTACATGAATGTACAAGGTCATTATGGTCAATAAATTTTGTCATTTTAATTGTATTTGATGGGGAAAGGTATTTCTACTAACGACTTTTGTTGTTGTTAATTGGTGGAAAACAATTTAACGATAGTTAGTTGTTTTTGCTATTCCTAATCATTGATGGTCCATTTTTTCGTTACTATTTTCTATTAATTGTTGGAGAAAATTTAACAACAGTTTTTGCCGCCATTCAAACTTTTTCCTGTATGGTGGGTAAATATTCATATTGACGGTAATTGTTATCGTTATTGACCAATTCTTTAACGACGATACCATGTGATGTTACAGATTTTATTTTTAACGACAACTTGCACCGTTGTTATTGATTTCACTTTTAACGACGACCATAGTATACTGTCGTAAATACTTTTTAATGACGGCTTGATTTGCCGGTCGTTGATCCCATCTATTATTAACGTCGAAAGAAATTACGAAGGTGGACGACGGAAAGTTTTCCGGTTGTTAATAGTAACAACGATGGTAAATTAAGCTTTTAACGACAAAAATCACCGGTGTTAATGACCCTTTTTGTTGTAGTGTGATTTTGTTTCCTATATTATTTTTCTTTTTTTATAAGCTTTGTAAATAAATCCAATTTATTTTATATTTGCTATAATGATGGTTTTATGGTTGTAAGTACATCCCATAATTTAGTTTACTTTAAATAGACTTCTCGCCTTTGAAAAATAAAGTTGTTTTTAGTGTGGTGTTGTTCTTTGGGGAACGCTAGATTTTTATGCCTTTGACTTTTTCCTGTAGGATTTTTAGGTGGGTGAATTTTGTAGATATGATTTTTTTGGCATTGATTGTTTTTGACTTTAAATTTTAGGTTTATGACACTTATTTGTGATGTTCTCTAATTTTTTTCATCGTCATTGTGATTATTTTAGTCAAATTCTGTTACAAATATTTGTTGTCAAATAATACATATTTATTCAATTTAGTCATGGTTTTATGGTAGTAGTTCCATTCTTAATTTGGTTCACTTTAAATAATTTTGAACCATGGTAATATGGAGTATTTTAGCATTTACATTTGAAATTATTTGATTAAAATTAGTTCCTTAGTATATATATTTGAAATTTAATATATACAATCTTTAGAAAGTAATTGATAGATTTAAAATATTTAAGAAGATGAGTAAAACGTTTTTTTCAAAAATAATAAGCTTGGACACCCTCTTTCTTAGTACTCTAAAAGAAAGTTGAATAACGGCCTCTTAAAATTGCTTGGTTTGGATATTTATAAGCTTCGTAAATAAATCCAATTTATTTTATATTTGCCATAATCATGGTTTTATGGTTGTAAGTACACCCCATAATCTAGCTTACTTTAAATAGGCTTCTTGCCAGGGTTGGGGGTCCTCAAAAACAGCTTCTCGCCAAGGTTACACCCTGAAGAAGTAAGACTGTATACAACCACCCCTTCCTTACCCTACTTATGCGGGAGCCCTTGAGGTACTGGATATGTTGTTGTTGTAGGCTTTTTGCCTTTGAAAAAATAAAGTTGTTTTTCGATGGAGTATTGTTCTTCGAGAAATGCCCGGTTTTGATGCCTTTGACATTTTTCCCGTAGGATTTTTGGATGGGTGAATATTGTGGATGTGATTGTTTTGGCATTGATTGTTTTTGAATTCAAATTTTAGGTTTATGACACTGATTTGTAATGTTCTCTATTTTTTTGTCTTCATTGTAATTCTGTTAGTCAAATTCTGTTACAAATATTTATTGTCAAATAGTACATATTTATTCAATTTACTCATGGTTTTATGGTTGTAATTACATTCTTAATTTAGGGCATTTTAAATAATTTTTATCCTTGATTTTATGCAGTATTTTTAGCATTTACATTTGCAATTATTTGATAAAAATTTGTTCATTAGTATATATATTTGAGATTTGATATATACAATCTTTGAAAAGTAACCGATTGATTTTAAATATTTAAGAAGATGAGTAAAATATTTAAGAAAATACGTAAATTTAAAAAAAAAAAAAAAAAAAAAAAGCTTGGCCAAACATATTATTAGTACTCTAAAAGAAAGTTGAATAATGGTCTCCAAAATTTTACTTGATTTGGATATTGGAGACTTTTGGGGTGGGAAGGCTTTGCAATAATATATAGTACATATTTTGATTTGTAGATTTGTTCATTGATTTGGTTGATTAATTTGGATCGCAACATTAAGCATATAATATATATATATATATATGACAATAAATCTTCTAAATAAGTAAAGATAATTATTTATTTAAAAATATTTAACGTCTTTAAATTAACTGCTCAATGTAGATTTCATTAGTCAAATCACAAAAAATTTAATTATTTCTATTATATGTGTATTAGCTGTAAATTGGCTGCTCAATATCGATTTCATGAGTCAAATCACAAAGGATTCGTGTGATCTAAACCTAATTAAAAATTAAATATTTCTAGTATGTGTGTATTAATACAAGATAAAAAACTAAGTGAAGTAGCAAAATAGCATCTTCTTCTTGTATCCCACATAGACAAAAGAGAAAGGGGTTTTTTGGGTTTATATATGGGTACTTCAGAGCCACCCTTTGAATTAATTAATGGATGAGAGAATGGACAACACACGTACGCGCGCGCTGCCAGCCCGCCGTGCCGTGCTCGGGTGTGGGTCATTCTTTTTATTATCGGGTACATTTATTTTGCAGAAACAGCCCGATATAAGTATTTTCTGAAATATTCAGTGTGGGATTTCAGTTCCTGTTTTTTCGCCAACCTCCTAATGCACCCATGTTTATAGCGTTCGGTTTCATACCCCATTTATAACGTCCAGTTCATGCCCATGTGTATAGAATCTGGTTGTTGCTCTTCATTACTATAAATACAGTCTCCTGCTTTCCAGTTTTAATCATAGAAACAAAAAACAGTCTCTTCTCACTCTTTCGTTTCTGTCAAGCCTTCCTCGTTCTTGTTCTCTCCCTCTCGAGTTTGGACTTTGTTCTTGGGCACTCCTACCCGGCTATTAACGAGTGCACGTTAATAGTCGAATTGTGTTAATCCTAGAGAACGGCCCCCGAATTTACTGTTTGCACCAGAGCAGTAGCGAAATCGTTTTTTAGGACAGTGAAAATCCCACGACATGGTATCTTCGGTAACATTCTCGATCTCTTGATTTTTCATACCGTTTGATTGCTGTGTTTTGATATACAATTTAAAATTCTCGCTGTGGCCTACAGTTTACTATGAAAAATTTTCGCTCAAATTACTGCATGATTTTTTACTTCATAATTTAGCTACGTATTTATACTATATTTTACTGCACAGTTTTACAGAATTTCGCTGCGTATTTTACTGTGCGTTTTTACTGCTGCGTGAATTTACTGTAATATCCTGGATAATTCAACTACATTTTTCTGCAGTATTTTCTTACTATTTTACTGCAGAATTACAATTGCATCTTTGCTGCATTTAGTCACATTTTTCGCTGCGAGCATTGTTTAATTTTTCCAACATTAACTGTAAATTATCAACAAAATCATTATATTATAACTCTTGTTTCATGTATTTTCCTTGATCCATTTGTATTTTTAACATACATAACTGTTATATATGTGTGTATATATATATATATATATATATTTATATATAGAGGATGGCATTCTTATTAGAGTGTAAGAACATGAGAGGGGCAAATCCTAGCCTTCCATTGTAAATGGGCAGCCAAGATTTGTCGGATATTAAAAAAAATAACAATTTATTTACCTCATTTGTTGAGTATTGAGAGAAAAAAAAAACAATTTTCATCCCTTACCCCTTCCTTCTTTTTTTCCCATGAAGGGGTACAGGGCGTAAATTTTTGATTTTTTTTTTTTAATGTCCGACAAATTTTGGCTACCTACTACATTGGAGAGCCAAAATTTGCCCCTCTCACGCTCTCATAAGAACAGCATATATATATATATATATATATATATATATATATATATATATATATGATGTTCTTATGAGAAAGTGAGAGGGGCGAATCCTAGTCTCTAATGTAATGGACAGCCAAAATTTATTGAATATTAAAAAAAAAAATAATTTATGGCACATAGCCCTTCACGGGGTAGAAAGAAAAAAGGGGTAAGTGAAGGAAATTGCTTTTTTTTAATAATCAACAAATTTTGGGAATAAATTATTATTTTTTTAATGTCTAATAAATCTTGACCGTCCATTATAATGAAGTGTCAGGATTCGCCTATCATAAGAATGCCACCCCACACACATGCACGCGCACACGGACGCACATATATGTATGTTATCATGGATTTGTATTAAGTTAGTTAGGTCATTAGTTAAGCCTAACTAACTATATTCCTTAGTTAGATCCTTGTCTTAGCATAGAAGAGGCAATTTAGTTTGTTGTAAAGGTATCAGAGATTAATAATAATTCAGACTCTCTTTCCCCAAATATTCTTCTTCATCTCCCTCCCTTCTCTTTCTCTTTCTCCCTCAAATTCCTTCTCCTTTTTCTGTTAAATCCCTAACAGAAATCCTTGCGTGAATGATTGTTCATGACAAATTGGTATCAGAGCTCATCTTGAGCATCAAACAAAAAAACATTCTTCGAACCCTAATCTGGAAATCTGGCTCGAGGTAAGAGCAATCCAACAATGGCTAAAATCGAGAGTCACATTGACGGATTGGTTCAGAAGGTAGTAGAATCGCAGCAACAAGCTAATGAGAAACATACTCAGCTCCTTGAAGTGATTCAACGAAAAGAGGAACACCAGAGCCGGATGCTGGACATCCTCCAGCAAAAGAGTACACAGATGTTGCTCCTGATGCAGTAGCTGGCGAATAACTCAACAAAGGCCCCAACCCCGGTGAAAAGCAGCGAGACCGAAGCAAGATTGCAGGAATCGAGGGCCGACGTAGGGCAACACCATTTTGGGAAACCCCCAATGTTGAGCTCTGACCCTAAAAATGGCAAAGGGAACCTGCATGAGGTGGCAAAGGGAAGTAGCTACTTCCCAAAGCCCAAAATCGATTTTTCGGTGTTCAATGGGCAAAACCTTAGAAGCTGGGTTCGTCACTGCCAGAGATTCTTCTTGATTTACCAGACCGCAGAGGACATGAAGCTCAAAATAGCCGG
The DNA here is from genome assembly GCA_018398585.1 of Simmondsia chinensis. Classification (NCBI taxonomy): domain Eukaryota; kingdom Viridiplantae; phylum Streptophyta; class Magnoliopsida; order Caryophyllales; family Simmondsiaceae; genus Simmondsia; species Simmondsia chinensis. Next base: position 9,998,423 of record JAGTTD010000016.1, read on the forward strand.
GGTATACTTAGACGACAGCACTGACACATGGATCCAAGGGCTCATAGTAGACAAGGGTTTACTGAGTTGGGATGCTTTTACTTAAGAACTGTATGAGAGGTATGAAGACAACGATGGTGTAGACATGGTGAGCAAATTCAACAAATTGCGACAGACTGGTTCCTTAAAGGACTGCCAAGAACGCTTTGAAGAACTCAGATCCCACCTGCTCTCCATTGATAGTACATTTAGCGAGGGTTACTTCTTGTCTTCTTACATTTCAGGTCTGGACAGTGAGATCCAGCCATTAGTCAAGGCAGCTAAACCTAAATCCTTGTCCCAAGCATTCTCCCAAGCAAAACTCTACTCCCAATCTTCTGAAGCTGCACTTCAGAAGGCCAAAGATCTCTTAAAGAACCCCAACTCAAATACATACCTTTCCCATTCCCACAAAATAGAACCCCAATTCTCAAAATTTAACACAAATTGGCCAAGAAATAAGCCTGCAAGAAGTCAAAACCTCTGCTACAAATGTAATAAGCGATATTTCCCTGGTCATAAGTGTGAAAATCAATCCATACATAGTATGGAGGCTGCAGACCTTGATCCTGACCCAACGGCCAACAGTGAACAAGAATCGGCAGAAGAAGAGCTTTGTTTGGAAGCAAGTGATGACAGATCTGATGAAGTTTATGTCCATATCCTCACTGGGGGCTCATCATGTAGTACTCTGAAGATTCTTGGACATCTGTATAAGAGGTCAGCCGTTATGCTTATTAACAGTGGAAGCACACATAGCTTCCTTGATACAAGACTAGCCAAGGGGGTTGGATTTTCTGTGGAGGAAACAACCCCGCTGGGAATTACTGTGGCCAATGGCCAAACAATGATATGCAGACAGCAGTGCAAGGCCAAATGGCAGATGCAATCTCACACATTCACTTACAACATCAGACTTATGAAAATAGGTGGTTGTGATATGCTGCTAGGAGTGGACTGGATGAAGCAAATCAGTCCGGTTTCTTTTGATTTCAATGACCTCGAGCTCAGTTTTGCAATGGAAGGGAAAAATGTGGAATTAATTGGCATTAGAGAGATCAGATCCCTCAAGCTGCTTACTGGCCAGAAGTTGCAGAACCTCTGCAACAAGAAGGAGGAACTCTATGTAGCAACCCTAATGCTAGCATAAGGTCAAGAACTGGACATGGTAAAATCTGAAACTCTTCCTTTTGTAGTGCAAACTCTTTTAAATAGATTTGAGGATGTGTTCCAAGAACTTAAAGGGTTACCCCCTACCAGATCACATGATCACCACATTCCCCTAAAAGACAACCACAAACCTATTTCCATTAGGCCCTATAAATATTCTTACTTCCAAAAGAATGAGATCGAAAAGCAAGTTACAGAAATGTTACACAATTCTATAATTCAGCCTAGCCACTCTCCCTTTGCTTCACCAGTACTCTTGGTCAAGAAAAAAGATGGCACCATGAGATTTTGCATAGATTACAGGCAGTTAAATGATATCACTATCAAAAATAAATTTCCTATCCCCCACATAGATGACTTATTAGATGAGTTACATGGGGCAACAATATTTTCTAAATTGGATTTGAGATCAGGTTACTTCCAAGTGAGAGTTTGTGACCCTGACATCCCAAAAATAGCCGTCCAAACACACCACGACCATTTTGAGTTTAAGGTGATTCCATTTGGCCTCACCAATGCCCCTGCCACATTCCAAGCCCTTATGAATGACACATTTGGCCCCTTTCTTAAAATATTTGTGCTTACATTCTTTGATGACAAACTTGTCTGCAGCCCTAATCTTGAATCCCATGTATCCCACCTTAAAACTGTCCTTCAAACCCTTAGGGCCAATAAATTGTTTGCCAAAAGCTCCAAATGCACCTTTACCCAAACTCAAGTAGAGTATCTTAGACACATCATCTCAGCTAAGGGAGTGGCTACAGATCTGTCTAAGATAGAGGCCTGACATCTTGGCCCTCACCCAAGAATGTGAAGGAGTTAAGATCCTTCCTATGGCTAACTAGGTACCATAGGAAGTTTGTACATCAATACAGTGTCATTTCCAAACCCTTAATTGACCTCCTCAAAAAGGGAGGGTTTAAATGGTGTGACAGGGCTGCAGCAGCTTTTGAATAACTCAAGCAGGCTATGAGTAGTGCCCTGGTACTTGCACTACCTGATTTCTCTCAACCCTTCACCTTAGAGGTTGATGCTTGTGCTACGGGTATGGGGGCTGTCCTAATGCAGAACAACAGAGCTATGGCCTACCTTAGCAAAGCTTTTGGGCCGAAAACCTTAGGTCTCTCTACATATGAGAAAGAATTTATGGCTATCCTCATGGCAGTGGAAAAATGGAGACATTACTTGGAGGTTGGCTTCTTTATTATCAAGACAGACCATCAGGCCCTCAAATACCTACTTGAGCAGCGTAGAACTACTGCAATACAGCAGAAAGGCATGTCTAAGTTATTAGGCTTAGATTACAGAATCACTTATATGAAAGGAAGGGACAATCTAGCAACTGATGCCTTGTCCAGAAGGCATGATGGGTCCTGCTGTGCCTTAACAGTATCAGTAATACAACCTGCTTGGGTGAATGAAGTCTCCAATAGTTATGAAGGGGATGATCATTGCACACAACTACTTACCGAGCTGCATATCCACCCAGACTCTCAGCCTGAGTATCCCTAAAAAATGGAGTGTTGAGAAGACATGGAAGGTTGGTTATTGGAGCTCGACATGGGTTAAGGCAACAACTAGTACACTCTATACATTCCTTTCCTATAGGAGGATACTCTGGAGTCACTGCCACCCTAGAGCGGCTCGAAAGACTTTTTTACTGGCCTAACATGAGGAAGGAGGTCAAGACCATAGTGGTAGCCTGTGATGTCTGTCAACATAGCAAGTCAGAACATCAAGCCTACCCAAGGCTCTTGCAACCACTTCTAGTCCCAGACTAGTGTTGGTCTCATGTCACCATGGGCTTTGTAGAGGGTCTATGTTATGAATTGGTACATTTTAATTGTCATACATTTAATTTTTTCAATTGTAATTCTCGATTAGTGTTTCTTTGTTAAGATGTCACATTTAAAATTCCAGTTTGGTAAGATTAGGCGCCAAAAGAGGCATTCGGGCAGTGTGTTCTGTCCTGTTGCAAATCTGGGCGGGAAAATTGGTTAGCCCGGGTTCATTAGCTGGTTTTAGGCGGGAATTGGTGATAGTTTGCTTAGTTTGAATATGTCTTGATGCTATGTACTCAAATGTGTATAAAAAAGAGCCTAAGCATGTAATTCAGATATTCAAGAAATAAAATCTGATTTCCTTTTGGAAAATTCTCTATTTCTCATCCACTTTCTCTATTTTCTCATCCCCTTTACTTCTCTCCTCATCTAAACTCTTCTTCTACAAGGTTAGTCTTTCAATTTCTGATTGGAAGCTAACAATTGGTATTAGAGCTGGTTTTAACAATCAATTAATTGATTGAGGCTGGCGAAATCAAGTAAAATCATGACTGATGGTGTAAGAACTAGGTCCGGTGCGGGTGGAGCAAATGCAACTAGTCAGAATTTGGATTCCATTGCTGCAGTTACTAGCAATGCGATGATCAGACCTCAAAATGCTACTAAAGAAGACCTTCAAGACTTACAAAAAGGTTTTGATCAAAAGATGGATCAAATTCTGTCATTGTTAATGGACAAAGATGCAAAGGATGCAAAGGTGCAAGATCAGTTACAGCAAATTGAAGAGAAGATTGTGCACTTGCAAGATCAAGTTAACAAACAAGGTGAATCAAGTGTCGAAGCCATTCTTAAGCCTGCGGGTTAGATCCATCATTCAGTTGAAGCAGATCAGCAGCAAGGCAATGCCGACAGATCAGATGGAGTGGTGCGAACTCGAGGTAAATCACCTGTGATGCAACCGGTTGTAGGACCTTAAATTAACATCAGATCGGCTGAAAATCAACCTGTACAACCTGAGGTTGATATAGAAAATCAAGATCGTGCTTCTGGACCAGTACATTACAGATCGTATGCTGTGAATTCAGATCACAATAACAGGCCACACAATTCTATTATGCATAAAAGTATTGCAGCCGATGACTTCGAACATTGTGATAGACCACCTGAACGACATTTCCAGCATAGATCCGTGTCTAATGACAACACAATTGGTGGTAGGAGTGGCACTTACAGGCAGCCAAGGGTGGAAATCAATCCGTTTGATGGAAAGCAACCGGAATCATGGCTTAGGAGATGTGATCGGTACTTTTTGTATTACAACATACCGGAGGAGGAAAAGCTTCAGCTCGCCGAAGTCCATCTTCATGGTGATCATGAGGTTTGGTAGTATAGCTTGTTGAAAAGCAAACCAAATCTTTCTTGGGGCCAATTCGTAGAAGAAATGTGTGAACGCTATGGAGAAGGTGAATCAACGGATGTTGTGGATAGCTTCAACAAGTTGGTCCAAACATCAAGCGTGAGAGAATATATGCTCAGATTTGAGAATTTGAGAGCCAATTTGATGTCAGTTTTGGCCATTGCTCCCGTAGATGCCGAATCATATTATGTTTCTTGCTTTGTGAGTGGATTAAAGCCTAGGATCAAGAATATGGTGAAAGCCATTGGTCCTAAAACTTTGTCAAGTGCTTATAACAACACAAAGTTGATAGAGGCAACTCAAGTTCACTCAAATGACAAGTTGAAGCAGCACGGCAGCAGGATCAGGGTTCAGCAGCACAATGCTAATTCTGGTGCCAAGCGAGCAGCTGACAGAAGTTCGGTAAGGCTTTGTTTTCGCTGTAACCAACCTTACCAGCCTGGTCATAGGTGCAAATCACAAGCACTTATGTATGCAAAGGGGTCCCGTGTTGTTGTGGGGTCTGGCAGTGAAGCATCAGATGCTGAGGATGACAGTACCGACTGTCTTTCACAAGAAGATCCAAGCGATGATGAAGTTGAGATATTCATGAAGGCTCTAATCGGTAGTGGAGCTCATAACACCATCAAAATCAAAGGCAAGGCTAGAAAACACTCCATTATTATCCTTATTGACAGTGGAAGCACTCACAGTTTCGTTAATCCGAAATTGATTAAGAAGGTCAAGCATGAAGTGACAAAAACGCATCCCTTGACGGTAATGGTGGCTGATGGTAATTCCTTAACAACTCAAAATAAGTGCATAGCATTCCCATGGTCTATGCAGAACCATCAATTCACTTTTGACTTCAGAGTTCTTCCTTTGGGAGGATGCGATATGGTGCTCGGGGTGGATTGGATGAGAACGTTCAACCCGGTTGTGTTTGATTTTGACAAAATGACCGTGGCATTTGAGGTTCATGGCACCAAAGTATCCTTGCAAGGCATGTCCGAGGAAGCTCAGCTCAAATTGATCGAAGCTAAAGGTGTGCAAGGTGGAATTAAGAAGAAGGCGATCCAATGGATTGGACAATTGTTCATGCTCAGTCCGGTAATGGTGCAGCAGGACCTTCTTCCAGATGTACAGGCTTTGGTAGATGAATTTGGGGACATTTTTGAAGAGCCAAAGAGTCTTCCACCGCAAAGGAGTGTGGATCATGCCATCCCCTTGCGTGTTGATACTGAACTGTTCAAAATTAGGCCATACCGATATCCACATGGCCAAAAGACAGAGATTGAGCGGCAGATTGAGGAGCTTCTTCACATGAGCTTCATTAGACCGAGCCGTAGTCCTTTTCTTCACCTGTGATCCTCGTGAAAAAGAAGGATGGGTCGGCCAGAATGTGTATAGACTATCAACGGTTGAATGCTTCAACCCTGAAAGACAAGTTCCCCATTCCGGTCATAGACGACTTGCTTGATGAGCTACATGGAGCATGATTTTTTTCAAAGCTTGATTTGAGGCAAGGATATCATCAAATCAGGGTCCTCGAGCCGGATATCTACAAGACCGCTTTTCAAACTCATCATGGCCATTTCGAGTTCATTGTTATGCCTTTCGGTTTAACAAATGCTCCGGCCACTTTCCAAGCGGCCATGAATGACATTTTAAAGCCTTTTATGAGGAAGTCAGTGCTCGTTTTCTTCGATGATATACTGATTTATAGCTCAACATATGAAGCTCATCTCACTCACCTTAGACAAGTGTTTGTTTTGATGCGACAACACAAGTTCTTTGCAAAATTGTCCAAATGTTCGTTTGCTCAAAGTAAGCTTGAGTATTTGGGTCATGTCATCTCACAAGAGGGAGTATCTACTTATCCTAATAAGATCCGTGCAATGCAAGAATGGCCAATCTCGATCACCTTGAAGCAATTGAGAGGTTTCTTGGGCTTGACCGGGTATTATAGAAAATTTATTAAGGGTTATGGTTCTATTGCCAAACCTTCGACGGAGCTCTTGAAGAAGGATGTTTGGGCATGGAATGAGAGATCACAAGCTGCATTTGAAGCCTTTAAAGCCACAATGTGTGTTGCACCGGTTTTGGTAATGCCAAACTTCACCGAAAGTTTTATTTTGGAGACCGATGCAAGTGGTACTGGCATTGGGGCTGTTCTCTCTCAGGGAGGACGGCCTATTGCCTACTTGAGCCAAGCTCTAAGTCCCAAACATCAGGCTATGTCGACCTATGAGAAGGAGTACCTTGCAATTCTCTTAGCCGTGGAAAAATGGAGGCATTATTTGGATGGTCACAAGTTCATCATTTGAACGAATCACCAAATCCTCAAGCATCTTCTTGAACAAAAGATCGTGATGAGAATTCAAAAGAAAGGTCTCATGAAGATGCTAGGCCTTGATTATGACATCGAGTATAGAAGTTGCAAGGAAACGCAGCTGCGGATGCACTGTCAAGGCGATTTGAAGATGCTGATCAGGGTACTTGCACTGCTATTTCCGTGGTGGTACCTTCATGGGTGGAAGAGCTACATAATTCCTATGAGGGAGATATTTTTGCCCAGGAGAAAATAGCTGCTGCTGTACGTAAACCAGATGCAACAGACGCTGCTGCAGGTACTGAAATTACAGTGCAGAAAGGTCTGATTCGAATCCAAGGCAAGCTGTTTGTGGGTTCTGCTACTGACTTGAGAAAACAGGTCATCCAAGCCTCACAAGATGCTGCTTGGGGAGGTCACGCTGGTGTAGAAGGTACCTACCAAAGAATTAAAGCATGCTTTACATGGCCGAGCATGAAAAAAGATGTGAGTGATTATGTGAAGTCTTGTGAAGTATGCCAACAAACAAAGTTGGGAGATCATCGCTACAAAGGACTCCTTCAACCTCTTCCCATTCCGGATGGAGCTTGGATTCACATTAGCATGGATTTCATTGAAGGATTGCCGAACTCCAAAGGCAAGGAGGTCATATGGGTAGTGGTGGATCGTTTCACCAAATATAGCCATTTCATTGCTCTTACTCGACCCGTTACTGCTAAAAAGTTGGCAAGGATCTTCGTTGACAACATTTACAAATTACATGGATTGCCTCAATTCATTGTGTCGGACAGGGACAAAATTTTCACAAGCACATTTTGGAGAGAGTTGTTCAAATTAATGGGAACCATATTGGCACTTAGTTCCTCTTATCATCCTCAATCGGATGGCCAAACCGAAAGAGTGAACCAATGTGTAGAACAGTATCTTCGGAGTATGGTCTTCTTAAGGCCCAAGGAGTGGAACCATGGGCTTTCCTAAGCTGAATTTTGGTTTAATACCTACTTCCATACATCCATTGGCACTTCACCCTTCCAAGCATTGTATGGCTATTCTCCACCCTCTCCTATGATGTTACAACAGCCGGGTCCTCCTGATTCTACAGCAACAAATTTGGTAAGGCAGCGACAGAACATGTTGAAGGCACTTAAAGATAATCTTCAACAAGCTTGAGCTCGGATGAAGTATTACACGGATAAGAAAAGGGTAGACAAAATTTATGATGTTGGGGACATGGTCTACTTAAAATTACAACCGTATAGACAATCATCCGTGGCTTTCAGGCGCAACGTCAAGCTATGTGCTCATTTCTTCGGCCTGTACAAAATCTTGGAGAAAATTGGCAATGTTGCATATAAGCTCGACTTACCCTCACATTCTTATATTCATACCGTGTTTCATGTGTCCCTACTTAAAAAGCAGGTTAAGAGAGGTGCTGAAATTGTTCGAGAACCACCTGTTGCTGAATCAAATGGCCTGTTGACGCTGAAAACAGCTGCTATTAAGGCGAAAAGGATGCTACAGACCGACAATGGAGCTGTGCAAGAGTTATTGGTGACTTAAAGCAACTTAAACAAGAGCTTTACGACTTGGGAAGATTACAATTTCTTGAAGAGTCAATTCCCGGGCTTCACTTCTTGAGGACAAGAAGTTTCTCAAGAGGGAGGGAATGTTATGAATTGATACATTTTAATTGTAATACATTTAATTTTTTCAGTTGTAATTCTCGAATAGTGTTTCATTGTTAAGATGTCACATTTAAAATTCTGGTTTGGTAAGATTAGGTGCCAAAAAAGGCATTCGGGCAGTGTGTTCTGTCCTATTGCAGATCTGGGCGGGAAAATCGGTTAGCCTGGGTTCATTAGCTGGTTTTAGGCGGGAATTGCTGATAGTTTGCTTAGTTTGAATATGTCTTGATGCTATGTACTCAAATGTGTATAAAAAAGAGCCTAAGCATGTAATTCAGATATTTAAGAAATAAAATCTGATTTCCTTTTGGAAAATTCTCTATTTCTCATCCCCTTTCTCTATTTTCTCATCCCCTTCACTTCTCTCCTCATCTAAACTCTTCTTCTACAAGGTTAGTCTTTCAATTTCTGATTGGAAGCTAATAGTCTGCCCTTATCAAAAGGCAAGGACACCATTCTGGTGGTTGTGGATAGGCTAACAAAATATGCTTACTTTGTTTCTCTATCTCATCCATTTACAGCTTCCCAAATTGCAAGACTCTTCATGGATAACATCCATAAGTTACATGGTCTACCTGCCAGTATAGTATCCGACAGGGACCAGGTGTTCTTGAGCCAATTTTGGCAGGAACTTTTCAGTATGCTGAGCTGTTCCTTAGACCTCACCACATCCTATCATCCCCAATCGGATGGACAATCTGAGAGAGTAAATCAGTGCTTGGAAACATACATGAGATGCTTTTGTATGGACAGACCTAGTAGGCATAAGTGGCTTTCCTTGGCTGAACTGTGGTATAACACCAACTTCCATACAAGCCTACCAATGTCTCCTTTTCAAGCATTATATGGTTACTCCCCACCTCAACTTCACATGGAAGATGCTGTGAGTCCAATCACTTCAGTAGCAGCAGTAGAAGATTGGCTGGCTGAAAGAGCTCTTATGATCCAGAATCTTAAACAGAATCTCATACATGCACAATCCAGTATGAAGTTCTTTGCTGATCAACATAGGTCAGAAAGGACATTAGCACCAGGGGATTGGGTGTATTTGAAACTCCAACCCTACAGGCAGACCTCAGTTGTTGTCAGGAGGAACTTAAAGCTATCATCCAAGTACTATGGTCCTTTCCTTGTGCTCCAAAGGGTGAGCAAAGTAGCCTACAGGCTCCAGCTTCCCACAGACAGCCAAATCCACCCAACATTTCATGTGCCTCAGCCTAAGAAGAAGGTTGGGAAACATGTACAGGTCAGACCATCACTGCCTCAGACTTCCATACATGGAGAAATAAAGATTGAACTAGAGGCTGTTCTAGCTACAAGGTTAGTGGAACGCAACAATGCAGCTGCTACACAGTGGTTAATCAAATGGTGTAACTTGGATGCCAGTGAAGCAACATGGGAAGATGTGGGAAGCCTCGGGTCTCAATTTCCTGCATTTTTAGACCAGCAATGTTCTACATTCGCCAATCATCAATGTCATTGATATTGGTTATAGTCCCCAATTGTATTCTTCCATTCACTGTTGTGTGAGCTGCAAGTGTACTTGATTGTATTCTTTCATTCATTGTTGTGTGAGCCTGCAAGTGTACTTGATTCACCGTTGTTCTTGATTCATTGTTTCAATCTGCTACATCGTTGAGGACAAGGATGTTTTAAGGGTGAGGCAATGTCATGGATTTGTATTAAGTTAGTTACGTCATTAGTCAAGCCTAACTAACTATATTCCTTAGTTAGATCCTTGTATTAGCATATAAGAGGCAATTTAGTTTGTTGTAAAGGTACCAGAGATTAATAATAATTCAGACTCTCTTTCCCCAAATATTCTTCTTCATCTCCCTCCCTTCTCTTTCTCTTTCTCCCTCAAATTCCTTCTCCTTTTTCTGTTAAATCCCTAACAGCAATCCTTGCATGAACGATTGTTCATGATATATGTATGTATGTATATTAGATTTTGGAATACATTTGTCAATCAAGTACAAACTTTCTTGTATATAAAGTTCCTGATGCTATCAGACAACATATAGACTGCAACTTGTGAGGGTCTTGTCAAGGTAAAGTTTGCGAAGGATATAATGTATACAATCTTACTTTTACAGGGTGCTACTTTTTTTTTTTATTTATCATATATTCGCCCTTAGGGGTGGGGGTTGGGGGGAAGGGAAGGGAAGGAGGGTGTTGAGAATCGAACTTGGGGCGTTAGAGTAGCACTCTAGGCCAATTACCATTGGGCTCCCCGAGGGATCCTTGGGTGCTACTTTATGGAGAGGGTGTTTCCAAAGGGGCCGCACCCCTAAAATGAAAAGAATGAACATATTTACAAAATTCAAGTCAAATAAAGTAATATCAGGTGCACCGAGAACAATAAATCCACAACAACAATAGACATGCACACCAAGAGGCACTGTAAACTAGCATCAATGTGTTTCTCTCTTCTGACAACTGTGTCGGCTGCACCTATTTTACACCACCACTCATCTTTATTTATGGTCATCTATTGAGTAAGGTTTAAGTGAGAAAGATTATGTCTAATAATCTTCATCCAACTTTTCTTGTAGTACCAAACTTGGCCACATAATGTTAGAAAAACAATTATTTTAAAAGTTAATAACTTACGTCTATCAATATGAAAATGATTTTTTTTTTTGTTCCAACTCTTGTTGATTATTAGCTTGGAATAGGATCAGGTTGACAATTTTAATACCACAGCAAAAATGCTACAAGTGTATTTAAATAAAGGAAATTATCACTTAACGAGATTTGAGTTTTGATTATTTATTGCTACATATTCAAATATATTTAATATGTATGAGAAATCTTCATTTGGTTTTTAAAATTATTTTGGATATAATTGATAAAAGTTTTCAAGTTGGATTATCAAATTTATTTTAGTTAATATTTGATAGTGTCCTCAATAAAATTATATGTTAGCAAAGTTATTTTAATTTTGACCAATCGATTTAGAGTATATGTATATAATAGAAGATATTACTACCTTATAATACAATAGATTATTGGATTTATATTTATTCATGTACATTAAATAATAACATAGATTAAATGAACATGTAGAGATTAAATGAATATGTATATAATAGAAGGCGCCTCGAATCCATGATCTCGAGTACTAACTAAAGCATCAGTAATAATTGGGACACCAGGGCTTCGAGGTGATTGTTATTAAAAAAGGGTTAAATAAAAGTAATCATTATACTCATTTTAATATGTTTTGGTTTAGTATTAAAAGTTATCCCTACACTCTGCTTAGACGGGAGCACTTGAGACATTAAAAATATTGCTTTTGCTTTATTAAAATTTATCCCCTAAATGAGAATTAAATTATTGTACGGTCCTTCACTGGTGCAATGATTATAATTAGGAAAGGGAAAAAGTTTTGTTTTTTTTGTTTTTTTTTTTTTTTTGAGTGGTTTGCCTTGGACAATGTGGGAGATTATAAAAAAAATGTTTTATGCATTTTAAAAATTGTTTAATGTTTAATAAATATTTTTAGAAATTTAAATATTAGAAAAATATTTAAGTATATTTTAAATATTTGAAAACTCGTTAGCTATTACAAAATATTTTATATATTTTAAAAACTGTTAAAAATATTTAATAGAATGTTTAAAATATTTAGCACAATATTTTAAATATATTCTAAACAGTTGAATAAGTTTCTAAATATTGAAAAATATTTATACAATATTCTAAATATTTAAACATAATTTTACATGTATAAAAAATTTGAATATTTATAAAATATTTTAAGAAATATTTGAAAAAATTGTTACATATTTAGAATATTAACGGAAGGTGGGAGAGATCTAAGATGGTGATAGCGGCGGTTGCCACAGGACAACGATGGCGGTGGTATTGGTGGGGGTAGGCCACCAACGCTGTATGAGATTTTTTTTTTTTTTTTTTTCAAAATTTAAAAAGTATTTGTTTAGATATTTAACGTATCATTTATTTATGGGGGATTTTTCAAATGTTTAAATAAACCATCAACATTCTTTTAATTAAATTGGAAAAATTGAAAAAATAAATATGAAATAAAGATATGAAAGATAAGAGAAGTCAGGATTATTTGCACTAAAAATCCCTGTACTTTACTTGCTGTGTTAATTTAGTTCTTATACTCTTAATTGTGTTAATTTATTCCTTTTACTTTTTATTGTATCAATTTAATCTCTCTGTTATTTACATTGTATCAGTTTAGTCATATGGTCAAATTGAAGTTAAGTTAATGATTTAACGGTATCCAATGTTGTTAGATATATTCAATTCACTATAAATCCACCCATTGACTCAATTTAATCCAACTTGTTGCCAAACAATCAAATTTCATCAAAAATTGAACATAAATTGTATTTCGAGGACCAATTGATACAATATAAATAGTGAAGGGACTAAATTGAAACAATTAAAAGTACAAGTACCAAATTGTTACAATGGACAAAGTATAGGGATTTTTGGCATAAATAACCCAAGAAGTTATATTATACTCAAACCAAACCTATAATGAATCATGAGTTAAAGAAGGGATAATGATTACCCCATTGATCATTGTGCCGTTAAAAATTATCCACCATTTTCTAACCCAAAATCAGACATGCACCATGTTGTAAACAGGTTCAATATTGATTTATTTTTAGATACTATGATATAAATCAGTAACCATATAAAATTATAGGGCATCAAACTAGTGCCTTAGTCAAGTACTCCTTGATGGTCTTGAAACCCATTTGATGTTACTCTTCCCATTTTAAATCCACCTCTGTTCCTCAATGAAAATGTAAGAGAGTTCATTTTAAGGTTATGACCTAGCATTACCAAGAATGTGTTCTTTAAATCATTTAAATGCTAGACCTATGTCATTAACTTCGTAATATTATCAAGGTATACTTCCATCATCTTGCCAATCAGGTCATGAAGAATCATATTCATGGCCTGTTAATAAGTACCGCCAACATTCTAGAACTCGAATGTCATGAGTATCCACTCAAGAGTCCTAATCAAACTTGAGCACCTAAACGGGGCTTATGGGTATCTGCCGAGGCAATCATTACCTGGATAATACCTCATGCTCCAGAGTTGAATCGACTAAAATGTGCGCTTTCGGCATTGGTTACTCATCCATAGGTGTGGCCGCATTTAGGTCCCTGAAATCGATGCAGACCTTATTCATTCTATTTATCCTAATTACCGTTACAATACTAGCAAACAAATCAAACCACTAGGCAATACAAATGAATTTTTCCTTAAAGAGTCTCTTGATTTCCTCCATGACTATGTCAATAAGTTCTTAGGAAATCCACCTTTGAGCCTGGATTACATGTTTAGCACGGGGTTTGGCATGACGCTTGTGCTTAACCAGGCTCCTGTCTAGACTCGACATCTTATGATTTTCCCAAGTGAAGAACTCCTTGATTTCAAGGAGCAAGCATATATAGGCACCCCTCTGCTAATCAGAGAGTAGTGCACTCTTGAAAGTTTGTCTTGACCTACCTTTTATTCTCAAGTTCACCACAATCAATGACTACGTCACAGGAGCTTTTAAATCATCCATCTTGGCTGGAGCTAGACTAACGTCAGCTAGTGTAATCTCCTTCTCATGGATAGTTTGGACCTTGAAGTCATATTCAAACAAATCTAGCTGATCCTTCAAACGTTGATCTCCAGCCTAAAAAGCTATCCGCTTTTATATTATCATGGAGTTTCTCTCCATTGCAAGGCTGCAAAGCTATTAGCTTTGACAAGTCTCTAAGCTTCTTTGGTGCACAGAATGGGGATGGAAATGCCCTGGACTTGTGTGCTTGAGCGTCTTTCTGAAAGCCTCACGTCCTCATTTTTTGTTGTTTCCTTCTAGATGTCCCATGTTCTGCTGGATATGTTTGAGGCTGACGTATCTAGAATTGTATTCCAAGTAACTATTTCGAGCTTGACAACAACATGTCTTGTAGCCTTTTGGGAAGTCCCTCGAGCTTGAGCCTCCTTGTCCCTTTCTAAGGGGTTTTAACTTCTCAGGCAACTGGGTGCAAGATGCCATTGTCTTAACTTCTAAAGGCCTCGCATCCCTCGAGGATGGCCTCACATGATAAGGGCATGACGTTTTACTTCAAAAAGCTGTCGTTCCAACTCCCTCGAGTTTGGGGTATAAATATTAGGGGATCAAATGTAGACCCATTTATTGAGCCACTATAAACCCACATGTGACTCGATCAGTAAACATTTCATTGCCAATTTGACCTATGTTTTAATCTAGTACGAAATTAACACATATTAAACTATTAAGTGAAAGCATTAACACATTTAAATTATAAGTATTAAATTAGCACAGTGAACAAAATACATAAATCAAGAAGCAAAACTACTATGCATTAAAATATTTTATATATATATATATATATATATATATATATATATATTAAATAAGACAAATAATTTAATTGTGTATTTTAATTTGAAAATTATATATTGTACATTACTAATTTTCATAAATTTATATTTAAATTAAATATATAAATCTATTTAATATATTAAGTAAAAGTTGTTAAGTAAAAGTTTTGTGCTTACTCCAAATCCCATCATCCTTAAAATCTCAATTTCTCAACTTTTATCAAAACTAAAAATAAAAATCAAATCCCTAGTTATACTCTCTTTAAAAAAAAAAATTTAAAACAAACAATTATCAAAAACAAATCAAATAAAAACCAAATCAAATCCCACGTTATATTCTCTTAAAAAAAAAAGATATAAAAACAATCAGTTATCCAAAACAAGTCAAATCTCACCTTATACTCTCTCAAATCAAAAATAAAAAAATTTAAAACCAGATGAAATTCGTTATACTATCTTGAAAAAAATAATCTATATATATATAAACAAATAGTTATCAACAAGAAATCAAATCCCACCTTATACTCTCTTACTCTCTTGAAATCAAATAAATAAACATAGATAAAAACAAATCAAAAATATATTATACGTTATATATAAAGATTAAAAACAACTTGTTATATAAAGATTAAAAACAACCGGTTATCATTCAAAACCCACGTTGCACTCTTCAAATCCCACTTTCTGGTCATATCTGTCACTTTCACACGAATCTAAAATTGGCAGCGAAAACTTTATACCATCTACCCCAAATCAAATTGTTAACTATCAAGTTATTCTTCATCCTATACGTGTCATAGTTTCATGCAAGAAATTCTAATTCATCACGTTATAAATTGTAAGTCAAATTTCTTTCATCTTTTCATTCATTAAGTCAAACAAATTAACTATTTGTATATTTTAATTACGTACTACAATATCAAACGCTTTGTAAGTATGTTGTAGAAAATATAAAAAGCATACGTGCATCATACGGGGAATGACTAATTTAATTTTATTTCAGCTACAATTGGAAAATATAATAAGATTGTTTAATTACATTGAATTGTTTTGGCACTTGGAGTGACAGTTTTCCTAAAGACTGCATTATGTCTCGAATATGTTCTACAATTTGAATATGTTAAATTCCTTTACAATTTGAATATGTTACATTTTAACATAGAAGCCCTTCTATTTTCAAACCAATTAATATTAGATGGAGCAAATAATCCTTTCTTTATGTCACCACGGCAGCCACCTCCACTGCTAGCCCGGCACCACTTCCTCAACACACCATCAGGATAAATAGAGATTTAGAATAAAATTTTAAACAAATTTGACTAATCTATTTTTGGTAGAATTGCATGAATTTATTTTCGAATTGCAATTGAAAAAAATTATTTTGGCATTTGATTGTTGAGGTATTTGGGTTGCCAGTTTTGCTAAAGACTGCATTATGGTTTTAAATAATTAAATGTTGGGGAATACTAAGAGTTGTAGATGGAAATAAGTCGCGGAGACTCTCAAAATGCTATATTAAAAAAAAATGTGGGAAAAAAATAAAAAATTAAATCCATGAATATGAAAAATATCTTCCAACATTCTGGGAAGTCATGTCCTCTTTACCCGACAGTAAAGCAGAGGGGAGTAATATTAATAGAGGTAAATTCTTATCCTTATTTCAAAAATTTTTATACCACTTGGAATTAATACTGAACTCATTTAAACAATTTCCTACACGTTACACTGAATTTGGTCTAATACACATGTGATTTACTCTTTTCAGAAACCTTCCCTAGAATGCAATCTCAATGGATAGACCTAACACTCTGGGCCGATCACAATGACAACTTAGATCTCGATCAGCATGCCTACAAAGGAGATGGAGACCCTTTCTTTCACAAACAAATGGAAGCAACAATCAGCAACAATAATTGCAGCGGCGAGTACTATAACATCAATGCCGGATGGTGCGAATGGAATTATTGTGGATTAGTTCAAGGAGAAGAGCAATTATTAGGAGGCAAGAAAAAGAGGGTCTGTAAAACGTGACAATACTACTGCAACACCAATGCACCCACAACCACAAAACCCAGGACTACGCCATTTGGACATCCCTAATGCTCCAGGAGCCCTTACAACACTCCCATCAGTGCCCACTACTGATATTGTTGCCACACCAACTACGAAAACTGTAAATAAAGGTAAAACAACATGACCACTATATTTCAAATAAGAACGTGCTATAATAAAATTGCAAATACTTATTCACTTTTTAACTTGTAGGTGAAAGTACTAGCACTCGGGTTCAATATGTGAAAGTAGATGCCATAGAAGTACAAGAACCAACACACAATTCTGAAGCCGTTGCAAATTCTAACTTGCGACCAACACTGATTACAACAGCAAACAATAACCACACAAGAATCACCACATTACAAAGCAATACAGAGGTTCACATAAACAGACATGTCAACAATGGTATGTAGTCTATAACTACCCCTTACTATGTTACTACATGTTCCTTGTGCAATGCACTATTATATTGTACACATTTATATATCATGTATTATGTTTGTTTAAAATCACAAGATACAATAATCTAAGTCATGATTGTATTATACTATGACAACAAATGTACTACATCATCAATATAAGTACTTCAAATGTAGGATTCAAGGAGTAAGTCTACTTACAGTCATGCATAGTATCTTTATACATATTTTGTGGAATTCATACTGTTATTTTTAATTCCACATTTTACATACGCATATTCATATATTTGTGAAGTTTTAAGATGAGGTTAGTACTTTTAATTAATAATATACATAAAATAGTTGACTACTATGCAAGATTAGTGAAGTATGTTCAACTGCTTATGTGAGGGACAACTATGAAACCAACCAAGGATACTGCAAAGATGGAACCTTGGTCGGTGAAATTCGAAGTGCCAACACTGCCAGGCAATTATGTGGGTGGAAGAAAGCACGTGCGATAGTAGTATGAGAAATCCCAAATTCAATCTATGTTGTAGTAGTGGACAAGTACAAATCCCAACACTCCGACCAACAGTACCATACTTGTAATCCTTAATAGAAGACTTAACCTTCATGAACCATATTCGGACATACAATGCCATGATGTCCTTCACATCAATGGGTGGAAGGATTGATAGAAGTGCGCAAAATGGGTGGGGTTCATACTCATTTAGAATTAGTGGAGCAATTTACCATCAAATTGGATCATTGGTTCCACAACAAGGTGTACAGCCGCAATATGCGCAGCTGTACACTTATGGCACAAAGAATGAGATAAGAAATTTGTGCAATGCACTTATGCCAAATAATGAATCATCAGTATTGGAGACAACACGTGTAGAAGGTCTACAACAAATGTTGGATGAAATCAACCCTTATGTTACAATATTTAGAAGTGCACGAGATATATTACGAACCCAAACAATGCCAAACCTTAAGATTTGCATTATTGAGGCAAGAAGTTCTCGACAATACATAAGGCCTATTGCAAATGAATTTGTGGCACTTATAGTTGGAGATGACTAATCTGCAATGGGGGAATTGTGATATCATCCTACATAGAATGGGTGGGCAGATTACAAAGGACAGATGAGACACATCCATCATACATGCCTTTACAATATCCTTTATTGTTTCCTTATAGTACAGAGGGTTGGCGACTAGGAATACCAACTTTCAATTTCACAGATCGAAACAACTCATTGGTAACAAAAAGACAATTTTATGCCTTTCGAATACAATTTCGCGAACATGAAGGGAGGAACCTTTTGCAAGGTGGACATTTATTCCAACAATTTGTTTTTGACTGTTACGCAGATCGAACATAATCGATTGCATTACTTGCAACGAAACCAAGGTAGGCTACGTGCAAAGTTATATATTGGCATAGAAGATGCACATATTGCCGGAGAAGTACCTGCCGGTGCTATTGGTCGTAGATTCATTCTTTCTTCAAGTTTCCAAGGTGGACCATGACATATAATACAACGGTACAAAGATGCCATGGTTATGTGTTGAGTTATGGGACCACTGGATTATTTCATCACCTTTACATGTAACCCAAAATGACCAGAGATTATAGAAGAACTATTTCAATCACCACAACAACAGCCATTAGACTGCCCCGACATAGTAGCACTAGTGTTCAAGATCAAATTGAAAGAGCTAATCCGAGATCTCAAGGAGTGAAAATCATTAGGAAGAGTAATAGCAGGTATCACACCTTCAATTTCTAATCTTTTATAGGTCCAATTTAACAAAAATTCAAAACTCTATTCATTTCAATGTCATGTAAACAGATATACATGTCATTGAGTTTCCGAAGCGTGGTTTACCGCATGCTCATATCTAGCTAACTGTGTCCAATGAAGAAAAGGCTTCATCTGTTGAGGATATTGATCAATATATATGTGCGAAATTACCAAACAAAGAAGAAGATCCTTTAGCATACGTGACTGTCAAAAAATTAATGATAAATGGCCCTTGAGGAGTGTACAATACAAATTTGCCTTGCATGGATGAAAACATGAAATATACTAAGCACTACCCAAAAAAATTTTGTAATGAGACCATATTTAATGACAATGGATTTGCCAATTATCATAGATGCAACAACGGCCGTACAATTGAAATAGGCGGCGAAACTGTCAGTAATAACTAGGTGGCACCTTACAATTGTGATTTTTTTGTAAAGGATGATTGTCACATCAACATTGAGCAGTGTGCGCACACAAAGCTGATAAAATACTTATACAATACATCCATAAAGAGTCTGATTATGCAACATTTGTAATTGAAGAAAATGTCCCAACGAGAGAACAGAACTATCAATGCCAACAAAATCCAATAGATGAGATAAAACAGTATTTAGATTGTCGATACATCTCACCAATTGAGTCATGTTGGAGAATATTTGAGTTTAAACTACAACATCAGTATCCATCTGTAGAAAGGCTACAATTCCACTTACCTAGAAAGCTAAATGTCACTTTTCATGACAATGATCACCTAACCAAATGTTGCCAATATCAATCAAGACAAGGACATAATGCTGACAGTGTTGTTCAAAGCAAATATACTACAAAGTTTAGTTACCCATTACACCGATGCTGAATTCCCAATATATTGAATATGGAATAGAACAGCAAGGAGGTGGACACCGAGACAACAATTCCTTTGCATTGGGAGGCTTGCGTATGCACATCCAAATTTAGGAGAGAGATTCTACCTTAGAATGCTATTAAACATTGTGCCAGGAGTGAAATGCTATGAGGATATAAGAACAGTAGAGGGGGTAACATATTCAACTTTTAAAGCAGCATGCCTAGCACATGGATTGTTGGATGATGACAACGAATGGCACAACATACAAACTGAAGCAGCCATGTGGACATCAAGATCACAACTTAGAAGAATGATTTGCTCAATATTACTGTTTTCTAAGGTTGCATAGCCAGAAGTATTAAAGGACAAGCATTAGAAAAATCTTACTGATGATTATGAAAGAAGAATGCATCAACACTTTAACAGCCCTAATGTCCAAAACATAGACGAACAACAAAAACAATGGGGCTTAATGGAGATTGAAAACATCCTCAATAAAAATGGCCGATCACTTAAAGACTAACCACCAATGCCAATGCCATCATGTACAAGCCCGAGATTGACAAGTTGGTTATGAGTAGAGCATATGCATTTTGGCACTGAAATAGAAGATGAACAATTCAAGCAATTTTTCCATGGCCAAAATGTGGGCCAAACACATGCTTTTCACACTATAATGGCAGCACATGAAAGAGGAGGCGGTGGTGTCTTCTTTGTCAATGGGAGTGGTGGCACGGGGAAGACATATCTATGGAAAACATTAATAGCACGGTTCAGATCTAAGAAAATGGTAGTATTGCTAGTTACTTCTTCTGAAATTGTCGCTTTGTTGCTCCCAACAGGAAAGACTGCACACAGTATGCTCAAAATACCTATTGAAACTGATGACACATCCTATTATTCAATTTCAAAACAATCAAATCAAGCTACTCTTATTTAGCAAGCATTATTGATAATATGGGACGAGGCCCCAATAACACATAGAAATGCATTTGAGGCAGTTGATCGCACGTTCAGGATATTTGTAATAAAGGTTTTTTTTTTCAGAGGAAAGTTGGTAGTATTAGGGGGGAGATTTCAGACAGATATTACCGGTCGTGTACAAAGGATCACGAGCAAACATTGTTGCTTCAACACCACAAAGAGCACCATTTTGGGAATATACACATATTTTACTTTTACAAATGAACACGCGCTTGGTGGGGAACACTGTTACAGATGTAAATACGAACAACTGAATTAAGTTTGCTGATTGGATCAAACGATTAGGAGAAGGAAGAATAAAGGGAAGAGCACGATTTGGAGGCTATAAACATGATTGGATACAAATTTCTAAACAATTTCTGCTGCAAAATAGTGATCATAGTGTCTCACAATTAATTGACTTTGTGTACCTAGATTTGCAAAAAAATTACACTGACAGCAACTACCTCAAAGAACGTGCAATTTTAACTCCAAAAAACATACATGTTGATGTGTTAAATACCAAAATGCTTGCTTTGCTTCCTGAAAACTTAAGAATATATTTAAATGCAGACAAATTATTTATGGCAAACCAAGATGGAATAAATGATGAAATGCATCCACCAGAGTTCCTACATTCTCTACAGTTTCCAGGTATACCTGTCCACGTTTTAGAGAAGAAAGTTGGTGCACCTGTGATGTTGAAGCGAAATCTTGATCCCTCATCTGGACTGCGCAGTGAAACAAGGTTAAGAATCCAAAAATTAGGTAGAAAAGTCACTAAGGTGAAGATCATCACTGGGAAAAACATTGGAGAAAATGTACTCATACCAAGGATTGACTTAACTTCGTCACAGCAGCAGAGTCCAATACCATTCAAAAGAAGACAATTTCTTATCCAATTAGCATTTGCAATGAAAATCAACAAGAGCCAAGGACAAACACTAAAAATGTTGGTGTTGACCTTCCACAACCTGTATTTTCTCGTGGACAATTGTTGCAGTATCATGCATCACATCACCAATTGGTTTGAAAATACTATTATGCGTTGATGACATTGATTCTTGCAATTGGATGAAGAATGTGGTGTGTAGAGAAATCTTACAAAACATATAATAAGGTCATATAATGTGTTGAAGCATAAGTATAAAACTTAGATGATGCTTAACAGGTACTTAATGTAGTAAGCAATTTTCTTTAGTAGATATATTTCCAATATGCAATTTTCTTTAACAGATACTTTCTGAACTTATATATTATAGAAAAGCTAACAAATTTGTGGCTTGACTTAACTGAGTTGATAATTATAAATGTAGAATTGCCAATGCAGTACTACCCTATCGCTACATTGGACCAGCAACCCCTAACAGCAAATGTGAAGGCACGTTTAGTAAGGGACTATGGCATTCAATGTCACAACAAAGGAGGTAGGATGCATCATACTTGGAAGCTAATAGTCATCAATAATCAGGCCACAATGTCCTGTTGAAATTCACTCGAAATACAGAAATACTGACTCTTTCTGAAGAACAATGTACTGACCATCCTTTCGAAAAGGAAAAAAATTGTTCATCTTGGACAGGTGCATCAACATTTTCAGCGAGAAACAACATACATAGGTATGTCAAAAAATAATAATATTTTATAACATACACCATTGTTATAACATCGTATGCAATGAATTGTTCATTAAATTATAGATGTCATTGGTATGGTGATCTCCGTATCCACTTTGGCCACCACACACAAAAACTCATCTATGAGACGGGAAGTACTGCTATGCGATAGGCTGTAAGTGATCATCAAAACTATTTGTGCACACATCGCAACCATTTGTGGTCATCTACAAATTACATTTCTCTTTTATATATTCTACAGGATGGGAACAACGCGTTTGATATTATGGAGCAATCTTGGATCAGATGGGGGAGATTTTCTATTCACACACACTGAAAAAGACAATGTGCTTCTAGCATCCCAAGTAGCAATAAGGTTATATAATGGTATGGCTTATTGTATGCATTGTTTAATACATAATGCTTATATAAGATAGATTTGTAGCAAAACTGTACATTTTACAATATTTATGCAAGGATGACACTTTCAACAACTGCCGAAACATCGTTCCTTATCAGTATTGAGCATCCAGAAATAAGAATGTTTAATCTCAGCCCTTTATTTTGAATTCAATGACTGAGATTTAAGCTCTTATATCTCACCATAGTCAAATGCTCTCATTTGATATTCACCCTATATATATGTGTGTGTGTGTGTGTGTCTGTCTGTCTGTATATTAGATTTTTGAAAACATTTGTAAATCAAGTACAAAGTTCCTTGTATATAAAGTTACCGATGCCATCAGACAAGATATAGACGGCAACTTGTGAGGGTCTTGTCAAGGCAAAGTTTGGGAAGGATATGATGTATACAATCTTACTTTTACAGGGTGCTACTTTTTTTTGATCATATATTCGCCCTTAGGCATGGGAGTGGGGGGAAGGGAAGGGGGGTAGTGAGAATCGAACTTGGGGTGTTGGAGTAGCACTCAAGCCCAATTTCCATTGGGCTCCCAAAAGGGATTCTCGGGTGCTACTTTGTAGAGAGGTTGTTTCCGAAGGGGCCGCACCCCTAAAATGAAAGAAGGAACACATTTACAAAATTTAAGTCAAATAAGGCAATATCAGACACAGTGAGAACAATAAATCCACAACAACAATAGACATGCACATCTAGGGGCACTGTGAACTTGCATCAATGTGTTTTTCTCTCCTAACAACTATATTGGCCACGCCTATTTTTGACCGCCACTTATCTCTATTTATGGTCATCTATTGAGTGAGGATTAAGTGGGAAAAATTATGTCTATTAATCTTCATCTAACTTTTCTTGTATTACCAAACTTGGCTATGTAATGTTAGGGAAACAATTATTTTAGAAGTTATTAAATAACTTACGTCTGTCAATATGAAAATGATATTTTTTGTTCCAACTCTTATTGATTATTAGCTTGGAATATGATCAGGTTGACAATTTTAATACCACAACAAAAATGCTACAAGTGTATTTAAATAAGGGAAATTATCACTTAATGAGATTTGAGTTTTGATTATTTATTACTACATATTCAAATATATTTAATATGCATGCGAAATCTTCTTTTGGTTTTTAAAATTATTTCGGATATAATTGATATAAGTTTTCAAGCTGGATTATCAAATTTATTTTAGTTAATATTTGATAGTGTCCTTGATGAAATTATATGTTAGCAAACTTATTTTAATTTTGACCAGCAGTTTTAGGATATATGTATATAATAGAAGATGTTACTACCTTATAATACAATAGATTGTTGGATTTACATTTATTCATGTCCATTAAATAATAACATAGATTAAACGAACATGTATAGTAATAACGGGAAACGGCCAATGGTGTTAAGCTTTGAAATGATTTGCTTGCTTGACTGTTATTCGTAGAACTTATGGAACTGCTGCACAGTCACTTCTGTGCGCACACAATGCATCCTTGGCTCTTTCACCCGTCGCAACCTTATAAGTCATACAAAAAAATAAAATTACAAATTAAAATAAAAAATTAAAATTAAGAAAATTGCTTCATCAATATATTTAATAAGTTAATAATTTTCATTATATTTATTTTAAACTAGTAAGATCAGTACAGGGGAGAGGGGGGAAGGTGCCTTGAATCCATGAGCTTGGTATTAACTAAAGCATCACCAATAATGGGACAAAAAGGCTTCGAGGCAATTGTTATTACTTTATAGGTATGTTTGGTGTCAGGTTAAGAAGGGTTAAATAAGAGTAATCATTACACTCATTTTAATATGTTTTGGTTTAGTATTAAAATTTATTTTCAGACCCTTTTTAGACGAAAGTATTTAAAAAACTGAAAATATTGCTTTTGCTTTATTAAAATTTTTCCCCTAAATGAGGTTTAAATCATTGTACTACCCTTCACTAGTGCAATGATTATAATAAGGAAAGGGCAAAAGTTTTTTTTTTTTTTTTTTTTAAGTGATTTGCCTTGGACAATGTGAGAGATTGTAAAAAATATTTTATGCATTTTAAAAATAGTTTAATATTTAATAAATATTTTTAGAAATTATAAATATTAGAAAAATATTTAACTTTTTTTTTAAATATTTGCAAACTATTTAGCTATTACAAAATATTTTATATATTTTAAAAAACTATTAAAAATATTTAATAGAATGTTTAAAATATTTAGCACAATATCTTAAATATTTTAAATATTTTCTAAATAATTGAATAAGCTTCTAAGTACTGAAAAATATTTATACAATATTCTAAATATTTAAACATAATTTTAATTGTATAAAAAATTTAATTATTTATGAAATATTTGAAAAACTTGTTACATATTAAAAACTAACGGAAGGTGAGAGAAATCTAAGATGGTGAATTGGCGGTTGCAACAGGACAGCAATGGTGGTGGTGTTGGTGGGGGTAGGCCATCAGCATTGTATGAGCGATTTTTTTATTTTTTCAAAATTTTAAAATTATTTTTTTAGATATTTAAAGTATCATTTATTTATGGGGAATTTTCCAAATATTTTAATAAACCATCAACATTCATTTAATTAAATTGAAAAAATTGAAAAATAAATATGAAATAAAGATATGAAAGATAAGAGAAGTTAGGGTTATTTGCACCAAAGGTCCCTGTACTTTACTTCCTGTGTTAATTTAATCATTGTACTTTTAGTTATGTTAATTTATTCCTTGAACTTTTAATTGTGTCAATTTAATCTCTTTATTATTTATATTGTGTCAGTTTAGTCATATGAACAAATTAAAGTTAAGTTAATGAGTTAACGGTATACAATTATGTTAGATGCAATCAATTCACTACAAATCCACCCATTGACTCAATTTAATCCAACTTGTTGCCAAACAATTACAAATTTCATCAAAAATTGAACATAAATTGTATTTTTCATGCAATTAAAAGTACAAGGACCAAATTGTTATAATGGGCAAAGTATAGGGACTTTTGGCATAAATAACCCAAGAAGTTATATTATACTCAAACTAAACCTATAATGAATCGCGAGTTAAAGACGGGATAATGATTACCGTATTACCCATTGCACCATTAAAGATTACCCACCATTTTCTAACCTAAAATCAAACATGCCCCTTGTTGTAAACAAGTTCAATATCGATTTATTTTTAAGTACTGTGATATAAATAAGTAACCATATAAAATTATGGGGCATCAAAACTGGCGTCTTAGTCAAGTAATCCTTGATGGCCTTGAAACCCATTTGATGTTACTCTTCCCATTTGGATCCTAAATAAAAATTTTAGAGGGTTCATTTTAAGGTTATGACTTATCATTACCAAGAATGTGTTTGTTAAATCATTTGAATGCTAGACCTATGTCATTAACTTCACAATATTATCAAGGTACACTTCCATCATCTTGCCAATCAGATCATGAAGAATCATATTCATGGCCCGTTGATAGGTACCGCCAACATTCTAGAACTCGAAAGACATGAGTATCCACACAAGAGTCCTAATCAACCTTGAGCACCTAAACAAGCCTTATGTGTATCTATCGAGGCAATTATTACCTGGATAATACCTCATGCTTCAGAGTCGAACCGACTAAAATGTGCGCTTTAGGCATTGGTTACTCCGCATTTTGGTCCCTGAAATCAATGCATACCTTATTCATTCCATTTATCCTAATTACCGTTACGATATTAGCAAACAACTCAACGCACTAGGCAATACAAATGATGTTTTCCTTGAAGGGTCTCTTGATTTCCTCCATGACTATGTGAATAAGTTCTTAGGAAATCCGCCTTTGAGCCTTGATTGCAAGTTTAGCACGGGGTTTGATGTGAAGCCTAGCTTAACCAAGCTCCTGTCTAGACCCGACATCTTATGATTTTCCCAAGTGAAGCACTCCTTGATTTCAAGGAGCAAGCATACATACGCACCCTCTATTAATTAGAGAGTAGTCCACTCATGAAAGTTTGTCTTGACCCGTCTTCTATTCTAAAGTTGACCACAATCAACGACTACGTGACCGGAGCTTTTAAATCATCCATCTTGTCTGGAGCTGGACTAAAGTCAGCCAGTGCTATCTCCTTCTCATGGATAGTTTGGACCTTGAAGCCATATTCAAACAAATCTAGCTCATCCTCCAAAAGTTGATCCCCAGCCTGCAAAGCTGTCAGCTTTTATATTATCTTGGAGTTTCTCTCCATTATAAGGCTGCAAAGCTATTGCCTTTGATATTATTTTTGATTTTCTCTCCATTGCAAGGCTTGGCTACCTTTGATATCTCATTCTCTCAGTACGGCTGTCATGAACTCTTGATGCCAGAAACCAAGGACTCAACCTTTACTTGGTCTGCTTCAACCTCATATGGTGGTAAACCTTGTTAGGAACAGTGTCCTGAAATTCAGATTTATTCTGGATATATTATTTTAATTAATAAACAAAATTGAAGCTCCAGTTGTTTCCTAGTTAAATTTGTGTATTTGAGCATTTATACTGCATGTGATTTTCTTTCGAGAGGCATCCATGAGATAGGTGTAGTCCTCAGACTACAATTTAAATGTTAGTTCTAAGTGGTTTATGAGACTAAACCACAGATAGACTTGAAACAAATGATATGGACTGTTGTTTGAAAGACTCATAGTCGAAGACAAGTCTGGACCACTTGTATGTTAAGACTATAAAGAGACACTTTAGATGGATTGTCTTGGTCATGTGGATGGAGATCCAAAAGTGTTAAGTTAGTGTGTTTGACACACTGAGTTGGACCATGTGGGTTACTTATTTTTAGACTACTATCAGAGATGAGTGATTCGCATTATACTGTTTGAACGACGACTCTAAATCCTAAGGGTATTCTGGACTTGTGCATGGAGCGTTAATTACTTTGGTGTACTATAAGTAAGATCCAAAACGAGTGACTGAAATCCCATGTACACTGGGTAGAAGGATCAGGTATTCAATAGGGGATCTACAGTGTTTTATGAGATACAGATGTCCCCTTAGTTGATTCGCAAATGTTTGAATGATTCAGAAACTTTGGCCAAAGTATTCTAAGTGTTTGACATTTGGAATTTATACTGTGAATATGTTCAAGTATAAATGAATTATTCAGTGAAGGGCGAGTTGGTAACTAATGGAGAAGCTGTGAGAAGGATAATGGTAGTAGTTATATTTATCCTTTGTCATGGACATCTAGTGGAGGGGTTGTTGTCATCATTACAGTATATTAGGGAGATATCGAATAAATAATTTAAGTCTGGAGTACAATGAGATTTATTTAGTGGAATTAAGTCTCATTAAATGGTAATTAAACTAATTGAGATGATTTAATTTAACCCGTTTGGAGCTAGATTTAAATTGTCCCCGAGGTCCCTACGCAAGCCTCTGTATATTTATTGCTATTGGAAAAATATTAAAGAATTCATGAGATGAATTATTTATCCATAAGATGGGTAAATTAATTTTGCCAAACATTATTCATGAGATGAATAAATATTAAAAAATTATAAAATAAAATAATTTAAAATATTAAAATTCATAAGATGAATTTTTG
The DNA here is from genome assembly GCA_018398585.1 of Simmondsia chinensis. NCBI lineage: Eukaryota > Viridiplantae > Streptophyta > Magnoliopsida > Caryophyllales > Simmondsiaceae > Simmondsia > Simmondsia chinensis. Next base: position 10,026,895 of record JAGTTD010000016.1, read on the forward strand.
CATGTGTGAAAAAAAAAATAGCTTTTGTATAGCCTGCACAGTGACGATCCGCGTATATCGGATCGAGCCAACCAGCGCGTGACGGAACGCCAACTGTGGCGATCCGTGAGCTACGACGGACCAATCACGGCCCGACACATGTCATTCTAATTTAAAATAATAGGCGATTGGGCTGTTAATTAAACGACGCATTTTAACTATGTTTTGAATAAAACGCTGCGTTTTGGACTTAAAACTGCAATTTGTTTTGCGCGTCCCACATCGAATTTTTCACTCCAAAATATTTCTATAAATAGAGGGGCTTATTCCGAGGTTTGGCATTCGAGTCAAAATATTTCTTGAGGGTTTTTGAAATTGTTTCGGAGATCAAATTTAATATTTTTCGTAGCCCACCCTCCGGGCAGTTCGAGGTTATTGCGTAGAAGGTCTCGAGGTCTCGGCTTTGAATAATATTATTCTCTTTCTGGTTTTTCTGTTTATTGGAGCAATTCAGGGTATGTTTTTCTTTCCTTCTTCTTTTAGTTTTGCGTTTCTATTTATTTACAGTATTTGTTATTATACCTATTTAAGTTTATGTATTGTTATGAATGTATTAGAGTAAAAGCTCTGTAGATCTAAATTAAGAATTTAGATCTAATGATTTAAATTATGAATTTAAGTCAGTAGATTTAAAATTAGGAATTATAAATCAACCCTAGGTTTAGAGTTATAAATTCTAAGCCTGTTCCGCTGCGTAATCTTTAGGGAGAATTTTTGAAATTCATCCCAACAACCTGTATTAGGGCAAAAGGTTTATAGAGATAAACCTATTCCCGGGAACTCTCGCACGTGAGGTGTCATGAAGCGTGACTCTCCGACCGGGGGCTTAGGTAGAGAGAACAGTCTCCTACTTTAAGTGCTCTAATAGGTGCCTATTGTTGTGACCATAGTTGAGAACTGTGAACCCAATAGTCGGCATCAGAGTTTATTTTTCAACAAAATTTTAATGCTTTTACCCAACAATTGGTATAAGAGCTAGCCTCTGATTACATTCATAATATACATGACTAGGTATAATAAGATCGAAAAAAATAGATTTGCGATTTAATAAAATAGAGATTTTATTAAAAAAGGAAAGTAAGTTTAATTTGACGATTTGATTTAAATTGTTTAAATCAATAAATAATTAACAGTTAATTCAGATTATTATTTTTATTTGTGATTTAAATTGTTTGAATCATTAAAATAGCTAATTGTTAATTAGATTGTTTTAAAGTATCGATTTAAATTGTTTAAATCGGTTAAGAAGGTTAATAGTTAACTAGGTAATTTATAGTGACGATTTAAATTGTTTAAATCGTTAATGAATTAATTGTTAATTCGGAACAACCCATAAATTTGCGTTTGCGTTTGCGTTGTTCGTATAATAAGATTATACGTTCTCAGTCATGAATTACTAAATCAGATAAAATTGATCTAATAAGATTAGATTTAAATATTTTTTGTATATTAGCTAACATTGATCTAATAAGATTAGATTTATATTTTTTTTTTTATATATTGAATAAAGTTGATCTAATGGGATTAGATTTAATTATTTTATACTAAATCGGATAAAATTGATATAATGAGATTAAATTCAATTTATTTTAAAATTAAATATTTTAATTTTAAAATTAAAAAAATAATAATTAAAAAAAAATTTCTGACGCTTTTTGTTAGCATCAGGCTGAGGCTGACGTTAGCAACAGTAAAAAAAAATTTATTTATTTTTATTTTGGGACGTAAGGACGTCAAGATTGATTTACTTAATAATTAACTTAATTATTTTATTAACTAATTTCTTTTTTAGAATGAGATTCTAAATTAATTATGAGATAATTTAAGTTATTTGAAATTATTTTAGAATAAGATTCTAAGTTAGACTAAAAGATAGTCTAAGTTAACTTTATTTTTTTAAAATATAAGTTAAATTTTGTTAATTAAATTTTAGAATAAGGTTCTAAACTAGACTATTGGATAGTCTAAGCTTGTTTAACTTTAGAATAAGATTCTAAAATAGACTATGGGATAGTCTAAACACAAATCGCTACTGTTTTTAAAATTACTTTAATTTAATTTTAGAATTAGATTTTGAAAAGTAGATTATGTGATGATCTATATTAAATGTTGGTATTGTTTAATTAAAATTAATTAATTAATTTTATTGATTGGTTTTAGAATGAGATTTCTAATGCAAGATTATAAGATAATCTATGCTTGAAAACGATAGTGTTTTTGAATAAATAAATTAATTAATTTTGTTTAATTTTAGAATGAGATTCTAAAGGGGATTATGAGATAATCCAGGTTGTAAACGCAAGTTAATTAAGAACCACTAATTATAAATATCAAGTGGGAGCGAGTTTTCAATTATTGTAACCTCACGGTCTCCATTGCCGGTCTAGCAGTATAGTAGATTGATAGACCTCCCCGCGGAGGATGTTTGTTTGCGGATTACAGGGTTAGACTTCTTTAGGATAAACCAAAGTGCAAAGAAGCGATGCGACCACGCTGCCATGGAGTATTTCGTGTATTTGTATGGAGGTTTAGGTAATGGTTTACACTTGACTAGCGTGATGCATTAGCCTCCCTGAGGAGCTCTGTTGTGTCATGTTAGAGACTAAGGTAAAGTGGTGAGTTAATCATGTTTAGTAAGAGTTACAAGAAAAACAGGTTAATTGAGAATAGTTCTCACCTGAACTAGCTTCGTGTGATCCTGCTGCCGGGGAGTAAGGAGTGGTGTGTTTGGGTCATCATTGTACGCATGATAGTACAGTTTGGTGGATATCTGACTTATTGTGTATGCTAAATTAAAAGAATATATATATCACTACATTATACATGACTCTTGTTAGACAATTACACATGTTTGCATTTACAATATTTTTTATGGATAGGGCTGGCGAACTTTGCTTGTTTTTTAAATACATAATGTAGTCACTAAACCAAATTACTTTGCCTTGAAAAATAAGTTAGACTTGATTATTACTCACAAGGGGCCTACTAGAAAGAAGGGCAAGGGCAAGGTTGTTATTGTAGCAACCAAGTCCATAAGGAAGTCAACAAAAGAAAAGTGTTTCTTTTGCAAGAAAACTAGGCCACTGGAAAAGAAACTAGACTAAGTACATAGCTACTCTTCCCACTAAGACTGCTAAGCCATCTGGTGAAGGTATGTTGATATCTCACTTATTTGAGTCTTGTGTAGTTGTGAGTTCACCAGGTTCCTGGTGGGTGGACTCAAGTTCAACTGACCATAACTGTAATATGTTACAGGAGCTCAGGCTAGCCTAAAAGCTACACGATGGGTGTTGTACCTGAAGGTCAGAGACAGTACAATAACGGTGGTCTTAAGTGTAGGAGATGTTAGCTTAGACTTTTGTAATAGAGTTTTGTTTTTAAAAAAATTGTTTATTTAAACCTTCGCTGCACATGAATTTGATTTCTATGTCTTGTTTTGTGAATAATTGTTATTCAATTAATTTTGATAATGGAGATTTTAATATGAGAAATAAATTGTTTATTTGCAAATGTACATGAATGAATTGTTTATTCATGTTATTTCCTTATCAAAACTATGGAAATTATTTAAATGAATTTAACGTAAGTTCACTTGTTCAGTCTTCTAAAAGAAAACACCCTGAATGTGATATTGCCTACGCATGGCACCAACGTACAAGGTTAGTGGCTTGCTTGAGCTGATTCACATAGATGTATGTGGACTAACACATGTTCAGGCAAGAGGTGGGTATGAGTACTTATTCACGTTTAGTGATGATTACTCAAGGCATGTATATGTTTACGTAATTAGACATTAATCGGACTCTTTTGAAAAGTTCAAAGTGTACAAAGCTGAATTTGAAAAGCAATTAGGTAAACAAGTTAAATCACTTCTATTAGATCGAGGTGGTGAATATTTTTCGGGTGAGTTTTTTGGATTTCCAAACTGCAATTTGAGATGAGATCTCAGCATTGTGCTCTGGTTACACCGCAGCAGAATGGTGTTACAAATAAAAGGAACAAGGACGGTTTTTTCTATAGTTTTTGATTTAAAAGGTCTTTTGTAAATACAATGCAAAATACTTAGAGAAGGATTTTGCAAGTAAGCTACAAAACAAAAACAAAACGGTATTAAAGAAAAATGACAATAATTTTGAACAGCTACACACAACTTAAATCATAGTGGGAGCATTAGATGCGCCTACTAATAGGAACAAGAATGTTTCAAGTACACGAAAGCTTAAGTGTAGTGGCAGGATTGTCAGGACACCTGACAGGTTCATAGCGGAAGCCTTAGTGGTTGACCGTGGCATTGAATCTGATCCTTTTAGGCACAATGAAGCAATAAAGTGTTCTAGTTTTGTGCAATCGGTTGCTCAAATCATGCGTGTACAAATGATATTAAGAGAGAGTAGTGACTTTCTTGGTATTGTATGTGAACGATATACTACTCATTAAGAACGATGTAGGGGTGTCATTAGCTGTAAAGACTTGGTTGTCATGATAGCTCAATATGAAAGACATAGGAGAAGCAAGCTCTACTCTTAGGATTAAGCTTCTGCGAGATCGTAAGAGTAGGGTGTTGGGTCTTTCTTTAGCCACTTATATTGGCAAAATGTTGTCAAGGTATAGCATGGAGTCTCTATTTCTTTTGAATAGTGTTCTAGGACACCTTAATAGGAGGAGCAATTGAGGAATATTCCATATGCTTTGGCAGTGGGAGCCTCAAGTATGCCATGCTGTGCATGAGACTTGATGTCTGCCATGCTATGTGATAGTATGCAGATGTCGGTCTAATCTGGGTCCAATGGACTAGGTGGCAGTGAAGTGTTTTCTCTAGTTCTTGAGAAGAACTAGAGATCCTATGTTGATCTTTCAAGGGGATGAGCTGGTTCCAGTTGGTTATAGTAATTTAAGACTTCCAGTTAGATTAATATGATAGACGTTCGACGTCTAAGTATGTATTTACCCTTAGAGTGGGAGCCATTAGTGAAGGGAACGTCAAGCAGTATTGTATTGCTGACTTCACAATAAAATAATTGTGCTCGCTAAGGGTTAGGCTCAGTAGATTTTTGGTTCAAACTTAAAAAGGGTGAGTATGAACTTTGTCATAAATTGGATTTAGGACAAGTGGGAGATTGTCAGGAACAGTGTCCTGAAATTCAGATTTATTCTGGATATATTATTTTAATTAATAAATAAAATTAAAGTTTCAGTCATTTCCTAGTTAAATTTGTGTATTTAAGCATTTATACTGCATGTGATTTTCTTTCGAGAGGCATCCATGAGATGGGTGTAGTCCTCAGACTATAATTTACATGTTTGTTCTAGGTGGTTTATGAGACTAAGCCACAGATAGACTTAGAACAAATGATATGGATTGTTATTTGAAAGACTCGTAGTTAAAGACAAGTCTGGACCACTTGTATGTTAAGACTATAATGAGACACTTTAGATGGCTTGTCTTGGTCATGTGGATAGAGATCCAAAAGTGTTAAGTTAGTGTGTTTGACACACTGAGTTGGACCATGTGGGTTACTTATTTCTAGACTACTATCAGAGATGAGTGATTTGCATTGTACTGTTTGAACGACGACTCTAAATCCTGAGGGTATTCTGGACTTGTGCATGGAGCGTTAGTTACTTTGGTGTACTATAAGTAAGGTCTAAAACGAATGACTGAAAGCCCACGTACACTGGGTAGCGTCGTGAAGTGTGACAAGGATCAGGTATTCAATAGGGAATCTACAGTCTTTTATGAGATACAGATGTCCCCTTAGTTGATTTGCAAATGTTTGAATGATTCGAAAACTTTGGCCAAAGTATTCCAAGTATTTGACATTTGGAATTTATACTGTGAATATGTTCAAGTATAAATGAATTCAGTGAAGGGCGAGTCGGTAACTAATGCAGAAGCTGTGAGAAGGATAATGGTAGTAGTTATATTTATCCTTTGTCAATATTAGGGAGATATCGAATAAATAATTTAAGTCTGGAGTGCAGTGAGATTTATTTAGTGGAATTAAGTCTCATTAAATGGTAATTAAATTACTTGAGATGATTTAATTTAACCCGTTTGGAGCTAGATTTAAATTGTCCCCGAGGTCCCTACTCAAGCCTCTGTATATTTATTGCCATTGGAAAAATATTAAAGAATTCATGAGATGATTTATTTATCCATAAGATGGGTAAATTAATTTTGCCAAACATTATTCATGAGATGAATAAATATTAAAAAATAATAAAATAAAATAATTTTAAAAAATTAAAATTCATAAGATGAATTTTTACATGTGTGAAACAAAAAAAAAAAAAAACTGCGTTTTTATACCCTGCACAGTGGCGATCCGCGTATAACGGATCCAGCCAACCAGCGAGCGACGGGACGCCAACTGTGGCGATCCGTGAGCTACGACGGACCAATCACGGCCCGACACATGTCATTCTAATTTAATATAATATGTGGTTGGACTATTAATTAAACGACGCGTTTTAACTATGTTTTCAATAAAACGCTGCGTTTTGGACTTAAAATTGCAATTTGTTTTTGCGCGTCCCACATCGAATTTTTCACTTTTTTCACTCCAAAATATTTCTATAAATAGAGGGGCTTATTCCGAGGTTTGGCATTCGAGTCAAAATATTTCTTGAGGGTTTCTGAAATTGTTTCGGAGATCAAATTTAATATTTTTCAGAGCCCACCCTCCGGCCAGTTCGAGGTTATTGCGTAGAAGGTCTCGGGGTCTCGGTTTTGAAGAATATTATTCTCTTTCTGGTTTTTCTGTTTATTGGAGCAATTCCAGGTATGTTTTTCTTTCTTTCTTCATTTAGTTTCGCTTTTCTATTTATTTACAATATTTGTTATTATACCTATTTAAGTTTATGTATTGTTATGAATGTATTAGAGTAAAAGGTCTGTAGATCTAAATTATGAATTTAAGTCAGTAGATTTAAAATTAGGAATTTTAAATTAACCCTCGGTTTAGAGTTATGAATTCTAAGCCTGTTCCGCTGCGTAATCTTTAGGGAGAATTTTTGAAATTCATCCCAACAACCGGTATTAGGGCAAAAGATTTATAGAGATAAACCTATTCCCTGGAACTCTCGCATGTGAGGTGTCACGAAGCGTGACTCTCCGACCGGGGGCTTAGGTAGAGAGAACAGTCTCCTACTTTAAGTGCTCTAATAGGTGCCTATTGGTGTGACCATAGCTGAGAACTGTGAACCCAATAGTCGGCATCAGAGTTTATTTTTCAACAAAATTTTAATGCTTTTCCCTGCAAACCTAAGATGGCTAGTCGGAAATTATGGTTCGGAGTTGCTGGTCCTAGTCACCCATATGGAAGCAACTCGGTCTTTGTAAGAGTCACCTCTTCAAAATTGGAACAAGTCATGAATAGCTTGTAGCTAATTCCTCATACGTCTTACAGTTCCTAAAAATCAATAACCAGCGAAGAAAAGAAGGGATAAAGTAGTTAGCATGTTGCTAATCCCTCACAAGAAAAGCATTATAGCTTGAAGTTGTATCCACAGCAATGAAAGCTTGGTAGCTGCTCAAATTGCCAAATGGTCAACTCATTGCACTTATTTGTGGCACCCAAAAATCCACAAATTCCCATGTCGGAGGTTATCAAGTCGTCCCTAGATTTTCAATTGACTCCAAGCATGTCTGAAGGTAAGATGTTCATGGCTGCACCATTGTCTTGTTCACAAAAATGCCCTAGAATATAGGCTTAATGTACAACAGCTTGATGTACCTTTTAGGTACACCTAGGGCACCAAACATCATCTACGCCACATTTAGGTGATCATAGGCGAACTTGAGAATGCTACAATTTGAATTAAGGGTAAGAATTTGAGGTTACCTCCACTTGTGACCACTACCTTTTTTACCATCTCTACTTGGGTCATCTTGTCGAGCGCTTCAACATCCCCTTTGAGCTTAACATGTTTGGTTCTCACCTTAAATTCAGTCGACAAGAGCTTGTAGCTTCTCCTGTGGCTTGTTAGAGGGAAGCTTCTTATTGGCGGTGTATTCATTTATTAACGCATCTCAAGGAGAGTTTTGCTCTTTGTTTTTGTTCCCAAAATTAGACATGGTCATGTTTACATTGTCAAATGGATCTAAAAATAGTATGACTTACGTTGATGCCTAAAGGTTTTAGCCTTTAGGATCAAGCGGAGATTTCCTCTTCGTTCGAGTCATATTCTTTCTTCAACATAGAATTGTATGCAAATCTTTCTCAGTAATAGTCTACTACATCACTAAAGGACGTGCCAAAGCATCTTTTAAGCCTTTTGCGTTCCTTCTTCCTCATGTTGTCAACAAAAGCAACACCTTCACCCTTTCACCCCTTTTGGTCCATCTAGGTCCATGGGCTTAGGAATAGTTACCATGCCAAAAACTAATGCCGTAGCTCTTTCCTGAAGCACTACATACTAGTGCCCGATAAACTAAGGCACAACTCTCTACTATCTTATTCCTCAATGACTTCCTTTTTGTGTCCTGGTCATCTTGACCCCTGACCCTTCTAGTTCAACCTTCGTCCAGTCTGTGTTTTGGGTTATGTGGTCTCCCATCTAGACATTGTCGAGGTTGACACTAATGTGCTAGTTTCTGGACAGAGAGCGGATCATGATTGAGTTGGAACACCACAACATGTATTTTATGTTCCTCTTTGGATATCACGCCCTCATAAAGAATGAGGGATCTTTTGGGAGTAACTTAAGGTTCCTTGTTGGACATACCAAATGATTTTTGCAACCACTAAACATGGTATTGGCTAGGTTTCACAGCTTCTTGGGATTTCCTTCTTAGAAGGGAACATAGTTTGGTAGCTTTCCCTAAGGAAAGCCGTGGCTAACTATGCCCAGTGACCGAGCATAATAGTCCCTTTCTTGAGCTACAAGGAGAGGAAGCTCTTAAAGATTGAACACTCACATGTAGGCTGCTCTTTGGTCATATGCTATCTATAAATCATATCCCAAGCTCCAAAGGGCTCCTGGGGAAACTCAAAAACCCTTTGTCAACTAACCTTTAGAATAGGCAATTAGCCATCCTAATTGGTGCCATGTCCAAAGTTGCCATTGTCTTCCTGCAATAGGCCTGCTCCTTACTTTTGACGTGAATTGGGGCTGCGAGACCAACAAGGGGAAGGATCGAGTGTTGCGGGGCTGCACACAACACTTATACAGGGGTTAGGGGAGAGAACGAGAGAGAAAGAGGGAAGGGGGCAGGAGAGCGAAAGGAGGGAGGGGTTTTTTTAATTTTATAATTATAAAATTTTTAAAATTTTATATTTTGAATATTTATTAATCAAATATCTATTAAATTTAATGTTTTTAATAAAATTTTAACTGATATCTTAGGTGTCCATTAAATTTTTGTTGAAAATATCTTTTTTGGGTCAGATAATATATCCGTTAAATATCTTTTTTTGTTGCAAATATCAAATTAATAGATATTTGATTAATCACTAGTAAAATTATAAATTTATATATTAGATGATGAAATATCATTTTATTATTTAGGTACTCGTTAATTTTTATTTAAAACATCCAATAAAAAAGGATATTAAATTTTTGTTGAAAAAAATGAAATAATAGAAAATTTTAATAGTTATCCAAAATTTTAACAGATATCTGATTAATAAATACTCAAAAGACAAATTTATAGATTAGATGATGAAATATTATTTTATTATTTAGGTGCCCATAATATTTTTATTTAAATTATCAAATGACGAAGAAAATTTAACATATATCTAATTAATATATAGTAAAAATATAAATTTATATATTAAAATTATTTTATTTAATAATTTTTAATAAATAAAAATTATATATATATATAAAATATTTTTTTTAATTTTTTGTGGCACAGCCAATTGTGTAGTGCCTAGAGGCTCTGCACTTGTTCCTTGCCTGATCAACAACTTCTATTACTTAAGTTGGACTAGACTTGGGAAAGAATTTTTATCTGTAAACACATACTCCCTTGCTTCCATAGCATCCTAAATTATGTTCCTAAAGATGACATAATTCTTGGTCAAATGTTTAAATAAATCGTGCTATTTATAGTGAACCTTTCTTTTCTTTAAAGGCGGAGCCACTATTATGGCCCCAATGACTGCAATTCAAAACATATTATACGTATTAGGTACTGTGCATTGACATTTTCTTTTGTGTAAAAAAGTTAAAATTGTGCTTAATCATTTGCTAAAATTTTGTATGTTCATCATTTTCAATATAATATGCGAAAAGGACAAAAATTCCTTTATGTCATTATTGGTCCTATAGAATTGTAACATATAAAAGCCTAAAAATACTTTACGTCATAGCTACATAGTTGTATGAGCATTTAATATATTATATATTTGTACATGCTTTTAGACTCTTTTGGCTTTTTAGAAATATGGTATATATGATGTTATTGTGTGTTATTTATTAAGAAAATATTATTATGTGTTATTTATTACTCTGCACAGTCATTTAATATGTCTTAAATAAGACATATTTATACATACAGGATGTATTCAGTCCGTAATAACATTATGTCTATCATATCCGAATAATATATCAAAAAGTATCATCACAATCACTCTTAGTATGAGCTCCTAGATTAAAAAAAAAAGTTCCTAGATCTGGCACTGCCTTTCATGGTCTTAGGATCAAGTTTCTTATGCTTACCTTTTAAATTGAGCATATTATTTATTTCGAGCCAATCGAAAATCATGTCAACTTTTGACAGGTTGAATGGCTATTTGCAAAGCTTTTGGCTTTTAGTCCAACTTTCTAGCCTTGGATTGCTTTTTAACTAAGGGATTGCGTATTACGGCTCCTTTAACGTACTCAGCTGCATCAATATCCTAAACATGTTATTCATCTCACAGCACGACCTCATGTAGCCCAACTAGTTGCTTTTTTTATTGAGACTTTAATATTGAACGATTGTCTCTTACCTAGCATTGCATTTAGCTAGTTATACATGTAGTGGTCTTCCTATATTCGAGGTACAAATTATTCTGTGCTATCTCGACATACTTGATCTCGGGTAAGACCATAGTGCATATCTAATTTGGCTGTATGATACCCATTGCTAAAGTCATCTACCAACTCACCTTGCCCATTTTTTGACCCAGGCTAATTAGACATGGACATTACCTTCTCCACTTTAGGAGACTTGACCTAGAACTTGAAGGAATTGTATTCTCTTTAGAGCCAATCTCCAAGGATTTAGAGTTGGATTTTGTCCTAAGAACTTGCGATTTTAGATTATTTAATTGATATTGGGTTTTAATGGCATTGTGTTCTTTATAGTGTTTATGTTATTATTGCTTTATTGTAGCCATGGTAAAACCCATAGGATATGTACAATGGGATTAGCATTGTGAGGTTAGTCACAATATTGCGAGCTAATGCCCTAATAATAGTTTACTTAAATGTTCTTGGTTGTAAGTTTCTAAAGAATGGCCATCAGTGGATCCCAATAGACCAACATATTGTATGATTGGCTTATTCGATAGAGGAGTAGTTGATCTTAAGACTATTGGTGTGCAGACACCAAGGCATAGGTTTGGGTGCATACGGATGATATATTCACTAAACAGACCCACTTGATAACGCCTACATGGATTGACTATGCCAAACTATCAATAGGTAGTTCCCATAGTGGCAATTGCTTAAGCAGGTTCCTTAAACCTAAGTTCGCCATTGTGGCTCGTGAACAACTAACTATTCTCCAACTCTGCGCCTCTTGCTCCTAAGAGCTCTTGAAGAAATTTGATTAGGTATATTAAGTAGTCAAGAAGTAAGTGAGTGAAGCTTAAGGGATTAATAACTCCTTGTGCTAGGATAGATGTTCTATAAACCATCATATGCGAAAACTTGCAAAGTTCTTGGCTAAGGCAAATAGGAAATAAGAGAGAAGTCTCTTAGTTGGTCCTAAGAGAGTAACTGCGATGATATAAGTCATAGTCGAACCTATAAGAGATTTGATAGTAATCCATAAACTAGGGTTACTTAGAGCATATTGTGGTGGAGGGAACGTTGTTTCCGGGTAATTGTTTTCCAGCAGGCTCTTTCAATGGCAGTACTTTACTCATGTCATCATGTTGTTGGGATGCCCCTTCCAGAGGGCAACTTCCATTAGTGGATGCTCATGACTTGTAATGCTACTTAAGCAATTGTTCAAAATAGTTTGATAGGATGCTTTTGATTAGCAATCTTTTTAGTCATATTTCCTCAACGGACTTCACATTGATCCTACTTGTCTTGCACATAAAACAAGATTGACATAATCAAGTGCAATTCTTATTTTTTCAGAATTGAGATATCATTTCAGATTCTATATGGGGGTGGATTTAAGATAATTTCTTAGCACTGGAATATGCTTATTCCATCTAGAGGAAGCTGAAAGACAATTATGGCTTATGAAGACAAAAAACAAGGGCAATTTTCGAACACTAATAAATATTGTAATTGTTATATTAATTATAGTTTTCTAATTAGATTAAGAGATAACGAGTTTAAGATAAATAAGATTTAAATTACCAAATGAGATAATGTTAGGATAAAGCTACCATAATCTCTCCCTCTCTTTTCTCTCACATAGCATGAGCCTTGTAGGGATTATTTGGATGACTATAGATGCCCCTATATATATCCATATGTGTGTGCGTGTGTAATATTTTTCTATATTGAAGGATGATTGATCATCCTTGGGCTTTTAAGAAAACCTTAGAGAAGAAGAGAGAGAAGAGTCAAGCTGCCCCTTTAGAGAAGAGTAAGCAATCAACGTCCTTGAGCCCTTTCTTTTGTGAGTATTCTTTTTCATCTCATTGTCAAGATCTAAAAGGTTTGATCGGATTCTTCAATGCATTAGTATATTCACTGGTAGAGGTTTTACTCTTTTAAAACTCTTCGACATTCTAAAGGCTCCCAACCCAACGTAACATTTTATATTTACATATATATATAATTTCATTATGTGTTAATTGATCCGATATGGAGCAAAATTTTGTTGTTTTCCACACCGTTTAATATTTAAGTTCATATAAAACTCAGATTTGCTCGCGTCAATAGGTAACAAATTCATATTCAAGTGTAAGGAGCGGGGTTTTGGATTCCTCAAAGCATGAGAGGTGCCCCTGTCCCCCAATCTCATAGATTTGCTCGATTCTAGAATCAAGGCCCATGTTCCTCAAAGTGTAAGCTTGCCTTTGCTTCTATGGACCCTAGTACCACTGTGTAGGGATATGTTATGATCAAGCTAAACTTGAATCATAAACTTTTCAAGAGTTTTAAGTTCAAATAGAGTGAATTTAGATAAGGAAATAGAAGAATTAGATGAGAGGTAGATGAGATTGAGATGACAAGTAGAAAAGTAAGAGATCGAGGAAATCTAGAGAGAATTTAGAGAGAAAGATTCATCTTATGACATTACAATAGAAGAAATCACCTATTTACACTACACCATACTAATGGCGGTTAAGAGCAAGATACAAAGCATGAGGACCTGGACAACCGACTTACAAGCCAGGACAGTTGCCACTCTTGACTTGACTCAACTAACACTTGATTTAACCAACCAACATAACCACCATGAAGCAAGACTAAGGCAATTACAAGATCATTATTGAAATGAACTACTAGACTATTATTTATGACTTACTACTGTTAATCCCCTCTAATCACAATTATGACAATACTCCCCCCTTTGAGAGATTCTTGCCCTCAAGAATCGTAGGAGAACTTTCTTCACAAGAAAATGATTCAAGAACCCTTATTCGGCGAGAATGGTCAACAAGCACTCTCTGCCTTCTTCTTTGCGTAATCCACAACCTATGGCTTCCTTGTCCTGGGTCATCTTCATAACTGGATCTCAATACTCTAGGCCATCCCTTGGATCCTCTTCCGTTTCAATTCCCGTTAGTGCCATTAGATGTTGAGGATTACCCTTGTGACCAAGGTAGTACCTTTGATTACACTTGAAGCATAGCTTTTGGGCCTTTTTCTCCTCTAAACTCAATGCTTTAGTCCCATCAGTTGCAACTTGCAGCAAGGGAGCCAATGATCCACTCCTTTAACCCTCTTCAAAGTTGGTTAGTACGGTGGATTCATACAATCTTGCCTTTCAATAAGCTGTAGATAGTTTTGGAGGATTAAGTGCCTTGACTAGATTCTTGATCTTAGGATTAAGGCCACTAATGAAGCTAGAAACATAATGAGCCTCCTTTGCCCCGGATTAATGGACATCATTACTACTTTCAAATTTTCGAACCGATTCATGTACTCCTTGACACTACTCACTTGAGCTAACTTGTTGAAATTGTCCACTACATCTCCCGAATCTCCATCCCCATATCTTTCACACAATTCATCCACAAATCCTTGCCACGTTATAGATGGATTGCCAAGGATTAAGCTATGATACCAAACTTCTTGATCTCCTTGCAAATAAACCGCAGCCAATTCAACCTTCTCTACCTTCGGAGTAGCATACAACCTAAAGTATCTTTGACATCTTCAAATCCAAGATTGTGGTTGAGTGCCACTGAAAGTATCAAGTTCAACTTTCGACTGTCTAAATCCAGCTCTTCTCACCACTGCCATTGTTTCTCCTTATTCTTCTACTTGTCTAGGCGCTATATGATTCGGAAGTCGATCTTGAGAAAGTGCAAAAATAGCATTCCTGGTACCAGCAGAAGTAAGACGTACTGAAGTTCTTTCTTGAGGTTGCACCGAAGGGAGGATACCAGCACCAAGAAGAGTAACTTGTTTATTAATTTGTTCTGGCATCCCACTTAACCGCTGCTCAAGTTTTTGCTAAAGTTGATCTTGCCTCGTGTGTAATCTTTGCTCAAATGCTAGACACATCTCTTGCATTTGCTACTGCCACATTCCCATTTGTTCAACAATACCTCTGGTAGCACCTCCAGAAGCATTTACCACATTTACAACAGCACTAGAAGTGGTTCCAGCTACTGCTTCAGCATATGTCGTAGCTTGTGATCGAGCAGTAACACCTCCAGCCATTACAATTTGTTTCTTTCTTCTGGCCAGATCGGTATCCAATTCATGTGCAAAATAGATGCAATATTAGAAGTATAGGTAGCACTTAAATTTGATTCAAGTGGATCGAGTTACACTTCAATAGAATCGAGCACTTCTTTTAGCAACAGTTCACAATCGCAGCAATTCAAGTGAAGCATAAGTGTTGAAACTTGATTAAGCACTTTAGCAATTGGTGGTTGTTGATTCATGAAGTTCAATCGTAGGCCAACAGAATCTAATTAATTCCAGCTGAATCAGTGAACCTTGAGCCAGATCATAATGTTCAATTTCATATCACTCTAACCACAACTTAAGAATTGAATTTTCTTGATCAACTTCAACCAGAATAAGTAGATCTTAAGTCCAATGCCACACTGTCTTGTTCACTATGAATTCTACACTACTCTTGCTAAATATTAATGTGTGAATTCTATACAATTGCAGCCTCCAACTTAGCACTTCTGTTTGAATGAAGTACTGAAGCTAAATTGAGGTTAATTCAGCAAGATCAACATAAATTCAACTGATTTGAACACAGTTCCAGCTAGATCAATGAAGCATGGCTCAAGTCTCAAGAATAAGCTACATGATCACCTTAACAATAGCTTTTGCACTAGATCTTGATCGAAACAATCTTACAGCAACACTTGATGTCACATTCAGCACGATCTTGAGCAAATACAACACGATCTTGATCAAATGCAGCACAATCTTGAATGTCTTAGGTACAGCACGATCTTGATCAGTTACACTATGATTAAGAATTTGACAGCAAATAAGCTTGGTTTAAAGCTAATAGAATCAAACTGAATTCAATTTAACTCAATTTGAAGCAAATTCACAAGCTCTGAAACCAATTATTATGATTCAAGCTAAACTTGAATCATAAACTTGGTTTTAAAGAGTTTTAAGTTGAAATAGAGTGAATTCAGATGAGGAAATAGAAGAACTACAAGAGAATTAGATGAGAAGTAGATGAGATTGAGATGAGAAGTAGAGAAGAAGTAAGAGATAGAGGAAATTTAGAGCAAATTTAGAAAGAACGAGAGCAATTATCATTCATCTTATGACATTACAATAGAAGAAATTGCCTATTTATAGCAGACCATGCTAATGGCGCTTAAGAGCAAGATACAAAGAATAAGGACCTAGACATCCAACTTACTAGCAAGAACAGTCGCCGCTTTTGACCTGACTCAACTAACACTTGACTTAACCGACCAACATAACCACCATGAAGCAAGATTAAGGCAATTACAAGACCATTATTGAAATGAACTACTAGACTATTACTTATGACTTATTACTATTAGTCCACTCCAATCACGATCATGATAGGATATCCATTCTTAAGCCCGAACTAAGCCTTACCACTTTGAATCTATTGATTAGTAAGTGTCCTAGGCTCTCGAGGTATCATTGACCTTGATTTGGACACTGCGTGAACCTCTACTCCTCCCAAAGATCATATAAGGGTAATCACTTAGTGGTTTTGGTCTAACAATAGGGAGGTTAAAGCTCAATTGTCTAATATCTTTACTTCATTGTTTGTCTTAAGACGTTCCTAGCTATAATGCTCACAATAGAGAAAGGGTTGTGTTTATTTGGAAAATAGCCAACAATATCAATTTGTTTAGCTCTGGGAATATTTTAGCCACCCTCACTTTGAAACTCGCTAGAATGTCCTTAGGACTTGTGGATGTTCAAGTGGATTCTCAACTTCCATCTCCGAATAAAGCTAATCCATTGATTTGTTCACCTGCGAGGGAGGTTGTTCTTCTAGTTCGAATGCTTTATATTTTGGCCTTCCACTGTGGACGGTAGAAGAGTGTTTTTTCTTTTCTTTTTTTTTTTTTTTTGTGTGTGGTCGCCATAAATTGAAAGAAGTAAATGTCGCAAAATGGACTTACCATGACCCTTGGGTATGTCAATCTTAAACCGCACGTGTGTGCTTGCAATTCACTACTTTATACTAGTCTTGATATTCTTGATGAATATTACATCAAATTACGATTAATACATCAATTCAACCAATGCTCCAACTAAGGAATTTGTTAAATATTTTTATTAGATTCTAGTTATAAGATTTTTAGAAAACTAAGTAGATACAAACTCAACCCAAGTTGTGTTTGGGATGATGAAGCAAAGGCCACATACAACTTACCTCTAAAGCTTAAGAGATGGGAAATGGGGTGGACAAAAGTTAGAGATCTCGACATCCTACCTTGAGCTTGAGTAAATTAGGTGTATACTTGGCATCCTTTGATCAACATAACTTAACCAAGATTACTGGACTACTAAAGTAGGGAAAATGTTATCAAGCTCAAGACTTAGACATCAAAGCCCTAAAATGGTAAGTCAAACATATATTCACCTTGCTCACCAAGTAGCATTATTAACCTATGACAAAAACTATCAAGTTCAGCCTTAGCCATCAAAATTAAGTTGAGCCTTGGCCATCAAAACCTTACACCAATGGGGCTAACTCAACTCACTGAAAGGTAATGGGAACAAAAACTATGAAAAAAGGGATTACCTACTTTAAAATCATTCTTGAGCGCCCATTGTATCACTCAGAAGAAAAATAAGTATAATAGCAGCTACTCCTAAGGAGAAGGAAAAGATAAATGCAAACTTGTGATGTAAAGAAAATGAAAAGTTTGTGTTCATCATCCATGTAGATAACCATTGGATTATCATGTGGTACATAGATATCACCTAAGTCTTTGTCGGTGGAGGAGAGTCAAGTGGAGGCCTCGTATTTTTCATCTTGCATTCTCTTGGTTGTCACACCCAACAGTGATTATATCATATCAATCACTTTCTTTGGTTGTTCCATTTTGTCTTTAGCGATAACCGTTACCGACTATTTATTTTTTGATTTCTTTTTTTCTTGTCCCATGAGCCTTGCTTGGTTTTCTCGTATGCACCTCACCTGACATTCTTTAATTAGACGCCAGTATAACTTCTGGAAGGGACACCACTTGGAGTTGTTACCAGCGTGTATGGAATTCCTTTGCCAACAGTGGCCAAAAGGCTTCATTGCCCTTTATCTCATATGTGATGCGTCCTACTCCACTTCACGCGTTAAAGACTTGACCCAAATTTGGAGCGGAGACCATTGTCGATTCGTGATACTCCCTGTCAATGGTTTATGTTTGACCTTTCACCAATGCAAAACTTGAAATCAGAATTCTTCAAACCATAAATGAAGGAGCTTATGATGGTTTCATATGCCTGGTGCAGAATATCGGTCATAGCTTGAGTAAATCATCTTGCAAAATCTAGTAAGGATTTAGATTCTCTTTATTAGCAGAACGGCTATCTTCTTCTTCCATTTTTGGCTTAGAAAACGGTGGGTAAAATGTTCAACTAATTGTGCAAAGCTATTTATCGAACTCGTTGGAAGCAATGAAAACCACAATTGCGTAAACCATTTGAGCGTAGTTGGGAAAGACTTGCACCATACTTCTATTGGGGCATTCAGTATATATATCCTTGACTTGAATTCTGATACATGATCATTTGGATCTAGAGTTCCGTAGAATAGATCTATGTTAAGAAACTTACCTTTTCCACGAGAGATGATAAAATTTTTAAAGAAAAGGGTAAATGCTTTACATCTAGTTAGAATATTGGCAGAACGGTTGTCTCTTTAGGAGAAGAATTCATCTCTCCATGGTTTTCTTAGCTATTATTGTTGATTGATGTAGCCTTTGCTTTTGAACTATTCAGATTGAGGTAAGAATGTGCCTTTGTCTTCTCAGCATGAGGTGCTGATTGTACTTTCAGGGGTCTGTAAGAATTTGCACCTGCAGGGCGCTGAGTGTCTACTTTCTCAGCTGGTCCATTCATGCCTTGAAAAGTTTGTAGCTGGTTAATTCCCTTTGGTCATGGTGAATCTTGTTCTATTTCTCAAACGTCTTAGCCATCAATTACTGCATGGTGGCTTTGATGCATGGGATTTGGCTTTTTGGAACACACTCTATTTTGAGCTAGTCTATGGAAGGTTAAACAACTGTGATAACCTGTCCATATTGACAATCCTTCCACAAACGATGCAAAAATATTTTCAATATATTTGGTGTGGTAGTATGAGCCAAACTTAAGCTTTAATATGGCAACGTTATCAAAGTCATATTATCTTCATTCCATGAGACTTGGGGTGCATTCATTTTTTCTCATTATTTGAGAGGCAAAATATGTATTTATTGATGTTTTCCCTCATATGGACGTGTCACAGGTTTGAGCAAGCATGTTGTGAGCTAGGGTGAGGGTGTCGTGATCTTGGGAGCATGTTGAAGTTATGGGTGAGCATGATGTGGGCATGGGCGAGCATCTTGTGAGTTGGAGGGGTTTGTTACAGGTTGTGAGTTTCTATTTCCTGCATTTTCTGGTTCCTCTTACTTGCCAGACTCATGTCTTTCATGCTTGTCAGGCCTCCGTTCTTCATGTTCACCAGGTTCACATTCTTGATACTTGTGAGGTGCGCGTGCTTCATGCTTGTCAAGTCCTAGTCCTTTAAGGCTTGCCAGGTTTGCAACCTTCATGCTCGCTAAGCCCTAGTTCTTCATGCTTGCTAGGTCCACGTTCTTCATGCGAGCCTAGTCCATGCTCTTCACACTCGTGGAGCCCAAATACTACTGCAAATAGTATTTATTAGTATTATACATACACTGCTATAGTATAGGAGAGAGAATGAGAATTAAAGAGAAGAATTGAGAAAAAGTAGGATTGATAGAGAGATTAGAAGAAAAAGGAAGATTCTATTTCATTGCATAACCTCTCAAAGAAGACAACAACCTCCTTATATTCATATATTGGCGGCAAAGCTGAAAAATATCCAACTAACTTCTTCTAACCGACTTTCCCTCCTTGAATTAACCTGGTACAATAGCCCTTTAGCGATTACAATGCAATACAAGAGTAAAGGATACAACATAACATGGTAATTGATATAATAAAACTAATAGACACTATTCCTAACGTGGCCATTCATGATAATACCCCTTCGTTAAAGAAGGATTATTGTCTCAAGAATCAAACTCAGGAAGTTAGCTCTTGAGGAACTTAACGTCTTCCCATGTTGCAGCAGTCTTCTCTAAATTCGCCAATTGCACCAGCACTTGCTTAATTCTCTAACCTTTCTGTTGTATTGTCCTTGAACCTAAAATAGCAATAGGTTCCTGAAGGATGTTCCCACTCGAGCTTGCAATTGGGGGCTGGTTTGAGCATCTGGTGCCTGCCTTGATCTGCTTCTTCAAAAGGGACACATGGAAAATAGGATGAATGGAAGCTTTAGGGGGCAATTCTAGTAGATATGCCACTGCTCCTATTTGTTTTGTAGGATCTTGCAATGGCCAAAGTATCGGGCACTGAGCTTAGCATTCTTACAAATTGCAACTAATGTTTGTCTATAACGTTGCAATTTTAAGTAAAACATATCACCAACATCAAAGGACCTTTCTAATCTCTTCTTGTCTGCAAAAATTTTCATCCTTACTTGAGCCAACTACAAGTTATCCCACATCTGCTGAATTAATTGCTTCCTCTGCTTCATAATCTCTTCTACTTTAATTACATCAATGGAATTGTCTTGAGGAAAAATAGGGAATGAGGGATTGTATCCATACAAGGCCTTAAAGGGACTGGTGCTAAGGGAAGAATGGGCATGAGTATTATACCAATAGTCAGCTAATGACAGTCACCTGCGCCACTGCTTAGGAATGTTGAACATCATGCTACGCAAGTATTGCTCCACACTCTAATTCAATCTTTCAGTCTGCCCATCTGTTTGAGGATGATAAGCAGAACTTAAGGTTAAAGAGGAACCAAGCAACCTATACAATTCCTTCCAAAATGTTTTGGTGAAAAATCTATCCCTATCAGATAAGATGGATTGTGGCAGCCCATGGAGTCAATAAATGTTGTCCAAGAAGGATTTTGCAAACTTTTCAGTAGATATGGGATGATTGAGTGCTATAAAATGTCCATAGTTGGTAAGGCAATCAATCACTAACCATATGATCTCTCTTCCTTCCGATTTTGGTAGTCCTTCTATGAAATTCATGCTAATTTATTGCCAACCTCCCTCTGGTACAGGTAAAGGCTGCAATAAACTAGGATATGGAGTGTGATCAGTCTAGATGCGTTGGCAAACTTCACATGTCTGCACAATTTCTATCAAATCCTTCTTCATCCCATGCCAAAAAAAATGTTGATTGACTCTTTGATAAGACCCTTCGATGCCTAAATGCCCACCCAAGGCGAAAGAATGAAAGGCCAACATAATCTGTTTCCTTAAATTAGAGGCAGCTCCAATGTAAACTTTTCCTTTCACCCTCAATATGCCATTCAGCCAAGTCACTTTTAAGTCATTTTCCTCTGTTGTTGGTCCTTGAATACTCAAAGCTGTTATCTGATCTTGGGCAAATGAGTCTTGCTCATAGGACTTGAAAATTTCCTCCATCCATGTAGGAGCTACAATTGTGACTACTAAACAAGATCCTTCCTCCAGATCTTCTTGCCTTCCGGACAAGGCATCTGCTACAATATTCTCCTTTCTCCTCGTACACTCAATGGCATAATCCAAGCCTAACATTTTCATTAGGCCTTTCTTCTGCACCCTTGTAATTATCTTCTTTTCCAAAAAGTATTTTAGACTTTGGTGGCCTATTTTGATCACGAAATAGTGTCCATCCAAGTATTTTCTCCATTTTTGCATGACTAAGAGTATGCCTAACTACTCTTTCTCATATATAGATGAACTCTTGTGCCTTGGACTGAGAGCATGGCTTAAGTAAGCAATTGGCCAGTCTTGTTGTGACAAAAATGCCCCAACCTCTTGACTGCACGCATCAGTCTCAATGATAAATGGCTCTCTGAAGTCTAGCATCCTCAATACAGGAGCAGTACACATAGCAAGCTTGAAGTTCTCAAAGGATTCTTGTGTTGTTGGAGACCAATGAAAGACATCCTTCTTAAGCAAATCATTCGAAGGATTAGCAATTGCTCCATAACCTTGAATCAATTTCCTGCAGTAGCTAGTTAGTCCCAAAAAACCTCTCAATTATTTAACAGAAGTAGGTGTAGGCCATTATTTCATTGCTTGAACCCTAGATGCATCAGTGGTTACCCCTTCATAAGAGAGTACATGACCTAAGTATTCTATTTGAGTTTGGGCAAAGGAAAACTTGGACAATTTGGCATATAGCTTATGTTTGCGCATAATTACAAAGATTTAAGATAGATGAGCAACATGAGCATTCATATTTGGACTATAGACTAAGATGTCATTGATGAAAATAAGGACAAATTTCCTTGGGAAAGGCTTAAAAATGGAATTCATTAATGCTTCGAATGTGGTAGGAGCATTTGATTATCCAAATGTCATAACCGCAAACTCAAAGTGGCCATGATGTGTTCTGAAGGCTGTTTTGCAGATGTCTTGCTCAACCACTCGAACTTGGTGATACCCTTGTCTTAAGTCAAGTTTTGAAAAGTAAACAGCACCATGTAATTCATTTAATAGGTCATTTATGATGGGAATTGGGAATTTATCTTTGATTGTTAATGAGTTGAGTTGTCTACAGTCTATACACATGCGAGAGGTTCCGTCTTCTTTCTTAACAAGGATAACTTGGGATGCAAAAGTACTGTGACTATGCCTGATGAAGTTGTGTTATGATTTTTCCTTTTCGAGTCTTATAATCCATGTACTGAGTTTTTGGAGTCTTGTATTGCGTTAGTAGTGTCAAAGTTCAAATGTTGGTTATGTAGCTTTTGGCTCAAAAGTTGGTTGTGGCGGGTTTTTGGCGAGTTTGGCAGTTAAGCTTAGATTTTAGATATTTTTGAGTCAATGTATCTAGATTCTCCTATAAGAGGATCAATGCTTGTAAGTCTTGATCCTTCAATAAGAAATTTACTTCATTCTTGAGATATTTTGCTCTGTCTTCTCATCTCTTCGCTAATTCTCATCTAACCTCACTTCTCTTCTCACCTAAACTCTCTCTCTTCACAAGTTAACTTTAATCTCACAAATTGAAGCTTAACATTCGGTATCAAAGCCAAGTTCATGCTGTCAATTGATTGATTTGAGCTGGCAAAATCTAAAAAGAACAAGACTAACATGTCTGGTGGTGTCACTACCCGATTGGGAGCATGAGGAGCAGGAGCTGGACAATCCGCTGCTTTTGTTGATCCAAATGTGTCGTATACTACTGTTGCTAGTGCAATGCAACAAGAGAAGTCCAATTTGTGACAAATGATCAATTGAAGTCACAATTGGATGATATGTTCAATCGGTTTCAGGTTCTACAACAGTAAGGAATTGATAACTTGAAGCAAGATCAAGCAGCAAATATGAAGAAGTACGATGACTTGATTGAGTAGAAACTTCAAGGTTTTGAGAGCGAGCTTTTTGATATGCAAAATCAAGTAAATAAGCATGGTGAATCTTCTATTTATGAAGCTCTTCGACCGACTAGTCAATTATTGCCTCCAGTTGAAGTGATGTAATCACAAGTGCCGAACACAAATGCAGTTGTCTTTAACAGACCAAGCGATGCTCCATTGAGGAATCATACGAATGTTAGACCTGATGATCTTCAATAATTAGTAGAGATAAGACCACAAGGAGTTGAAGCAACTGTCAAATCACAAGATCATCTTGTTGAACAAGTGCAATCTCGTACATCTGGCATGAATTCCACTCAGAATGTGAGACACCTAGATTCTATTGTTCGTACCAGAACTTCACCTGATAATGTTGTGCATTTGTATAGGCCTCCCGATCACTTTCGGTAGCCCAGATATGGTACTAATGATGCATCTTCTGAGAATAGAAGCAATACATTCAGGCAGTCAAGGGTGCAAATTGATCCCTTTAATGGCAAGCAACCTCAATCATGGTTGAGGAGATGTGATAGATACTTCCATTTCTACAACATCAAAGAATCTGAAAAGGTGGAGTTAGCAGTAGTATATCTTCATGGCGTTCATGAGGTATGGTTTTATAGTTTGCTAATTAGTAATCTAGATCTTTCTTTGGCTGAATTTGTGGAGTTGTGTGAAAAATATGGTGATGAGGACACTAGTGATGTAGTGGATAATTTTAATAAATTTTTTCAAACCACAACTGTGAGAGAATATATGACAAGATTTGAGAATCTAAAAGCTAGTATGATAGCTGCATATCCCCAAGCTTCTGAGTCTTGTTATGTCTCAAGCTTTATTAGTGGACTGAAGCCACGGATTAAGAATATGGTGAAAGCTATTGGTCCTAAGACCTTAACAAAGGCTTATGCAAAAGCCAGATTGATTGAGGCCACTGTCATTTCTTCAAGTGACAAAGGCAAGTTCAGGGGAACTAGTTCAAAACCCCATCATAGAGATGTAATTGGGTCTAAGGCTAGTAGATCTATTGAGAAGAGGCCTCAAAGGATGTCTGCTCGTGGAGTTAGTGCTGCATTAAGTTCAGACAGTGATGATAGTGAGCTTGAGGAGTACAATTCTGATCATGACTCCCAGGATGAATTGGCTAAGGATGAAATTGAGATTTCTATGAAGGCACTTACAAGTAATGGAGCTCACAAGATGATAAGGATCAAAGGGAAGGCAGGTCAAAGGCACATCACTATCTTAAGAGATAGTGGGAGTACCCATAGTTTTGTTGATCCCAAGGTTGTGAAGAAGGTTGGCCATGAGGTGATTAAAACCCATCCTTTGGCTGTAACCATAGCAGATGGAAACTCAATCCTCACACAAAACAAATGCCTCGACTTCTAGTGGTCTATGCTAGAGCATCAATTCACTTATGACTTCAGGATCCTTCCCTTAGGAGGATGTGGTATGATGCTGGGTGTGGATTGGATGAGATCATTCAGTCCGGTGGTTTTTGATTTTGCTATACTAACTGTTTCTTTTGAGATTCAAGGAACAAAGGTTACTTTGCAAGGCATTGAAGATCAAGCTCAACTGCAGCAGATTAAAGGCAAGAGCTTACAGGGAGGTTTCAAGAAGGGTGCTTACAAGTGGATTGGTCATCTGTCTGCTATTGCTCCAACTGAATTGTGTTCAGTGCAGCAACCTGAAGTTAAAGCCTTGATAGAAGAATTTGAGAGCATTTTTAAGCAGCCTAAGTCTCTTCCTCCTTAAAGGTGTCTTGATCATGCCATCGCTCTGAAAACTGGTGCAGCACCATTCAAACTGAGGCCGTATAAGTGTCCACATGCTCAGAAATTAGAAATTGAGAGATAAGTAGAAGAATTTCTCAAGACTTGTTTCATCAGACCACCCCACTGTCCTTTTGCCTCACTAGTCATATTAGTGAAGAAGAAAGATGGATCTGCCAGGATGTGCATCGACTATAGGCAACTCAACCCATTGAAAATCAAAGATTGTATGGAGCACGTTTCTTCTCTAAGTTGGATTTGAGACAAGGTTATCATCAGATTAGAGTGCTTGAGTAGGACATTTACAAGATTGCATTTTAGACTCACCATGGCCACTATGAATTTGTGGTCATGCCTTTTGGTTTAACTAATGCACTGGCTACATTTCAAGCAGCAATGAATGACATCTTCATACCGATCCTGAGGAGATTTGTGCTAGTCTTCTTCGATGATATACTCACTTACAGTGCCTTTTTTGATGCACACTTACTGCATTTGCGGGAAGTCTTCCTTGTTAAGAGAAATCATAAGTTTTTTGCCAAGCTATCAAAGTGTGCCTTTATACAGCAACAGTTGGACTACTTAGGACATGTCATATCCTTTAAAGGAGTCTCCAAAGATCCCTCAAAGATACAAGCCATGAAAGATTGGCCAATTCCGGTCACTTTAAAGTAGTTGCGTGGTTTCTTGGGTTTAACTAGTTATTACAGAAAGTTTATTGCTAATCTTGGATCAATTGCAAGACCCTTGACAGATCTGTTGGAAAAGGATGCTTTTGTTTGGAGTGATAGAGCTCAAATAGCATTTGAAGCCTTGAAGGCAGCTCTATGTGAAGCTCTTGTTCTTGCTATGCCAAACTTTGCTGAGGAATTTGTCTCAGAAACTGATGCCAGTGGAACTGGGATCGGAGTTGTGCTGTCACAGAAAGGAAGGCCTATTTCTTATTTGAGTCAATCTCTTAATCCCAAACATCAAGCCATGTCCACATATGAAAAGGAGTAGTTAGCAATTTTATTAACAGTTGATAAGTGGAGGCATTATCTTGATGGTCATAGGTTCATAATAAGGACTGATCATCAAAGTTTGAAGCTTTTACTTGAGCAAAAGATTGTCACAAGAATATAGAAGAAGGGGCTAATGAAGATGTTGGGCCTAGACTATGCAATTGAGTATAGAAGATGCGAAGAAAATCTAGCTGCTGATGCTTTGTCCAGAAGAATAGAAGATGGTGAGTAGACCTATTGTGGAGCCATATTTGTTGTCCTTCCTTCTTGGTTAGAAGAGGTTTACAATTCCTATAAAGATGATGCTTTTGCCTAAGAGTGCATTACTATGTTTAGCATCAATAAAGACATTAAGAGTAGTTTAGATGCAGATATTTCAGTAAGCAAGGGAGTGATTCAATTGAAAGGCAGATTGTACATTGGGTCTTCAATGGAATTGAGAAATTAGATCATAAGTGTCTCTCATGACATAGCTTGGGATGGACATTTAGGTGTAGAAGGCACATATCAAAGAATTAAAGCATACTTCAGCTGGCCTGGTTTGAAGAAAGCAGTAATTGAATTTGTGAGCTCTTGTGATGTGTGTCAGCAAACTAAGTTGGGTGATCACAGGTACCATGGACTTTTACAGCCTCTCCCTGTTCCAGATGGAGCTTGGGTGAACATAAGCATAGATTTTATTAAAGGTTTGCCTAAGTCTGATGGCAAGGAAGTGATATGGATTGTTGTTGATCGTTTGACCAAGTTTAGTCACTTCATTGCTTTGATCTAGCCAGTCACTGCTGAGAAATTAGCCAGATGCTTCTTGGACAGCATATATAAGTTACATAGATTGCCACAATCCATTGTATCCGATCGAGATAGAATCTTCACACGTCACTTTTGGAGGGAATTGTTCAAGGTTATGGGAGCTACCTTGGCTCTTAGCTCTTCCTACCATCCACAAACTGATGGAAAAACGGAGAGGGTCAATCAATGCATTGAACAATATCTTGGAAGTATGGTTTTCACTCATCTTAAGGAGTGGAACAAATGGTAATCTCTAGCTAAGTATTGGTACAATACTCATGCTCATGCTTCTCTTGGGAGTACTCCCTTCAAAGCTCTTTATGGATATGATCCTCCTACTCCTTTTTCATTGCAAAACATGACTTCTTATGTTTTGGAAGTCTCTGACTTGATGCAACAGAGGAAGCAAATACAGCACATACTAAAAGATCATCTGCAGCAAGCTCAGGCAAGGATGAAGCAAAATGTAGATTAGAAGTGGGTTGATAAGAATTATGAAGTGGGTGACATGGTTTACCTCAAATTACAACCTTATAGACAGTCTATTGTGGCTGTCAGGAGCAATGTCAAGCTAAGTGATCGATTCTTCGGCCCATACCGGATCCTTGAGAAGATTGGCAAAGTTGCTTATAGGCTTGAGCTACCTCCTCATGCATACATTCATCTAGTTTTTCATGTTTCATTGCTTAAAAAATAGGTAAGGAAAGGATGCAAGAGCTCAAAGGCTGTCCCAGAAGTTGGATCCAATGGTGCTTTAGTGTTGTAGCCTATTGCTGTATGTGGTTCCAGGGAGATTCAGGCTGGCAGCAAAAGTATAAAGGAAGTTCTAATTCAATGCCAGAATTTGGATTGTGATTTTGTTACTTGGGAGAATTTTCCATTCTTGAAGAGTCAATTTCCAAATTTCTCTTCTTGAGGACAAGAAGCTTCTTAAGTGGAGGGGATTGTTATGATTTTTCCTTTTCAAGTCTTGTAATTCATGTATTGAGTTTTTAGAGTCTTGTATTGCGTTTGTAGTGTCAAAGTTCAAATGTTGGCTATGTAGCTTTTTGGTGCCAAAGTTAGTTGTGGCTGGTTTTTTGCTAGTTTGGCAGTTAAGCTTAGATTTTAGATATTTTTGAGTCAATGTATCTAGATTCTTCTATAAGAGGATCAATGCCTGTAAGTCTTAATCATTCAATAAGAAATTTACTTCATTCTTGAGATATTTTTCTCTCTCTTCTCATCTCTTCTCTAATTCTCATCTAACCTCACTTCTCTTCTCACCTGAACTCTCTCTCTTCACAATTTAACTTCAATCTCACAAATTGAAGCTTAACAAGTTGGTTTTCAAAAGATGACCCACCCATTGCACCTTTTTTTCTTCTTAAACACTCCTTGCAATTGCTTGCAACTCATGAGCTGCAGATTGCCTTGTTCCACACACCCTTGAGATGAATAGGATATCAATCCTTTTCAAAGGACAATGAAAGCTGCAAAAAATCAAAGAATAAGGGGTTGGAAGTTTTCATCCAATTCACCCCTAAAACCATGTCACATCCTCCTAGTTTCATAATCTTGAAATCATAAGAAAAATGATGTCCTTGCATCACCCATTTGAACTCCTTGCACTTCATTTAGGTCAGCATTGAGTTGCCATCCGCAACTGTCACAACTAGTGGGCTTGTTCTTATGAGTTCATGACCTACCAATCTAGCTATCTTGGGATCCAAGAAGCTATGAGTGCTCCCACTATCGATTAAAATCAATAAGGACTTACGGTTTGCCATTCCCTTGATTTTAATAGTATTGTGTGTACCTCCCCCTGTTAGAGCCCTGACTGATATCTCGACCTCATCTTGCTATTCAAATTCGTCCTACAATTCCTCCAATTAATCATCAACTTCTGCTACGAACTCATGGTTTTCATCTACCTCTTCACTTCCAGTCATTGTCATCAATTGTTTTAGATTGCAATTTTTACCAAAGAAATATTTTTGGTTACATTTGAAACACAACCTTTGGGCCTTTTTATCTTCTAGGCTATATGATCTACTGGTAGTAAGAGGTAGTTGCTACAGAGGAGCTACTGCCTTAGCTCTTTGCCCAGTTTCTGTATAACCATTGCTGAAGAGTCAAATAGTCTTGCTTTAGAGTAGGCTTTAAACAATGTAGTAGGGTTCAAAGCCTTAACCATGTGCTTGATCTTGGGTTTGATCCCATTGATGAAGCTCAAAACATAATACGAATCCTTTGCTCCTAGATTAATTGTCATCATTGTTGCCTTTAAGTTTTCAAAATGAATCATGTATTCCTTAACGCTCCCCACTTGTGCTACCTTGTTGAACTTATCTATCACTTCTTACTGGTCCCCATACCCATATCTATCACACAACTCATCAACAAACTCTTCCTAAGAGATTGTGGGATTACCTAATATCAAAATATGAAACCAAACTTAATGATCCCCATTCAAGTATATGGCTGCTAACTCGACTTTCTAAGATTCAGGAACAACATAGAAGCGAAAATATGTCTCGCACCCCCTAACAAAAGATTGGGGGTGCACTCCAACAAAGGTCTCCAGCTCTACCCTTGGCTAGCTACTCTGTGCATTTCTATTTTACAGGCATCAACTGCTCTTGTTCTTTGATCACTTGGGCAGCTGATGTATCAGGGGATCTCCCTTGAGGAAGATTTGCAACTCCACTCGGTAATGCTTGTCTGTCGATTTGTTCTTGCATACCATCCAACATCTGCTCAACTTGTTGCAGTGATTGATGATTGGATCACATTGTCAGTAGCATTTCTTGCGCCTGCTGCTGTAATTTGGATATTTCATCATTTTGATCCACCTCTGTAGCTGACTTCCTGGCCATTGGAGCTTGTTTCTTATTTCTAGCTAGTTTGAACCAAGGCAATTCAAGCAACTGAGTACAATGTAAACTCTAATGCCAATTGTAATGATTCAAGGTTTCCTTGAATCAAATCCTAGGAGAGAGAACGAGAATTGAAAAGAAGAATTGAGAAAGAGTAGGATAGAGAGAGAGATTAGAAGAGAAAGGAAGATTCTTTTTCATTGCATAACCTCTCAAAGAAGACAACAACCTCCTTATATTCATACATTGGAGGCAAACCTCAAAAATATCTAACTAACTTCTTCTAACCAATTTTCCGTCCTTGAATTAACCCGGTACAATAGCCCTTAAGTGATTACAATGCAATACAAGAGTAAAGGATACAACATAACATGCTAATTGATATAATATAACTAATAGAAGCTATTCCTAACATGGCCATTCATGATAGTAATATGACGTAAGTTTTTGTTTGTTATTTGTAAAAAAATATATTTCGAAGTTATATAGGATTTAGCATTTTAAATCTTTTCATGTACTAATTCATCACAATAATTAAATTAAATAATTAAAATGTCCAATAGAGTTGCCAATGTACCATATATACATATAAATGGGAGAGAGTATAATAAAAGCCCTAGAGGATATCTAATGTTGTCAACATAGGATATTATACTAATATACCCCCTCAAACTATTCGGGGTGGACCAACATGCATATTGGCCCAATGGAAGCGAAAGCAATCAATAGATAAGCCATTGGTGAAAATATCAGCACCTTGTTTGGTAGTGGCTGTATATCGAATATGGATGTCACACTTAATTACCTTGTCACGAATATAGTGAAAATCAAAACCTACATGCTTACTCAATCATTAGAAATAGAGTTAGCACCAAAGTACGAGGTTGAAACATTAAAACAAAATATTTTGAACTAAACCGAAGTGGCTAAGACTTGAAAATGAAGATTCCTTCAAAAAAACGAAGTTATTCTCTTCATAAAATTCTCTCTCTATGAAGTACGTTTTCTATTTTCTATTCACTCATGATCTGGCCTAGTTGACCCGATCATGCATGATGTTTTACTCACTTCCCCACCGACTCAATCAATTAGAGGAAACTAAATCCTAAACTTCGGAAAGAGTTGTCACGATAAAAAAGAGAAATGACTATAAGTAACCAATGGAAACCATTAGAGAAAGAAAGATGCACAAATGAGAAAGGGTGACTTAAACCTAAAACTAGGGTTATGGGGGTTTCAGTTCCTCCAGTGTGGGATAGGTATTCCGTAGGGGCAGAAGTTGTGTTGACCCCAACATTCTTGATCAATCGTATACTGGAAAATTTCTTGCTATAAGCATCCTTGATTACTCTCATTGCATATGAAAAAAGGTAAAGAAGATGGCATTCAAAAGGCTTAAGTGATTATCCATTTGAATCACACATGAGGTATCAAAGCCAATCACATTTAATACCTATGTAAGCAACAACATGATATTTTTGACTCTTTAGTTGACTTTGCAATAGTGTTGTTCCTTAGCTTGCCAGAAAATGAGATTAGGCCCTAGCAAAAAGCAAAACTGGTAGTGGATTGACAAGTCTCAGAACATCCATCCCAATCAGCATCAGCACAAGTAATATTGGTTGCACAAGTAATATTGATTGCATAGGAACTCGTGGAAATGGTGTCATCTAGGGTGTGTTTGAGGCACCGAAGAATACGCTTCACCATCTATCAATGAAAGAACCTACGAGCATGCATAAAATGGAACACACGGTAAATAACATAGCAGATATTAGGGCGCATCATAGTAAGATACTAAAGAGCACCTATTGCACTTTGATACTCAGTCGAATCTTCTAGTAGATCTCTATCAATCAATGATGATTGTACTTAGGTAGGAAGAGGGGTCTAAAATGGCTTAGCCTCAAGCATGTCATGCTTGCTAAAAAGGTTAGTAGCGTATTTATGTTGTGCGAGAAAGAGGCCATGAGGAGAGGTTTTTGCTTCGAGGTCTTGAAGGTAATGTAGGTGACCAAAGTCCTTCATGACAAATTGAGTAGATAGTGAGGCATTAAGGTGTTAAAGATTAGTTGAGTTGGGATTGATAGGGATAATGTCCTCAACATAAAGAAGATAGCACATAAGGCCTACTGTGGAGCACTGCTTGAAATGGGAAGGATCAATCTTACTATAGAGAAACCCAGCACTATAAAAGAACATGTTGAACCTATGAAACAAAGCTCTAGATGCTTGTTTAAGCCCGTATAGAGCTTTTTGCAAATGATAAACATGATAAAAAAACATTAGGATGTATAAAGCCCTAATGTTGTTTTATATAAACCTGTTTAGTAAGAAGACCATATAAAAAAGCATTTTTTACATCAATTTGGCAAATGGACTATGAGTTTTTTAACATCTGAGGGAAGCATGGATTTGATGGTTGTCGGTTTAACAATTAAGTTGAAAGTCTTCAAGTAGTCAAGACCATCTCTTTGATGAAAACATTTGGTCAACAAGTCTGGCTATGAAACGATCAACAAAGCTATTTGGTTCATACCTGACCTTGTATTTCCAACTGCTATTGTCCATATGTTAGGAAAAAGAGGGGGAACAAGATCCCATGTGTGGTTCTAAAGTAGAGCACTAAATTCTTCAGTCATGACTTCCTACCCCTGAGGATTTTTGACAGACTGAGAGAAACAAGTGGGTTCCTGAACTTAAGTTATAGAGGTGAGAGATAATTTATTTATTGACTTGCAAATACCATCCTTAAGCCTCGTGGACAAGGAATGGATATTTTGTGGTATAGTGGACGAGTTGGGTGTGGAGAGGGATGCACCAACACAAGAGGATGGACCCACTAGTTTTCTATCAAAGAAATTCAGTCAAGAGCCTGAACCTAGGCTCGGGACACCCCCTTCAACTGAGCTTGGGGAGTACTTGACCAGAAAAGCCGAGCTGCCATTGACAGCTGACACAGCCAAGGGCATTGGAAAGCCATGGGGCTGGCAGGAGCACGTGAGAGGGGTAGTAAACCGAAGTCAACAATGGGCGGCAACAAACCATGCCCTGCGAAGGAGACCAGGTCATGGGTGTGATGTCACGGGGGGACCTCTATAAGTCTACGTGTAGGAGACATCACTGAGCCAGGCACTAAGTTAGGATTGGGAATGACTTTTTCTACAAAATGCACATGACTACTTATAGGCACATGACTTGTGACAACATGAAAAATCTGTAACCTTTATGCTGCATATCCAAGAAAAACACAAAGAATTGAGCAAGATGCAAATTTAAGAGTGATACGAGGAGCGATTTTAGGATTACATGCACTTCCGAACACACAAAGAACATTGTAATCAGGCGCTTGGTGCAATAGTTTTTCATATGGAGAAAGATTTTGTAAATTTGGTATTGGTAAAACGGTTTATAATATAACAAGCATTACAAGCCTCACAAGCTCAAAAGGAATGGTAAACTAGAATAAAAATTAGCACCCGCATCATTTCACTTATATGTTGATGCTTTACGTTCCACCACTCCATTTTGTTATGGAGTATCAAGAGAAGAAAGATTGAAATGAGTGCCCTAAGAGCACTCATGGCACGATTGTCAAACTCACGACCATCGTCACTTTAAGAACACTTGATTTTAGAATCAAACTGGTTTTGAACATATGTTTTGAAATTAGTGACAATGGAGTAAATTTCGTCTTTCCTACGCATCAGGTAAATCTATGAAAACCAAAAAAATCATCAATAAATTGTTGTGAACATATTAAAAAATTTTCCCTAAATGACCAGAGCGGGTATAGTGGAAGAGAAATAGGTTCCAAAACCTAAAACCCACTTTTCAATTCTCTCATCAAAAACGCGTTTGAATAGGCAAATAGGATTGGTTAAACATGACACATTGTGGGATATGACTGGCAGAGACCAAGGGATAGGTATAAGCAATAAAAGCATGCATAATGACGGCCACGTGTCACATTCCCATTCACTGATCCGCAAATACACTCATAACGGCCCTTTACCTTCTTTTTTAGATTAAGGTAGGCGCGTGCATAGCGCGCTGTCACGGGATGGCTGTTTAGACCTTAGTCACCACGTGCACCACCTAGTGACACCTCGGCTTGTGACACCGAGTCAGGCTACCGACACACCTAAGGCATGAGACCTTACTACGTAGCAGAAGATTGAAGTAAGTAAGAGACTTGGAGAGATGTGAGGAAATAAGAAGAGATGAGTATATTACAGTTGGAATGGGTATTTACAAGTATACTTGGCTTTGAAGCTTTGGTTGGTGGATGTCCCAAATGAGAGTCCTCCACTCCTATTTTCATTAGTGACCCCCTCTCCTTCCCTTGGTTGGTTGGAAGGTTCTAGGCCCTTCTAGGGGCCTTGCCCTTCTAGCTTGCCTCGAAGCGTCCTTGCCTCTTAGGGTTCCTCAGCCATGTGAGTATAAGAAGCTTTTAGAGAGATCTACATAACTCTAATACATACCAGAATATGCAAGAATGTTCCGAAATGTTCTGGACAACTTTAGAATATTCTATACACATCCAGAACACTCCGGAAATGAATTTTTCTATACATTTAGCGACTTGTGACATCCTCCCCCACCTAAGCTATTGACGTCCTCGTCAATGTTGCGTGGTCTTGAATGCCTCGATCGCCTCCCGAAACTGCCATAAGTCTTCCTCCTTCTCCCATGTAGCTTCGACATATGGATGGTTCTTCCACCGGATCAAGTACTCTTTAGACCTCGGCACCCCTCTACGTCCCACAACCCGTTCTGCTAGGATCTCTTCAATCTCCTTGTCGAAAGATGTTACCACGGCTGTGGGAGCTCTTTGTGACTCGTTCCGGCTTGGATCTTTATTGTCTCCATGGTACGGCTACAGGAAGCTCGCATGAACTCTAGGTGAATCTTCAGTCTCGGAGGAAGCTCCACTCAACAGGATACCTTCCCAATTTTGCCTTTTATCGGGAATGGTCCCTCGTACTTGCATACCAATCCTTTATGTACCTTTCTTAGGGTCTTGAACTATTGTGGCAAGAGCTTTATCATGACTAAGTCTCCCACTTAAAACTGCAAGTTTCTTCTCTTCTTATCTACCCATTTTCTTCATCTTCCGACTCGCCTTCTCGTGGTAGCCCTTTACGGTATCAAGATTTTCATTCCATCCCTACGCCACTTGGTACGTTGTGGGGCTACTTCCGGTGTAACCCGTGACAACAGCTTGAGGAGTCAATGGCTGCTATCCCATGATGATCTCAAATGGACTATGCCCGGTCGACTCGCACTTCTGCAAGTTATATGAGAACTGGGCTATATTTATTAGCTTAGCCCAATCCTTCTGAATAGCTCTCACAAAATGCCTCAGATACAGCTCCAATAAGGCATTGACCCTCTCTATCTGTCCATCTATCTGAGGGTGGAAGCTTGTGGAGTAATGCAAGTCTGACCCCATAAATCTGAAAAGCTCAGCCCAAAACTTTCCAGTAAACCGGGGATCCCAATCACAGATAATATTCCGCGGTGGTCCCCAATACTTTACCACATGCTTGAAGAACAAGCTTGCGGCTTCCGCGGCTATATAGTCTCGAGGAGCTGGGATAAACGTATGGTATTTGGAGATTCGGTCCACCACCACCAAGATGGAACCAAACCCTTCTGAGGTAGGCAATGCCGAAATGAAGTCCATCGAGACACTCCCCTAAGGCCGATCTGGAATGGGTAGAGGCTCTAACAGTCCAGCAGGCTGTCTCTGCTCCACCTTGTCCTACAGAGGCCTCGATGTTATCCCTCATTCGAGGCCAATAATACCCATTCTCTACCAGTGCCATTGTGCGCTCTATGTCGGGATTTCCTACCCATCTTGAATCATGGCACTCGTGCATCAGCTCCCGTCTCAGACTTCCCCACTTTGGAATGAAGAGGTGATTGCCTATAGTGTATAGTAAGCCATCAGATACCCAGAACTTCCTGATCTTGCCTTCTACAACCAACTGCATTAAGCTCTTGGCCAACGGATCCTGAGCTATGCCTGCTCGAATCTTGTCCAAGATATCCCCTTAGACACTACTTATTCTTGCCAATTCTGCCTTCCGACTCAATGTATCCGCTACTACGTTAGCTTTTCCTGGCTTATATTCCATTACATAGTCAAATTCTGCCAGGAAGTCTTGCCATTGGGCCTATTTTGGAGACAGCTTCTTCTGATTCTAGAAGTAACTGGCCGCCACATTATCTGTCTTGATCACGAACCTACTTCCGAGAAAATAGTGTCTCCATAATCGTAGGTAATGAATGATGGCAGTCATCTCTTTGTCGTGTGTAGCGTACTGCCATTCTGTGTCATTCAATTTCCGAGACTCATAGGCAACGAGGTGTCCGTCCTACATCGGCACCCCATCGATAGTTAATTCTGATGCATCGGTATGTATTTCGAATGGCTTGGAGAAATTGGGCAAACACAATATTGGCTCTTCTATCACGGCCTTCTTCAAGTTCTCAAATGCTGCTTGGCAAGCGTCATCTCAGTCCCAAGCAACCCCCTTCTTTAAAAGGTTGATCAAGGGTGTGGCCCTTGCTGAATATCCCCAGATGAATTGCCGATAGTAATTCACAAGTCCCAAGAAGGATCTCAGCTCACTGGCCCCCTTGGGTGGTTCCCATTCATTAATAGCTCGGACCTTTTCTCGGTCCATGCTAATCTTCCCATCACTGATGCAATGTCCCAAGAACATTACTTACTCTTGGGCGAATGAGCACTTCTCCTTCTTAACATATAGCTCACTCTCCCTTAGGACCTGAAAGACCTTCCTCAAATGCTCGACATTGTCCTCCAGTGTCTCACTATAGACCACGATGTCATCCCCAAGACAACGAACTTATCTATGATTGACTTGAAGATGTTCATGAGAGTGCAGAACGTTGCCGGTGCATTTGTTAAACCAAAGGGCATCACAAGGAACTCATAGGAGCCATATCTTGTAACACATGTCATCTTTGGCTTGTCTCCCTTGGCGATCCGGACTTGCCTGTACCCCAATCTCAAGTCCAACTTGGAGAAGTACCTTGCTTTCCCCAACCGGTCGAACAAATTTGCAAAAAGTGGTATGGGGTACCTATTCTTTACGATAATCTTGTTCAGTGCCCGGTAGTCGATGCACATCCTCAACGATCCATCATGCTTCTTATGAAAGAGCACGGGGGCACCAAACGGCCTTAGATGGCCTTATGAACCCAGCATCTAATAACTCCTTGAGTTGCTTCCTCAGCTCTTCTAGCTCTAGTGGGGCCATGCTGTGGGGGCCCATGGCGGGAGGTCTAGTGCCCGGCTCCAGCTTGATCTCATGATCTACCTCCCGTCTTGGCAGTAACTTCTTAGGCAACTCCGATGGCATCGCATCTAGGTAGGAGTCAAGAACCTCTCGCACATCTTTGGGTATATCGAAAGGGGTTGATGCTTCCTTCCGACTAAGGATGCAAGGTAGGTCACCGCACCCTTTCGAAAACCCTTCTTAAGCTACATGGCTGAGCACATTTTTAAATTCACCTTCTCCCTTAGTAACGGTACAGCGAAGATCTCCTGGCTCTCCAAAATGTGCATCACATTCTCCTCTGAAAAGGACAAAGGCTTGACCCGATCCCAGAAATCCATCCCGACTACCACCTGGAAGTCATCCATCGTTACCATCGTCATGTCCATGGTGCCTCTCCAACTCCCTAACTGTAGTGGCACCTCATGAGCTACCCCATGGATCGGTTTAGATGAAGAGTTGATGGTCGTCATCCATCCCTGCTCATGGGCATATCTCAATCCCAACCCCTCGGCTTCCTTCTCGGATATGAAATTATGCGAGGCTCCCGTGTCCATCAGCGCCTTAGTCTCAACCCCATTGATTGAAGCACCGATGAACATCAACCCACTAGTGGGACGCGCCTTTTGTCTAGTCGTTGGCACATCCTTTCGCACGTCTCCTGCATACACTATGCGGGCCTCCTTAGTTAGGGATCCAAGGACACGAATTGAACCCATCTATCTCTCCGGGGCCTTAGACTGATCATGTGCAGCAATGATGGCGTTAAGTGCCTTCCTCTGTGGGCACTCCCCCGCATAGTGTGGTTCTCCACATAGGAAGCAACCCCTACTCCCTATCCTCGGTTCCTTCCCACCATCACGCCGTCTCTCTTTCTCTTTTCCTTTGGGTGGTTTGTGGGGCCTTTCTCCCCCACCTTTCTCCTTGCCACCCCTCTTCTCCCGTCTGGTAAAGTCCTGTTTGAACTCTACCAAACTCTCGGCTTTGGCAATGGCATGTGCCAAGTCTTGCACAACCCGACGCCTCAGCTCTAACTTGGCCCATGACTGTAGACTGTCCATGAAGCAAAAGAGGCAGTTCGCTTCTGTCATGTCCGGGATCTCTAGCATCAAGGACAAAAACTCCGTAACATAGTACTTAATGGACCCCGTATGCTTCAACCCCCGGAGCTTCTTCATGTCAATCCCTTTGGCATTCTCCGGAAAGAACTGCTTCTTAAGCTCCTTCTTGAAATCCTCCCATGTGTCCATTATGCACAGCCCCCGGCTAATGTCACCATGACGTCTCCTTCACCACAGTGCAGCGTCATCATGTAAATACATCATTGCCGTATTGATCTTGGATGCATCATTGTCAAGGTGCATTGCCTCACAGTACCTTTCCAAGCACCAAATGAAATTATCAACTTCTTTAGCATTGCGTTTCCCCCATATCTTGGCGGGTCAGGTACCTTGACACATTGCACCTCTTGGGCACCCGCACCTCTTGCTACGGCAGCTTTGCACAAGGTGCAATCAGCCTTCACACTATCTAGCTCCTTTCAGAGCCCGAGCACTACGGCACTCAGCTTGTCAAGCTGCTCTTCCAATGCAGCCTTGACCGCATTGACCGCACCCAACACCTTGTCTTCTAGCCCTGTGACACATTCCTCTAAAGCCACGACATCGTCCAACTACTCATGGACATCACCCATGGCTAACTCGAGCTTCGCAACCCGAGCATCCGGGCTGGACAAAGCATCACTAGAGACCGAGGGATCCTTACGCTTAGTCTTCTTTGTGCGCGTCTCAGTCCTACCCCGTTGCTCTTCTAGGTTCTGAGTCACTGCACTCACGTTCACATCCTCCAAATTCACACTACCCATGCGCTACCCCTGCGCACTAAAGAGCAAGCCACACACATCACAGTGTCAACAATGCGCCACTCCGAGAACCACCAGCGCACCTGTGCGCCTCGATTGCACTACTTGGCACGAACCGTGTGTTACTCCAATGCACCACAGGCGCACCCCTGCCCAAACCTGTGCAACCTCACACAGCACTTGAGCACTACTGAGCCGCAATGCACCCCAAGTGCATTCCTTAGCGCAACCCTTGCATAACCCCAGCAAAAACGTGGCTCTAATACCACATTGTCACGGGATGACTGTTTAAACCTTAGTCACAACGTGCGCCACCCAGTGACACCTCCGCTTGTGACACCGAGTCAGGCTACCGACACACCTAAGGCACGAGACCTTAGTACGTAGCAGAAGATTGAAGTAAGAGACTTGGAGAGAT
Source organism: Simmondsia chinensis (assembly GCA_018398585.1). Classification (NCBI taxonomy): domain Eukaryota; kingdom Viridiplantae; phylum Streptophyta; class Magnoliopsida; order Caryophyllales; family Simmondsiaceae; genus Simmondsia; species Simmondsia chinensis. The sequence continues at coordinate 10,066,379 of JAGTTD010000016.1, forward strand.
GCGAGGAAATAAGAAGAGATGAGTATAATACAGTTGGAATGAGTATTTACAAGTATACTTGGCTTTTGAGCTTTGGTTGGTGGATGTCCCAAATGAGATCCCTCCACCCCTATTTATATTAGTGACCCCCTCTCCTTCCCTTGGTTGGTTGAAAGGTTCTAGGCGCTCCTAGGAGCCTTGCTCTTCTAGCTTGCCCTAGAAGCTTCCTTCCCTCTTAGGGTTCCTTGGCCATGTGAGTATGAGAAGCTTCTAGAGAGCTCTACATAACTCTAGTAAATCCAAGAATATACAAGAATGTTCCGGAATGTTCTGGACAACTCTAGAATATTCTGTACACATCTAGAACACTCCGGAAAGGAATTTTTCTATACATTTTGCGACTCATGATAGCACGCCCACCTTTATCCGTGTGAGTTGTGCCCCTACACGTGCATTGCATGAGTCGGGATATGCAATTGTATCCCTTTTTTTCTCTTTTTTTGGTTTAATTCTCTCATTTATAAAATTCATTTCATGAATATTATTTTGTGAAATTAATTTATTCATCTTGTGAATAAATAATTCATCTCCTAAATTATGTTTTCATTTTTTGTATAAATAATTCATCCCATGATTTGAATTTGAATATTTTCAAACAGTGCTTAAGTTGAGGCTTGCAGAGGGACCTTAGAGACAATCTAACTCTAGCTCGAAATGGGTCAAATATGATTATCATCTCATGATAACAATTGGCTACCATTTAATAAAACTTAATTTCACTAAATAAGTCTTACGACACTCTAAAATTAAATATATTCACTTAAGAATTTTCCAAATAAATTTATTGCAAAAATCAAGCCCTCAATTAGATATCCGTGAGCAAAACTAACCTAAACTACTGTCATTATTCTTCTCCAATCTATCATAGTAGTTCTTGACTCACCCTTCTCGGTATAGAAACACTTTTCATGTTAATTCCAAAAGTCAAATCCATAGAATACTCTGGCTAAAGATTCAGAATATGTTCGTATATTTGCGAAATAACTAGGGGGACATCTCATATTGTAAATTCCTAGTAAAATATCCATTCCAACCACACTTCATGCATTTGCCTAATAGCATAACATCCTAGTTATTCAATTTTAACCTCATCATTTTGGGCATCAAAGCAATTAACATTTAATGCAAGAATTTAGACTATTTCCTGAATTAAGAGTTATCATCTTACATAATTAATTATTTCTGATAGTAGTAAAGAAACAACTAATTTGGGTGGTCCTGCTGAGTGTTCCAATCTTATTGAAAACACCAACACAATACTCTTGGATCCCTGTCCACATAACCAAGATGAGTTATCAAAAGTATTATATTATAGTCTTATCAGACAAGTTGTCCAAACTTATTACCAATATGAACATACTTTGACAACATGTTACTAGTTTGATCTAAGTCTTTCTATGGTTCAATCTCATTGACTACTTAAATCAAACCTGACACGTCATCTTGGACAATACGTATGTTTGACTTCTAAAACCCAATAAGATAACAAATAAATAAAATAATTTTATTTGTTTAACATTTAAAACTAGCTACCTATTCCAATAATCCCCCATTTGTTCTTAAAGCCAAATGGTCTACACTGCATAACTATCTCCTAGGGATCTGTCAACTCTTTGACTATAAACTTGAACCAATACTGATATATCATTGTCTCATTCTTTCACTTCTACTAGAAACCCTCTGAGTCAACAAGTCTACTCAACAATTCCCTAGCTATCAAGTACCCAACCTCCATGATGAAGTACGCAATACAAGATTGCTTCACTCTTCACCATCTAATGACTCCCACTATAAGAGTGCACAGAAATTCTGACGTCAAACATTTACACTCCCTTTTAAAAACAAACAATCTGTGATAAGCTCAACATCCTTTCTTTAAATCTCGCAAAAGCTTGATCCTTAGGACATAGTAGGCTCATCTTATGCCTTTCGCTTTTAATTCACTGGACAGTTAAACCTTCACAGCTCATAACAATTCTACACCATTCTTAATGAGTAAAATGTTATTTATTAGAAAGTCTCTACTTTCTTGTTATGTCGCTTGTACACTAATGGTTCAAATCCCTAGGACTTGATTACCGGTCATCGAATCGACTATTTAATGAACAAGATGCTTAATTTAAGTCTACAAATAGACTAGCTCAGTTTACATACTATACGAACCTAACTCTTAGCAACAAACTTGTCTGGTTGTATCGTTTACTTAACCTTTCAAGATAATCATTCAGAGATCATCGTCTTTATTTCCACTTCCCCGTATCTTATCATATGGAACATAATGTATGAGAATATCATTATGGACTTAAGCATAGTATCTGGCTAGAAGGCCTCATCAAAGACAATTCCTTCCAATATGGTATTAACCCACTGCCATCAGTGTAGCAGTGAAGGTTTCTACCTTTTTGTCCAATTAACTCTTTATACTTGTAGATCCATTTATATCCAATCTAATAGACTTAATATCTCTTGACGCCTCTACAAGTTTCTAGACTTAGTTAAAATACAATTTCTTTAACTTAACTTTTATTGCCCTGACCAATTGGTCTGCATTTTTACACTTAAAAGTTTTATTATAGTCTAAAGGATTAGATTCACCATCATGCTTAACCATTAAGACTGAAGGTATGAATTCGTCAGGTGGCTCTGACCATCCTACCACTACACCAAAGCTCTGATGTACTTTATGTGATAATAATCTAGTTGATTATATATCTAATACATCATCTACATTATAAGTTGATCAACCTATATAAACACAATATCTCATACTATCAATCTAATCCGAGCTATATGTTATACTTTTAGAATACTTTCTAAAACCTCTTACATAACAAACCTTTTGATTTGTAAACGTGACTCACCATATGAATCTTACCATATTCAAAAACACACTATTGATCCTTTATATAGTTCTTTGTAAAAATTGTCCCGACACCACCACTTTGATCTAATCAAAGTGACGTGATCTAATTACCTAACCGATTCCAACTTAAGTCTTTAATTCTTTGACCTTTTCAAAAGATTCATGACTTCAGTCCTCATAGATATATCCATATATCAACATACCGAGTAGCCATTCATAAACATTTTATGAAATACTCTTTCGCTTCTGCTCGCTTGAACTTTTAGCAATCCATTAACACTTTATCAACAAGTTCTAGCAACTTAGTGGTTCTACTATCTTTACTCTTAAAGACACTTTTAGTCACCATTAATTCGAACATGATTCCCATACCGGTTATCATTCTCATAGTTAATGATCCATAAAACAAATCAAACCAGTTTTGAATCATATTGATTATCATGACCTAAGAGTAAGTACCACTTAAAAGCTTTATGGTTTCTAGAATTTCTTTTTTTATTTGGTTAACAGTCTCGCTTGTATTAAATTAATAAATCGCCATTAACATAGTTACAATTAACGTAAGTCATCTATCTACAAATGTACCTTTAAACAAACACTTTATTTATATAAGTATTAGTCTATTTTTTAGAAAAATAACTTAAAGTCTACTTCAAAAATAATGAATAGAAATCAAATTTCTAAAGTACTTCATGATAGTTACTCAAACATAAAACTACATTCCTTTACTTAAACTATTACCTCTTGATGCCCTTACAGAAAACCCGTTTAACGGTACACTAGTGAACTACCTCCTTATCATAACTAGAAGAGACATGACATCAAATATCTTGTCATGTTGGCTTTTGGTTTGACAACAATAGTATCTAAGTACCTAGGCAATTCTTTTTAAAGTCCTGTGCAATTATAAAAGAGACAAAACTTATTTGACTCATGTTTTATTTTACCCTTTTGAGGTTCCTAATTTCTAAGGTAAATGTTTTACACAAGTGGACTTTCCCTTAGTTCTTATGACACCTTTTCTCTTAAACTATTCTCATGCTACTAGTTCTCTGACCAAACACTTCTCTTAAGTATTTATGATATCCACTATGGTTGAACTTTCAAATATCTAATACTAGAAAACATTCAACATCTTATTTTGAAAAATTGCAACTAAGTCTTTAGTCTAGTCTAACGTTCCTAACGTTCTTTTTAACACAGTGCACTTACTAGTAGCAATCTAGATAACTCAAAGCATCTTATATTGATCGTAAATAAAACATATTGATCGCAATAAGTATTAAAACATATCATATTATAGCAAATAAAACAAAACAGACAAGACATACTAGTATTGATCGCAATGCATAACCTAAGAGCTAGTCTGAAATTAAAAGCTATAAAACGAATCATATAATATACAGCATTACTTTTCTTACTCTTAGAAAATAATTAAATTTTAGAGTTCACATTCCAACACTCGCATGTATGCTGTGAAGATCCAGCCGAACCACCCAAACTCCCTGTCAGCGAGGCCAAATTGAGACATTAGAAGGGTGAGAACATCTCTCAATAAATATGTTTTCTTGTACTAAACACATTTAACATACCACTTTTCCCTCAGCCTCTAAGGTCTTACAACAGAGCTCCTCAGGGAGGCTAATGTGGACCCTAGTCAAGTGTATGCCATTACCTGAACACTCATACAAGGTCTCGATATACTCTACATCGGCGTGGCCGCACTCCTTTGCTAGGATTTTAGTTCATCTCTTGGAGGACTAATCTTGTATTCTACAAATGAACGCTCTCCTCGGGGAGCCGCACCCACCTACTGTACAGATAGACCAATAACTGAGGCCATGAGCTTCATTTAGAAGCTCGCTCCCACTTAATATTTTGAGTCTTATGAACTTTTTAGTAATTTTAACAAACAAACAAAGCATGAATCCAGCTGACCATTCTCTGTCTGCGAGCAACAATGAGCTAACCAATCTACTCGTTACTATGGGAGAGGCGTAACAAGTAATTAGTCAAATGAAAACTTTTCTCAAATAATATGTTTCCTAAACACATTTAACTTACCGCCTCTTCTTTAGTCCCTAAGACAGTATCATAATGCTCTCTATCATACTATCACACCATCCTAGTCAAGTTTATACTATTACCTAAACTTTAGTACAAGTAAACAAGATACTCCATGGTGGCGTGGTTACACTCAATTTTCCTGTACCTCTATCGATCATTAAGAAGTCTAACCCTGTATCCTATGAACAAAATCCCTCCTCGGGGAGTAGCACCTATCCACTATACTATTAGACTGGCAATGGAGACAGTAAGGAATCAACTCCTAATCCTTGCTCCCATTTAAAATTTACAATGGCGGATCTTTCTTTTAAATTGGATTATCTCATAATCAATTTTAGAATCTCATTCTAAATTTTATTGAACAATTAAATAAAGTCCTAATTATATTAGGTTTCTTTAATTATACAACCTATGTAATCTAATCTCATTAGATATATTATGAGAATTTTATTATCTCAAAATCAATGTTAGAATCTCATTCTAAATTTTATTTAACAATAATAAAGTCCTAATCATATTATGTTTCTTTAATTATCCAACCTGTATAATATAATCTCATTAGATATATTATGAGAATTTTTCTATTCAAACTTATGAATTTTCTAATTACATTAGACCAATTTGAAAAAATTCTCCACTAGATGAAATTAAAAATTTCACCAATTAATATGGCCTTACAATTTTATTCGTGTCATACATAATATTTAACTCTTTAAATAACATTAAATATGTGAACAAAAATTAAACAAGTACTTTGTTGTCAAACAATTTGAATAACATTACTTAAAACCTAAAAGGTTGGAACAATTAAAGATTTTCTATATTGTTTTAGAAAAGATTATCTTTTAATCATAATTATGATCCCATCCCAATTAATTATTTATTTATTCAAATTATTTAAATAATAAAATATCAAAGAAAACTTTTAAATTAATGGTTGGGCACGTCCCACCCCTTTTTTCAATAAATATCGGCGAAGCCGAAGAGCAAACAAGAGACCTTGACAAGCGAACCCTAAAACCCCTGCAAACAGAATGGTGGAAACAAGGAAAAAAAACAACAAGGAGGACAACAGGAACAGGAAAAACAAAAACAAGACTAGACACAGCCCTGCAACCTACACGACAGGAGAACCAAAGCCCCAATGAGAGAAAAGAGAACAGGACAGCAGCACCAACAAATACCTGAGGGAGAAAGCCACTACAAGTCTCACCCCAGTCCATCAGAGCAAAGCACTCATTTTTTTTTCATTTTTTTTATTTTATTTTTTTATTTAAATAGATATATAACTAGTTAAATCCAATTTTTAATCTCATTAAATTGTAACCAATCATCTAATCCCATTAGATTTTCTATGTTATGTTGTATATATCTAAATCATTCGACTATTTGAATTTCTAATCTTATTAGATTATTTATAAATATACTCCCACTATTTTAATCATAATTCATCCGAATCTAAACTATTTAGATTTGATGAATAACATTGTTGTTACTAAACTCTGTAATAACATAATCAGGTTTTCTTTATTTTGGATTTTCATAAAATATTAAATATTTGAATATTTCATACCTAGGTTCATAATCTAATCACATTAGACTAGTAATCTAAATCGTTCGACTCTTTGAATATCTAATCTAATTAGATATGAGACTTAAGCTTCTTGATTGAATCATGAATCATCTAAAATTGTAAATAATTTAAAAAGTTTACGAATTTTCAATCTTATTATTAAACTCTTTTAACAACATATACAGGATATTATTATTCTTATAATGAAATTTTCAATTTCATACTTTTCATATTTCTATATGTCCAAATTTTATCAAACCTGATATTTTAATGTTAATTATGAATGTATATAAAGTTGGCTCTGATACTAATTGTAAGGAACGTATTTCAAAAATTTTTCCCTAAATGAGTAGAGCTGGCTATGATAGTATTGTTGTTGTTGTTGCCTTGATCGAATTAAATTATTTAGTTACACCTATATCTTACTATAATAAGTTCATAATATAACAAACAAAACATATATAAACATGGTACGTGGAATAAATAAAATAAATGAAAGAACATATTAAATATCAAATAGTTAATTTAGACAAACTAGAAGCAGAAATCCAAACTTTGAATTTGTAGATCTGAAATTGAAAGAAGAAACTTCTTGACACCTTGAAATCTTCCTAACAATGACTTCTATTAGCACCGAAGTGTGGGCTCCTAAAAAATTTTATTCAAGAAAAATTTTGGAAAAAAACTTTTTCCTCTAAATCTTTCCTAAAAACAATTTTTAAAAAAAATTATACTAAATATTAATTTTAAAAAATTCCTAAATTAAATTTAGATTTTTTTGTCGTGAAAGAGAACTAGGATCCAAAAGCCAAAACGCTTTTTGTATTCTCTCAGCAAAAAAACGTTTAATTGGCAAACAGGACTGGTCAACATGACACGTGGCGACATATTATTGGCTAAGACCAGGGAACGTGGATAAGCAGTAGAATAGTGCACAGTGACTGCCACGTTTCACATTTCCATTTGCTGATCCAAAAATACACAGATCACGGCCCTTTTGCCTTTTTTATACTGCATGCGCTCGCCTTTATCCGTGTGAGCTATGCCTCAGCGCGTGCGTTGCACGCGGTGGGCTGTGTAATTGTATCCCTTTTCTCTCTTTTTTGGTTTAATTCTCACATGTAAAATATTTATCTCATAAATATTATTTTATAAAATTAATTTATTCATCTTATAAATAAATAATTTATCTAATGAATTATGTCTAGCAAAATTAATTTATTCATCGTATAATTCATCCTATGAATTCAATTTAAATATTTTCAAACAGTGCTTAAGTTGAGGCTTGCGGAGAGACCTTAGGGACAGTCTAACTCTAGCTCCAAATGGGTCAAATTTGAGTATCATCTTATGATAATAATTGACTACCAATTAATAAAAATTAATTCTACTAAATAAGTTTCACTACACTTTAGAATTAAATATATTCGCTCAAGAATTTCCCAAATAATTTTATTGTGACAATCAACTCGTCTATTAGATATCCGTGAGCAAAAACTACTTTAACTACTAACCTCATTTTCCTCATCTCTACTGCCGTAGTTCCCTACTCTCCCTTCTCGAACAATTCATGCTATAGAAACAATTTCCGTATTAATTCCAACTAGAGGTGGCCACAGGCCGAGTCGGGCTGGGCCTGGGCCGGGGCATGGCCGGCCCGGGTTGGTCCGCTTTTGTCAGCTTAAAAAAAAAGCAAAATTTAAATAATACAAAGTCGTACTAAAATTATTATAATTCATTGATAAATAATATGAGATACAAATACATTTTTTTCAAGCACTAATAATGCTAAAAATATGTAATAAAATGAAATATACAATAAGTAATAGTAAATAATGGTAAATATCTGATAAAAAAAAGGTAAATAAATAATGTAACAAATACAAATGCAATGCAGTTGGAGCCTAATATTTAAAAATACAAATTTGTTTATCAAAAAAATACAAAGTTTGACGTATGGGGGGTGCGGTCGTCTTTTGACGTAAATATTTAAAAGTAAATAATTGACATACAAAAGTGTTGATATTAGTCGCATTGGGGGGGGGGGGGGGGGGGTTGCTGTGCCATTGTTTGACATATCAGTGGTGCGGTCGTCTTCTTCATCCCTTGATGAATCCAACTTCATTCTCTGTTGATTCCTTGCCTCAGCTAGCAGCCAATCCTTCAAGCACACGGACATCACCAAGCTTGACGGTGATAGCTTCGCCCTCTTTGTTCCAAGCAACCTGCCACCAAGACTGAAAGCACACTCCGATGCTACTAACGACACCGGACAACTTAGTATATCACGTGCCATGGTGGAAAGCACGGGATACTGGGCTTGGTTTGTGTTCCACCATTATAAAAGGTAAAAATGCGGGTTGGCCGGCGTCGCGAAAATATGGAGCAACGGTGTCCGCAAAGAATAATCTAGGTCTTCACATGACGTGGTGGCTACTGTGGGCGTAAATTGCTCCAACAGCTTCCACGAATATGGCGTGTGTCAACTAATTCCACTAGATGTGGAAGATCCTACTGCAGCAGTAGTAGGATATGGATTATTGGACGCTAATTTTCGGGAATATTGGGAAAATAAACTGTGCGAGTCGTTATCGACTTCGGCAATGAAAGTGTCGATATTGAGACTAGGATACAAATATTTGAAAAAATATTGGCAAAACAAGTTTAAACCCCTGTGTTTACAACGAGGATCTAAAATAGGTGCTAAGCAGTATGTGAGAGGTAGTTTAGAATAATATTTAGCAAACTTTTCTTTCATTTCCTTAATCGATTCGAACAAAATGGGGTTGGATTCATTACCCGCCATCCAATTTACAATATCAAGCAATCTTGATATTGCTTGAGCCATAGTCGGATAGTAGTAACGCGAAAAAAATGTCGTCGACTCTTTAAACATGCAAAAAAATTTACAAATTTCATCTATTGTCTCCCAATGTATACCGTTCAGGTTGTAATCATTCCATTCTGAATGATTACCCTGTGCAAATTCTATCAGAATGTCTTTATATGGTATAATGCGCTCTAACATTTCTACCATAGACGACCACCTAGTTTGGGAGTCTAATTTGAATTGTTTATATTCTATGCCATGCAACCTACATAAATTTCTAAATCTTTTATTTCTAGTGCCGGATGATTTAATAGATATTATTGCGGATCTTAAGGTGTTAAGGGATGCGTTTACAAGCTCTAAACCATCCATTACCATTAAATGCAAACTGTGACAAATGCAACGAATATGGAAACACTTCCTACCTAAAATGGGTCTCATGTTCCTAATTAAATGTGTAACGGGTGCAGTGCTATTGGTAGCATTTTCGAACGTAATATTGAAGATACGTCGCTCTATGTCCCAGTAGCGGACTGCCGACATAATCGCACCAGTAATTATCTCGGCAGTGTGGGGGCAATCTAAAATACCAAAATGAATTATTCTCTTTTGGAGGATGTAGGAGTCATCGACCTAGTGTGCCGTTATGCACATATAAGGTTGGCCGGGTTTCGACTTCCATATGTCCGACGTCAACGAGAACATGCTTGTGTTGGTCGCAAAAAGTGTTAAGACCTTAGCTTTCATCATGCGGTACTCCGTAAAAGCGTCCGGCTTTACCGTGCTCCGAGGAACCCTCACAATGGCGGGGTTCACCCATTGTTGGAAGTAGTCGACGAAATATGGGTTTTCGCCTGCATTGAAAGGCCTTTCACCCAAAATTATATATTTAGCTAGCCCCTTTCGGTTGCCCTCTTGAGAAAACCTAAAATTAGCAAGTGCACCGGTCACTTGTTGTACTAGATGTTGTTGGCTCTTATCTGGGCATTGCTCGGGGTGGCATCTAAGTATATGTCTGCTTAATGTGCCTGCCCCACTGCCAGGTTGATGGCTAAAAGTCCTAGGTGGGTCACATAATTTACAAGTTGCTTTATTAGTTGTCCTATTAAGGGTAAAGTGATTCCATACCCCACTAGTTGTACGCCTACTAGTAGAGGTACTACTTTCAGGCTGGGCTTCGGTGGTCGCCGTGGGTTCCTCATCAGTTTGTGAGTCTCCACCCCCACCACCCGACTCATGATAATATTGTTGTTGTTCAAATTTTCAATTTATGCTATCATTAGTGTATGGGGGTGATGGGCCTGGTTGTATAAAAGCTTGTTCTTCCATATTAAGTACGACAATTCTACTCCTTTTAGGGATTCTAGGTGGCCGAGAAGAGCTAGAACTAGCACGACCGGCTCCAGAGGATGATGAAGAGTTGTGTGCCATATTAGTATAAGTGATTAGTATTTATAAAATGCAAGTAGTAATGCAAATTAAATAACTAAAAATGCGAACCAAATAAAATTGCGATACTAAAATTACCGAAACAAGAGAACAATGAAATTCGAACTTCCGGCAAACACTTTACGAACTTCGAACTTTAGAGCACAATGTTGCAATTAGCAAAGTTGAAGAAGATGGGAAATGATGAATGTATAGAGAGAGAAAAGAGGATTTGAAGATTTGGTGAGGAAATGGGTTGGGGAGGATTAAGTATTTATAGAAAAAAAAATATAAACTTTTTTTTTCTTTTTTTAATTGAGAGCAGTGGCAACGGCTCTAACAAAAGAGCCGTTGGGGCAATAGCCTTAATACAAGCCAGGCCCGAGCCCGGCCGGTGCGGTCGTGCCGGGCCGGGCTCGGCTTGTATTAAATTTTGGCCCGTGGCCCGACCCAGCCCGTTGGCCACCACTAATTCCAACATTCAAACATATGGAATACTCTGTCCAAAGATTCTAGAATATGTTCGTATATTTGCAAAACAATTAGGGCGACATCTTACAATGTAGATTCCAAGTAAAATATCTGTTCCTGCCACACTTCATGTAATTGTCCAATGATGTAAGATCCTAATTATTCAATTTTAACCACATTATTTTGGGCATAAAGGCAATTAGGTTCCATGCACGAGTTCGGACTATTTCCCGGATCAAGAGTTATCGTCTTACAGAATTAATTATTTTTGATAGTAGTAAAGAAACAACTAATTTGTGTGGTCCTGCTCAGCATTCCAATCTTATTGAAAATACCAACACAATACTCTAGGATTCCTATATATATGACCAAGGTAAGTCATCGAAAGTATCATATTATAGTTTTATCAGACAAGTTGTCCAAACTTATTACCGACTATAGACATACTTTGACAGCATGTCAAGAGTTTGATCTAAGTCTTTTCATGGTTCAATCTCATTGAACACTTAAACAAAATCTGATACATCTTCTTGGACAACGTCGATCTCATGGAATGTTTGAGAAAAAATCAATTATGTTTGACTCGTAAAATAGAATCAATCAATAAATAGATAAAAAAGTTTTGTTTATTTAATATTTCAAACTAGCTAATTGGGTTTTTTTAGGACACATATTCCAACATAAATATGACATAATATTGAAATTAAATTTTAGACAAAATAGGAGCTTGCCATATAACATATTGAATTAATTGCGAAGGTTTAGTAGTTGTGTGCCTAACATGAGAAAATGGAAGTAGATGTGACTTGCCTGAACAACCCGCATGGCAATGTTTTAAAGGGCTAGAACTAGTAACAGGCAAACAACAATGATGTAAAAAAAATTAAAACTAAATTGCCTAATTGATCTAAGAACTTGTGCTAGAGTTTAGCTGTGGCTTTTCGTGCCACAAGTCAAGAGGGATGTAGTGAAAGGCCATAGAGAGGCCTATTATTATGGATTTTGAGGAGAGGCATCCTCGTGGGTTTCTCCTTAGCACAAAAGAAAGGAAAGTCGAATTCAAAAACAATGTCATGACATAGCTGTTTAATGGATAAAAGATTAAAAGTTAAACCCCAGGACTAAAACAACTCTAGACAACAATAAAAGTCGAGACCAAATGTTAATGACAGAAGGACCAACATGAGAGATAGGTAATAAAGATCCATTTTCAATTTGAATACATTTAGAACTAGTACAAGAATTTAAATGAGTCAGAATACCTTAATTTGAAGTCACAAGGCTGAACGCACTAGTGTCAGGGTACCACGTGCAGTCATTGGGATCCAAAACATACATGGTTAAGAAGGACTGGGAAAGATCCGTGTGGTCATAGCGGTGTGCATAGTGGGATAAAATATGTCCAACTTGGAAGAAAGTTTAACAAATACGAGATCTAGACCCAAGTATACCATCACTAGATTGTTGAAAATATGTACTAAAAGGTGGTGCCCATGATTGGAAGTGCAAGCGATGAGCCCTAGTCCTATCAGGAGCCACACCTGGAGCTGGCACTAAAAGTCCATCGTGATGCAGCGATTGCTATTGTGGATAACCGCGGCCACCGTTGCGGCCACCTTGTGCCCCATTCTCTTCGGAGTTGTGACCTCGACCGCCACGCCCACGTCCACCACCAAAAGAGTCCCAAGACTAAACAGTGGCATCAATGGCATAACCATGGTCAGGGTAAGAGCGTCCCTAGAGATGAGCAAGAACTACTTCTTCATCAAGGAAGGAAGTCTTCAGTTGCTCAAAGGTGAGGTTCTGACTAAAGTTGCAGATAAAGGTGCTAAAAGGACCATATTCAGATGGGAGGCCAAATAGCGCATCATGAATCAATTCCCTACTAGATACCAATGAGTCTACGGTAGTGCGATTATTGGCAATGATCTTAAGTTCAATGAGGTAAGTGTCCATGTTCTTGGTTTGTTCTTTTTTTTTTTTTTTTTTTTTCCTAAGGGTGGCGAGTTGAGAAAAAAAGTCAAATTCTCTAGCGAGAGAATGATCTCTAAACCGTTTAGTGGGACCATCCCGCACATCCTTGGAAATGGAGCGACAAATGATATAATTTAGTACGGAGCAAGAAAGGAGAACATGTACGTAGGCCCAAATGCTTTGATCAGTATATAATTGTGATTAAAGGTAAAAGTGCCATCACGTTGTTGAATTGAAGGGGTGACACATGGTCTTGAGCCATAATCAAACTCCATGACACGATTAGAGCGAGGAATCATTGAGATCTATTTGTGCCATGTGGAATAGTCAATGGCAAACTCTAGGTTAATTGTGTCCAAGCTAGTAATGATTGAGGGAGAGACTGAGCCAGAAATAGGGGAATTGGTAGGTAAAACTTACAGCCAGGAGTGTAGCCGAGGCTTGGCTAAGAGGTATATCTCAGGTAGGTCAAGAGAAAGGGGGATTTCACATAGGCTAAGGGTAAAGTCGCCAATAAATTAGGTATATCAGCTTGCGAATTGAAACAGATAAATTGATAGATGTTGTATTGTGAGACAAGCCCCAAAATTGGATAAGGAGAGGTACTTGAGAAACAGAGGCTTCTCTCGGTGTCGGAGATAGGGCTCTGGTCATGGATAGGGTAGCCAGAGTCTGTGCCAGCATCGATTCACCTGCTGGAGATAGGTGTTGGCAGTGTCGTGTGAGAGGGGGCGCCGCCGCTGGGGAGGAGGGTGGCAGCAAGGAGAGAGAGATTTGGTGTCACTAATGTGCTACCAGGAAGGGCAGGGACGAGGTCGACTATGTCACCATTGGTGGTGGTGTGCCGTTAGTGAATTCAACAGGGTAGGGATGTCATCTGTGGCGGTAGAGAGTTCTAAGAGCATCGCTCAGGATTAGGGAATGGAGGTTCACTTAGCCCTGATACCATATGAAGTAATATTACTCTGAGCATGCCTAAGAAGTTTGCCAGAATATCATATATATATATATATATATATATATATATATATATATATAAAAGATAATATACACCGGAGAATGCAATAAAGCTCGTAGAGGATGTCCTAATACTATTAGTGTAAGATATCATACTAATACGTAATGTTTAATTTCGTTCACAAAATATGAAAATGATAATTGAAAAAGAAACTTACAAATCGCACATAAGACATATATGGGATGTTTGAAAAATGAAGAGCAAATTTCTAGCAAAATCAGCGGGCAAACATTTATGAAAGGTGTAAGATTAATATGGAAATATTCAAAAAAAAAAAAAAAGATAAATAATGGAATATTTTTTATCATTTTAGGTTTTTTTTTTTTTTTTTTTTGACATTGCTATATAAACAAGGATTTTGGAAAATATTATGAAAATTATGAAAATATAATAAAATGGTATTATTCTGGATAAGTCGTGGCACTCCAAAAGAAAAATCAAAATCCATGAACTTGCCGAAAGCCTATTTCTCTTCATATTCCAGAATTGGATAGATATGGAAAGGGTCATTGAAGAGATTCACTAATCTATGAATGACACACACCTATTTCGGGAAAAAATTGAGCTCGTTGCTTTGGACAAGGGTCAGACTCAATTGCCCTGAGTAAGATTGAGTACGTCCTTTGGGATGAGGGTCGGGCTCAGACTCTCGCTGAGAAGTCAACTGCTAGCAAGTTTGGTTTGGGCTTTCTTGCAAAATGAGCGAGGCTATCAGAGGGACCTGCGTATGGAAGGCGGGAAACCCCTCCGATGCCTAAGTCAGTAGAGGTAATGGTAATAATAGATATGCTTAAAGTAAATAATAGGAGATAAATAGGAGGTGGCTTTTAGTGAGTTGGAGGAGAGAAAGACAGCAGGTGAAAGGGGAAAAGCCAGGAGAGAGAGGGATGAGGGTCTCAGGAAGGAATGGGTGAGGGGAGAGAGAGAGAGAGAGAGGGGGAGAGCATGTGGGGGTGGATGTACACCACATCACCCAAATTCGCACGGAGAAAAGGTAAGAGAAGAGAGAGAAATGAAGGAGTCTTGGGAAAAAGGGGAAGAAGTCCTGGACAGGTGAATTGTCTTGAATGAGTGGAGAAGGGCTGGTATTTATAATAAGAAGGGAGTTGGTTTGAGGGTTGGCGGTACCGTGATGATGATGGGTTTCCTTAGCATGGTGAGAAAAGACGGGTGGCTAGTGGTGATTGGCTAGGCGGTTGGTGGTTGGTAATTGGCTAGATGGATTGGCGCACCGCGATGCATGTGCATGCAGTGGAGCAGGTGGAGCGGGGTGCCGTGATTATAGGTATTGGCCACTGTGTAGAGTGCTTCACTATAGTGGGATGGCATCGCCATTAGGAAACGTGTGTCGTGATGGGTATTCCGCCTTGCATATGTCGTTATGGACCATATGTCACCCAGGTCGTGCCGCCAGGGTTATACCATCGTGGTTATATTGTCACAGCCTCACGTTAGGCACTTACGGTATAAGGAGCACGGGATACCGGGATGCCTACGTACACGGTAGAGGTGGTGGGACAAGGCGCCGTGATCGTAAGGGGTTGGCGGTATGAAGGGTGCCGCCAAGGTTAGGCCATCAGGCTTGTATGAATGGGTTGAATGGGTGGGGTTGTGTTCATATATGTTAGCGGCTATGCCGGGTGCCACCATTGGTGGTATGTGCTGTCATGGCCTTGCATCAGGCGCCAGCCATGAGGGGTATATGTGTACCGCTAAGGATGTGTTGTAAAGGCGGATGTCGCCGTTGACCCCTGTTGACCTGCTAGCTTATTTTCCCTAAAACTAGGCCCCCACTCTATGGGCGACGGGGGACTTGTTCACATTTGGCTATAGAGTGTATTCAAGACCGCTCCTCAAAGTCTACTCATAGCTCATTGGAGGGAGGACCAAGCTGGGCTTGCTGAGGAGTTTCTTGAGGCTTTAAATATCTAAAATATAATTTTGAAAGTACTAAAAACATCAAATAATTCCTATTATAATGGCAACACCCTATCCTCGCTGAAATTGCTATTGTTGCCGACTTCCAATCACCTCCTGCATCACTATAATAGATCTCTCTTGCTTTCTATTTGCTTTTTTGAATATTTAATATATTTTTTAATCTTAAAATATTTTTAAATATTTAAAATATTTTTCTAAATATATAATATTTTTGTAAATGTATAAAACATTTTTCTAATATTTAAATGTTTTTAATTTTTTTTTTATATTTTTAATATCTAAATATTATTATATATTTTAAATTATTAAATTTTTATACATATTTTCATATTTATATTTAGAATATTTTTAAATATATAATTATCTTAATAATATTTAAAATATTTTGTATATATGTTAAATATTTTTTATGAATTTTTAATTTATTTTCCTAATATTAAATATTTTTAAAATATTTAGAATATTTTATTAAATTTTTAAATATTTTTAAATATGTAAAATATATTGTTATAATATCTAAAATTTTCAAACAATAAACAAGTTAAACTTTTTTTAACTCTTCCCTTGTTATGGATGTTGCACTATGGGGAGCAGTGCAATGGTTTTACCCTTCTTTAAAGGCGACACCGAACTCTCCGCTAAGGTGGGGGTGTAAACGAACCAGATGTTCGATGAACTGCATCTATTCGAAACTCAATTAGGTGTGGTCATGTTCTTATGAGGGTGGAGCCGAGCTCAAGCAGGTTTGATAACCCTAACGAATTGAGTTCGAATAGGGGTGCTAGGTTCATTAACATTTAACAGAAGCTCATTAAGGGGCTCGTTAAGGACTCATTAAAAGCTTGTTAACCGCTGATATATGCTCCAAAATGATTTGATAATTGTTCGATAGTAACTTTGAAAGCATCATTAGCGAACTTGACTCGGTAGCAAGCTCCGTTCAATTTGGCTTGATAATGAACTCAACTCTTCTTGATTACAAGCTCGACTAAAATCAACTCGATAAGCGTAATGAGCGAGCCGAGCCAAGCTAAGTCGAGTATCGAACGCACTAAAATCATATTGAATCAAGCTCAAACAAGGGTTTGAAAAGCTCGAAAAGAGCTCGATAAGCCTTACCAAGCTCGATTTTGGATAAGGGGGTTATCGGCTCGGCTCGACTCGTTTACACCCTGATGCTAAAGTGACAGAAGTTTATTCCTATATCATGTTATACATTATTTATTTTGCTCAATTTAAAAAAAAAATTGAAAATAAAGAATACTTGAATGCCTTTTTCAGTTTTCTATCTTGCAAAATTGAAGATGAAAAAGAAAAATAAAGATGATAAAGCAAAAATAAAAAAATGAGGAAAATTATTTTCTGCTATCAAACAAGCCCTAAACATTCCTAGTCCAACCTAGACGTGGCAATTGGGTCAAATGAGTCATGTTCGGATGTACAGTTTGTGTCGTCTTGGGTTTGCAATGGACTCAGACTAGGCTCGGGTCAACCTAATTGGGTTGGGGTCATCTTTGATTTTCATTTATGCTCGGGTCGGGATGGGTTAGGGTCATGTTATTTCTGGTCTTGGTCTCCTCACTTTCAGGTCATCTCGGGTATTGATCAATTTTCGTTTGAGTTACAAGCCTTGAATTGACTTGTTGGTTTCCCATTTTGCCTTAATAAATTATCATTGTATTTATATTTTCCTTTTTTATTTTTATTTTTTTTAAACTATGTATCAACTTAAATATTTATTATCTTTTGTTTTGTCATCCACTACCACCTCCATGTAAATTATGTATGTAACCTTGTTAGACCATAAACAACTTTGTAATTGCGAACAAGTATATGCCAAATTAAAATTTAGTATCTTATATCGACAAAAGACTTTTTTATTTACCCTACGCTTGTTTTAGTGGAAAATCTTTTCCGTTATTATTCAATTATTTCTTTACACAATTTTATTACGACATGTACAACATGAAGAATATTTTCACTATTAAGGTGAGCACTAGCACTTTCTTTCATTTAGTTAAAAACATATTTCATAGAATTCTTACGTTATATGTGTCTTATTTCAGTCTCAACTTTATTAAGTATGAACTCTATGTAAATTCGTAAAGTGAAATAATTTTCTTTAACTGGAGAAAACAAAAGAAAATTGATAATATTTACTGAAAATACTTATAAAAAATATTCTTGATAAAAAAATTATATTTGTTGACACAATAGCCTTAATTGATTCACATTATATGTTTTAATTTTTTACCAAGTTTTGTTTCAACTTTCAGCAATCAAACCATGTTTCATTAAAAAAAAAAAAAAAAAAAAATTACAACATCATCAACATCACCTCCTCACTTTGCAAATGAAAGTGGGGTGGTTTAGGACCCTTGGGTCAAGCGTGAACGTATTGATAAAGTGTTTGATGAAATAAAAAATATTTAGCATTCAGTTAGTGACCAGTTATTGGACTTTTGACATTTGAAATTATATATATTTTCAGAGATATAATTATATTGAAATCTAGTTTTAGATATGATATTGTATGACAATTAATACTGCTCCTATGTTTGTTTGTGTTTTGGGTCATAACAATAATTCTTTAGTTGTAATTCTCCATCGGAATAACAATAATTTTCAAATATAAAGGCGTTAGGGTCAATTTGGGCTACAGGTTGGGTTAGGTTTGTGCTCGAGTTCACATGGTTTGGCTCCATATGGGGTTGGGTCATTTTGGTTCGGGTCAAATTTGGTCATCTATGGGTAAGGTTGGGTTAATATTCATATTTGGGCCTTTTCTGCTTGGATTTAGATTAGGTTGGGTTAGTCTTTGGTCGAGTAATTCTGACTTCGGGTATGATTACTTATATCAAATCCTGGGGTTGAAACAACTCGGGTCAATAATTTTTCAAGTTGGGTTATCTTTGCCACCTCTACTCCAACCTCCCCTAGAACTCAATTTGATTGCAACAGACTCGACTTGAAGTAATGTTGAGCTCCATTTCAGGGTTTCTAGGCTTGAAGTATTTCTTGTTGAGCTCCAACCAACAGAACTTCACAAAAATGAGGTTTGCATCTTAAATGTATTGAACATAGCTTGACTCAGATGGTTAATACTTCCTTTGCGAGATAAGAGGAAGTACTAGGTATGCTGCTGGAAGATAACTCTACCTAATATAATTCGTGACAAAGTTGCAATACAAAATAGGCAACTTGTATAGACGAGTGCTAAGTCAACCCGCATAGAAACAGGGAACAAAAGACAAAAAAATAATACAACATCCCAACCCAAGAAATCAAGATTAAAACAAAAAAGACGGGAAAAAACAGCCGAAAGCCATCAAATGTTAAATGCCTCATCAACCTGAAGAGGACTTGGGGTGAACAAGGAATAGGGCGGAAACGAAATGGAAGTAAGGAATACTGAAAGATCAATTAGAACATAAAGAGTCAATTTGAAGTGGTACATTGAACTTGTCAGTGAATATTGGAGTGCAGAAATGATGCCGTGAAATTTGAGTATCAAGCATTTGGTCAGTCAATTAAGGATGCACTTACATAAATTCAGGCGCTTTATTTACTCCATCAATTATGCCGTCAGAAAATTTGAAGACTTTAAATACACTAAGGCCGAGCTATTGTCCAAAATGGCTCAAAATAAAAAAAGATTACCCAAAATGGCCCATTTTAAAAAATATTTACCCAAATGGCCTTTATGTCAGCAAATTTAAATTTTTTTTTGGGACACCTCCCCTTTTATGATAATAATTTTAAAGATAATAATCTATGTTAAATTTTATATAAACAAACGAGGATTATTATAATAATGAGTAAATTAAAAAATTTTATAGATAATATTATCTAATATTTAACAAATAACTAAATTTAAATTTTTTATTATAAATTACGTATATAATTTAACTAAAATGCTTGTTATAAAGCTAAATATAACATGATAATAAAAATATAATTAATATATTTAATACTGAAAGACTATCAAAATAGAATTACGACAACCAAACAATAAGTGGGCTACTCTATGTATGTACTTCATTAATGTATCAGCTTATGCATTGGCTTCGCAAAGAGGGTAAGAGAATGAGACTGATCTAAAGAATTGTTTATAGAATGACATCTTGTTCAAAGTAAACTAAGCCCCAAGTACCACCACCCTCCCACTTACACCAATTGATTGCATTGGTCAAGTCTGCTTCGAGTCCACAGCTCCTTAATATTTGTTTCATGTAATTTTTGTTATTGATATAACTACCCAAGTGATGAATTACATATTTTTAAACTTTGTAATTTCATATAATACTAAATTCAAAATGATACAAATATCGGTTTGATTACTTCTTTTTCTTTTTTTTTTTAACAAAGAGTACTTCTTTTTCCTTTCAATTGAAATATTGAAAGCACACTAGTTTATGCCTCATACATAAATATTAGTGGAGAAGTCATGGCCTAAAGTGCTTGGGATTGAGGTTTGGAGGTATTTGAAAAATAGAGAACTTTGTAATAATATAGAAAAAGAATTGAAACAACAATCTTACCCTGTGCAATGCATGGAGAGTATTTTTATTTAAAAACATAATTGTAATAATTATGAAATTGGAACATTATTGAATTTTTGTTTCTAATTTATACTTTTTTTTTTTTTTTAAAAGCTACCTGTAATTTTACTTCTTTATTTTTAGTTCTGAAAAATAGGAAATAATATAGTTTTTTTTCCGGTAATGCGGAGCATGTAAATGTTTTGCAGTTTATAAATGTTCGCCTCCCTAAAATCAAGCCAATTTGGAAATCATATACTTTAGATTATTATTAGAATTTTATTTTGAAGGTTAAAAAAAGAAACTAGAAAAAAATCATTTCATGGCTGAAACTATTTAAAATGTTGGAATATAGAAAACTTATGACATATAGTGGTAAAAAAAAAAAAAAAAAAAACCATCATGTATATTAAATTTAAGAAACAAAACAAACTAAAGACATCGGGACCACTCACTCATTCGCAAAATCTATATTTTCTATATGTTATTGTCAAGTTACTCACTCTCTTAAAACACCTCAAATTTCAAATCTTAGAATTTTAAAACCTTACATGAAAGTTAGGTAGTGATAAAAAGTGACATACGCTAAAAACAACAAGAACACTCATTCATTCACAAAACTAAAAGAAAAATCACATAGGTCTTTTTTTTTTTAATTCATAAAAAGGATGAATATAAATTCAATAAAATACAAGTATGACAAAATATAACATAATATTTATTTAAGAAAGTTTCGAAAATGTTTAAAACTATTTTCCAAATTTGTAAAATTATTGGGAAAATTAGAAAATTATTTTCCAACTTCTCCAATTAGAAAACTAGATTATTGAATATATTTTCCATTTTTCTAGAAAAAATTTTCTTAAAAACAACAAAATTATATATTATCAAACTGATCCTTAGATTTGACGAGATTTTGTTTGTTGTTGCTAGGCTCGTGTGGACTCACTGTACATTGTTTGGACTGAAAACGTCTTGGCCTTTCTTATTTCTATCATGAGTTTATGTAACTGAAAAATACTTTCAAAGAAAATATCTTCTATATGGAGAAGTTAGAGTCGGGTATTTTTTTCCATGGTCTATTTTTTATGTTGAGGATCATGCATATCCTTTCTCTAGTAAGCTAGTTGGAATTTGGTGATAGTGTGCTTTAGTTTTGGAGTCTTGTGAAAAACCTTTATCCCATATAGAAAATCTTGAGGAGGAGAGTTTAGTTTATATATCCCCTTATTACTATACTTGGTAAAGTCTTGAGGGCCTAGAATGAGTTTTGTGAACCACATGCACGTACGCGCGCCTGCCCCACCTCCCCAGCGCATTGCGGTGTGGACCTTTTCTAACCAAAACTTTTATTTTTACGACCTTTGTATTTGTTTAAGTTGTCGTAAACCAACTAGAGTTGAGTCCTTGTCTTAGGTAGTGCTCGAGGCTTTTGGCTCAAGTTCAAGTACGCATTTTGATCGCATCTTTTTCTGCTCTTTTCTTGACTATTTTTCCCCATAACTAACCATATTTATAGGCTTCCATATCCACCATTTTTCTTATATGAGACTGATTCTTTGCCATGGTATTTTCCTTAACAAACAAGTAATTTGCAATATAAATACCGTCCCTTAGGGTTTTATTCAGATCAAGGAACACATAATCTTTATTGATATTAGTTCTTCTTCTTCGTTGCATTCCTTCTCTCTTTCTCTCTCTCAATATTTTCTCCTCATTTACTAAAAAAGTTGGAGCGTATCCCAACCCATCTTCCTGGAATATACTACTAGGGTCGAAGTGCCGTTCATCCCATAGTACCTCTGTGGGTTGTATAAACAACTTAGAGCAATGGATTCTCTAAGGTGTAACAATTTCTTCGATCAATTCTTTCCCTTCTGTTAATCTGTTTAAAGTCGTTTCTTTCATCTTTCTTGAAATCCCAAACTTATTTATGTTGTATTAAAAAAAAGTTATATCTTGGTCGCTAATTCCCATATTACTCCAACAATCTAAGTTGTTTAGTATAATGAGTAATCATAATCTTACTCACGCGGGCTTTATCATTTCCACTATGTCTAAAACTAAGCTCTTGGATGGCAAGAACTATAAGATTCAGGTTTATAAGACGGAGTTTTTCCTAGGCTAAATAGAGGTTCATTATACCTTGTTTAATGACAGATCCCCACCACCGTCCAATAAGGATTTCAAGAAAGACAACTGTACTTGTAGGCGGATGCTTCTCTATTATATGACAGTGCCTCTTCATCAAATTTATAGCACTATGAAAACCTTTAGGGAGATATGGGAAACATTGTTAAATAAGTGTGGATCCGATGATAGCTTGGCCAAAAAATATTAATGCATTAAGTGGTTAGCTTTTACCAAGATTAATGAAAGACCTTTCTTAACCAAACCCATGAGTACGAAACTTTATGCACTAATATTCTAAATCAGGGCATGAAGTTTTGTGAAACATTTCAAGCTAACATCTTAATTTAAAAGCTTCCTCCTTCTTGGAAGAATAAAAAAAGCATCTTTAAAACACAAGAAAAAGGATATGACTTTACAGGAACTAAAGGAACAAAGGAATATACCCAGTGCCTCGTCGAAGGGGGGGGGGGGGGGGGGGGGGGGGGGGGGCGGATGTACGTAGCCTTCCCTCTTCAAGGATATGACTTTACAGGAACTGATCTCCCATATTAATTTGGAAGATCAAAACCAAACACAAGCCAAGGTGAAGTCCTCTGAGCATTCCTCCTTGGCGGCTAACCATGAATCGAGAAATGCATGAAAGAATAGAAAGTTGAAGAAGCCTAGGAATAAGGGCAAGTGTAATGCCCAAGAGGAAGGCTCTAGCAGCAAGCAAGGTAAATCTTGAGGGAAGAGGCCAATGAACAGTGTTGAACGTGCTGGACCTGTGGTAAGACTAGCCATGCCTCAAGGAACTGCAGGAAGGGATTTGGACTTGGAAAGCACATAGAACATGGGCCCTCGGCTAATCTCACTAAAGAAGGAGACGCGTTTGTTGCCATGATCTCCAAGGTGACTATGGTTGGGAACACGGTCGATTGGTTGTAGATACTGGTGCAACACAACACTTCTACACCAACAAGGACCTATTCCATTAATATGAGATAGCCACTAATGAAGAGAAGGTGTCAATGGGCAATTGCAGTTCAGTCCCTATCTTGGGCAAGGGAAAGGTCTTCCTTAAACTCAACTCTAAAAAAACTCTGTGTTTACTAAATGTGCTATATGTTCTTGATGTGTGTAGGAATCTAGTCTCGGTGCATTGTTCAACAAAGCAGGCTTTACGTTAACCCCTTTGGTTTGATGAGTTAATTCTCACTAAAAATACCAACTTCGTTGGGAAAGGATTCTATAATGGTGTTCTCTTTGTACATGCTGTTATGAATGAGAATGCATCTGCTTTAGCTTATATTTTTGAGTCTTTGGAACTGTGGCATGCAAGGCTTAGTCATGCAAATTTTAATTCTATTAAGAAACTTAA
Organism: Simmondsia chinensis; assembly: GCA_018398585.1. Classification (NCBI taxonomy): domain Eukaryota; kingdom Viridiplantae; phylum Streptophyta; class Magnoliopsida; order Caryophyllales; family Simmondsiaceae; genus Simmondsia; species Simmondsia chinensis. The sequence goes on from JAGTTD010000016.1 coordinate 10,090,617, forward strand.
ACAAATGAGTTTAATCTCTAATTGTGATTTAATGAAAGCTAATAAATGTTAAATATGTGTGGAGGCCAAGCATCCCAAAAAATCATATAACAAATTAGTTGAAAGGACTTCAAGCCTACTCGAGCTAGTACATTCTGACCTAGGTGACTTTATGAGCAGCATGAGTGGAGATGGAAAAATAAAAGTTGACATTGAAAACCGATTGGACAGTAGGATCAAGAGGATTAGGTCTAATAGAGGAGGTGAGTATCATACCACCTTCCTCCAAAAATATTATGAAAAACTTGACATAATTTGCGAGGTCTCAGCCTCTTATATACCTCATCAAAATGGAATAGCTGAAAGGAAAAATAAGACCCTTAAGAAAATATGATGAATACTATGCGAATTACCATAGGCCTACCCTCAAGATTGTTGGGGGAAGCCACGTTATTTGCTTATCGTGTACTAGATAAGGTTCCAAATAAAAACTTTGGATAAAACCCCTTATGAACTATGGAAGGTTTATGCTCCTAATCTAAAACACTAGAAAGTGTGGAGGTATCTAGCTAAAGTAGGGATTCCTAAGTTTAAAAGAAGTAAAATTGGTCTTAAAACTATGGATGCTATCTTTGTTGCTTATGCCGTGAACATTGTTGCATATAAATTCATGATTTGAATGACTCAAGCCCTAGGCTTGGTAAAATAATAGAATCTTGAGTTGTTGAATTGTTCAAGAATAAGTTTCCAATGAAAGATTTTATGCATGCTTCATTACCTAATTCTGTGCCTAATGCATCTATGTCATCACCTAGTCGCATGCCCCCTAAACTTGAGGTCCAGAAACTTAGAAGATGTAAGAGGGCTCGAACTGAGGCTAGTTTTGGATTTGACTTCATAAATTTCTTTTTGTCTAAACATCATGATTTTGATGAACATGCTGTGAGTGTATTCATGCTAGAGGAAGATCCCAAAACTTATAATGAAGCCATGAGAACAGTAGGTGCTCCGTTTTGGAAAGAGGCCATTAGTAATGGGTTAGACTCTATAACGAGTAGTAACACTTGGGTATTAATGGACCTTCCTAGAGGATGCAAACCTATGGGGTGCAAGTGGGTGTCCAGAAAGAAAATAACGACTAATGGGTCTATATAGAAGTTCAAGGCTAGGCTGGTGGCTAAAGGGTATACCCAAAAGTAAGGAAAAGACTTCTTTGGTACTTACTCACCCGTAACTTGCCACTATGAAAGCCTTGCTAACTGTAGCGTCCATACATAATCTTGTAGTACACCAAATGAATGTTAAAACTACATTTTTGAATGGTGACCTTGAGGAAGAAATTTATATGGAATAACCCGAGGGATTTGAAATTCATAGCATGGAGCATAAAGTATGTTAAACTTATAAAGTCTTTGTATGGACTTAAACAAGCTCCTAAACAATGGCATCAAAAATTTGATTGTACCTTGGTCATGCATGGTCTTGTTGTGAACAATGGTGATGCTTGTGTGTATTCAAAGCATGTTGACAATGACTGTGTAATTATCTATTTTATGTTGATGGCATGCTTATTTTTGGAATGAGTGTGAATCTTGTGAATGATACTAAGTCTTTCTTGAGCACTAGTTTTGATATGAAAGACTTAGGTGAGGCCGATGTGATGCTTGGGGTTAAAATTACAAGAACACCTAAGGGTTTGACCTCGAGTCAATCCCATTACTTGGAGAAAACGCTGAGAGAGTTTGGTCACTTTGATGACACAACTGCTAAAACTCCATATGATCCTAGTGTTCACTTGATGAGAAACACAGGAAGTAGTGTATCACAGGCTGAATACGCTAAAATAATTGGTAGTGTAATGTTCTTAATGAACTATACTTTTCTTGATATTTCCTATACCACTAGTAGACTTAGTCGTTACACCCATAATGCTAGTGATGAACACTAGAGTACTTTGAGAAGGCTGTTAAGGTATCTTAAAAGTACCATGAATTAGGGTTTACAATATAATAAATTCCATGCTATGTTAGAGGGATATGGTGATGCTAATTGGGTTATGATGAATTACATTCTACTAGTGGCTATGTATTTATGGTTGTTAATTGTTCTATTTCGTGGAAATCATACGAACAAACTTGTATTGCTAAATCAACTATGGCATTGGAATTTATTAAGCTTGAGATAGCAGGTCTGGAAGCTCAATGGCTGAGGAGTGTCTCGGGAGACATTACATTTTGGGGGAAACCCATGCCTTTGGTGTTGTTGTACTATGACTCACGAGTAGCCATTGGAGTTGCTCAAAGTGAGCTTTATAATGGCAAGAAGAGGCATATCTGCCTCAAGCATGGTGTTGTGAGAAATTTTATCACAAACAATGTGATCTCACTCGAATTTGTGAGAAGTGAGAAAAATATGGCATATCCTGGTATAAAAGGCCGTGCAAAGAGATGGATAAATGAAATAGCAGATGGAATGGGTGTGAAGTCCCCCTATGTGTGTCCTAATCCTAGCGTATACCCGCCTCGAGAGTTATTGACAATGTTCAATGGATCAAACGAAGTCAGAGACCGAGATATTTATGATAGCCAATCGAACCCTTGCTATGTTTGTTGTATGAGTGTCTCTAGGATTTGTTGATTCTACCATGACGAAGTTTGAGCCTTATGCTCTTTATGTCATCCATAGCCCTTCGTGGTTGTGTGGGGCAAGACATTTGATGGACGCACCACTACTGCGATGATGTGAGGTTTAGCCTAAGGTTCTTAATGATGTCTAGAACCTTTTATGGTGGTGTGGTGTAGTGCACGTGATGGACTGACCTATGGAACTGTGGGGGTAGAAAGTCCTCCTTTCAAGAGTTTGGGCTTATTTTATAAAGCAGTTCTGATACCAGGTTTTGGATTATTTTTGAGGGACCACATACATCCTGATTATGGTGTGCGTTTCAGCCTCAAGAATCACATGAAGGGGTTATGTGTGCTCTTCACAATGACTGCTCATGGCTTAACACTTTGTTCAGTAATGAGTGGTTGTGGAACATGCTTAGTCACTAGGTGTTGTTTCAAGTCCAAAAGATAATAGCATCGTCAAATATGGGTCTTAATGCTCAATAACATTCTTTCTTTCCTTCCTTTCTCAAAACTAAACCATCTGGGGATTTGTTGAAATTTGGGGGTAGTGTACTTTATTTTTTGAGTCTTGCGAAAAACCTGCTATCTCACATAGAAAATCAAGAGGAGGAGAGTCTAGTTTATATATCCCTTTGTTATTGTACTTGGTAAAGCCTTGTAGGGCTAAGAGTAGGTTTTGTGAATAGCACATGCGCGCGTGCTCACCCCGCCTCTTTGAGCGGCCAATACTTCGGAATGTGTGGACTTTTTTTTAACCCGGTTACAAGGTTTGTATTTGTTTAAGTTGTTGTAAATCAATTCGAGTTGAGTCCTTGTCTTCGGTAGTGCTCGAGACCTTCAGCTCGAGCTTATGTTAACCATCCTAAGTGGATCTCGAGGGTGTTTCCTCGAGGTACTGCTATATTCTCGAGCTTGAGTCGTTTTGGCCGCGTCCTTTCCTACTTTTTCTTTAACTGATTTTTTCCCATAACTAACCAAATTTTTAGGCTCCCATATTCGTCACTTTTCTTATTTGAGGCGGATCCTTTGCCATGGTTTTTTCCTTAAACAACAAGGAATTTGATCTATAAATGTCGTTCTTTAGGGTCCTGTTTAACACACCAAAGGTACAATCAACTCAGTTATTACATCTTTTTCTTCACAGTGTTCCTTTTCTATAAACTATTATCTCCCCTATAACTGAGCAAGTTGGGGCGTACTCCAACCTATCTCCTCAGAGTATGCTGCTGAGGTGGGTGCCGTAAGGATCGGGCCTTGATCTGGACTGAGAAGGAAGGATGGAGGCCAACATCTTATTGAATCCTTTCAGAAATTGAACAAATTCACTCACCTAGAAGGAAGGAATGAGAAGCATGGGAGATGGCGCAACGGATTAGGTTCGATGTGCTAAAGAAATCTGGGAGAATGACAAAAGGCTAGGATTAAGCTATAGCAGCCTAAAATTGACATGATCAATACTTTATGTGCCATTAGAGACGGAGCTCATGGAAAACCCTTATGTAAGGAAACAAAGAGCCTTACATAAGTATCATTCTAATATCCATTTAATCACCATGAAGTCATGTGCCTGGATTATCAAGGGTGCTGGGGATACGCGAAGATGTCAAGTTCTAGAAGCTTGGTTGTTAAAGTCAGACCGTCTATTCATGTTCTGACACTGGGAGGTTAAGGAGGTTTGAGTGTTAGGTGGAATGCTGATAAATTCACAAGTAGAGATGCTTTTAGAGATGGTAGGTGGTTATGATTGATATATAACTATGGCAATGATGTCTTTGAGTATGGTGTCTATTTTCACAGAGCCGGTAGTTTGGAGTTAAAGAGGTTCTCATATGCTCTTCCTGAATTGCTAAAAGATGTGGTGATTTCTTTTCGTTTCTTGATAGGTGTCTTTGTAACATGTCAACTTTTATATTGTGAGTTTCCCTCGCTAAATATCGGAAAAAATGAACTAAAAAATTAAAACACCAAACTTTAAAGTACTAATATGCAATTTGAAAAAACTAATTACTTTTCAACCCAATCCCACATTTCAATCGCATTACAAGAAGAATTTTCCAAAAGATGACTTCTCAAATGGGGCGACTGACAATTTGTCCCTTACACCATTTCAAATACTAGGACAACTCAGTGTTGTGGTTAAAATCACAACTTGAGTGTTTCCACGCATTTACATGGACGCTTTTAAAATTTTTTTGAAAAAGTTTTAATTTAGTATTACATGAAAGTAACAATATTTCAATAATGAAAATATAGTTATGGTTCTGAATCTTAGTTCTATTTTTCACTTCTTGTCTTTTCTTTTTTTCTTTTTTTGGGGACACAAGCCTAGTGACGTAGTTCTCGGACTACCAACAATTCGACCCTGGTTCTATGAAAGGGTATAAAAGTATGATGAAATTGAATAATGGATAGTTACAAACTAGGCTATTGATCTTAGGGGGATTGTAAGTAGTGGAAAAACTTGTAATATTTCAATAAAGTGTTTGGCGGGAAAGCTTAGGAGGGTTTGCTCTTGGTAGTCGGAGGTTAGGTCGGTTAATTGTTAGATATTTTTAGCTCCACCAACTCAATTAGGATTGGAGTATAAATGCTTGCATTGTTCTTGTATTTGGATTTATTGGATGAATACATATTGGTTCCTCTATCTCAATCTCAATTCTCTCTACTTCTTCTCTTAAGTTCAGTACTTCTCAACTCAAATTCTTGTTCTATCCTAGGTTATGATTCAAGTTGATCTTGAATCATAACAATTAGTGTCAGAGCTTACTGAATTTTGCTTTAATCTTGATGCGATTCCATCTGGAGAGCTAATTTGCACATCAGACCTTGCGTTGTTGACATTTGTGTGATGATTGGACCTGGCTAGACATAAGAAATCCTTTGCAATGGATGGAGGAGTTACAACTGGGGCTTAGGCTGCTTCTTATGCTGGAATTACTATGGGAGCTGCAGTTGGAACTGTTGCTAATGTTGGAGCTAGTACTGTTGCTACTGCAGCTACAAATTTAGGCTCAGATGATCGTATGGCTCAGATGCAACAGTGAATTCAGGAGCTTTTGATGTCTGTGGGAGATCTAACTTGAAGCATGACTCATTTTACAGTAACAAGTACTACAATAGTTGGCAGGATCGTAGGAGTAAGTAGATCGCCGAACGATGCCTCTTGGAGTTGGAATATTGTCACCGGCAAGCCATCACAGAAGGCCTCCTAATTATTTGTGTCATCGAGGTTCTGTAGAGCATTCTGAAGGTGCAGTTGTGGTTATAAACATTGTTACAGGCAGCTTAAGGTGGAAATTGATATGTTTGATGGATCACATCCGCAATCTTGGATTAAAAGGTGTGAGGGGTAGTTTCGTTTTTATCATGTGTTGGAGACAGAGAAGGTGGAGTTAAAAATGGTGCATTTACACGGAGAGCATGAGGTATGGTTCCATAGCTTACTTATTAGCAATCCTGATATTACTTGGCTTGAATTTTTTGATGAATTCTGTGAGAGGTTTGGTGATGAGGACCCGGAGGATGTGGTGGATAGCTTCAATAAAGTAACTCAAACAACTTCAGTAAGAGAGTATATGACACAATTTGAGAACTTAAGAGCAAGAATGATGTCTGTGAACCACGAAGCTAGTAAGGCATACTATGTCTCTAGCTTCATCAATGGCCTCAAGCCAAGGATTAAAAATTTAGTTAAAGTAATCAGTCCTTTGACCTTGTCTCGGGCTTATTCCAAAGCCAAGCTGTATGGGGCTACGGTCTTTGCAAGTTCTAATGTTCAGAAGAGCAAGAGCAGCCAAGTTGGTTCAACAGTGCAAGTTAGTAGTAAGAGTTCATCTAAGCCTTTGAGTTTAGAGGGAAAAAAAGGCTCAGAGGTTATGATTCAAGTGTAATCAGTGTTACTTCTTTGGACACAAATGCAATTCTAAGTTTCTCATGTCTGCTTCTGGAGTTGAGGTAGATGAGGTTTCAGATGGTCAGGAGGAAGAAAAGGAGTACAGTGATCATGTGGAGGAGGAACAAGAAGTAGAAGCCGAGGAGAATGTGATGGAAATTTCAGTTAAGGCTTTAACTAGAAATGGCTTGCACAATACTATAAGAATCAAGGGTGAAGCTAGTCACAAATCACTTTTGATCTTAATTGATAGTGGCAGTACTCATAGTTTTGTTGATCCAAAGGTTTTCAAGAGAGTAGGCCATGAAGTGATCAAAACACGTCCCTTAGCTGTGACTGTTGCTTATGGGAATTCAATGCTTACACAAACGAAGTGCGATCAATTCAGTTGGAAGATGCAAGGCCAATCATTTGCATATGATTTCAAGGTCTTGAAGTTAGGAGGGTGTGATATGGTTCTTGGGGTGGATTGGATGAAGAAAATCAGTCCCTTAGCGTTTGATTTCACTCATCTTTCAATATCCGTTGAGATGAATGGTAAAATAATTAAGTTACAAGGGATTGTGGAACAAGGCTAGATGTAGCTAATAACTGGCAAGGAATTGGAGGGAGTAATCAAGAAGCATGATTATTAATGGATAGGACATCTGTTCTTTATCACGGCTGAGGCTTAAGAGGCAGGGGTGAATTCCGATCCTTCTATAAGCAAGCTGTTACAGGATTTTAGTGATATATTTGAGCAGCAGACCTGTCTTCCTCCTAGAAGATCCTCTGATCATGCTATTCCACTGAAATCTAATTTAGATCCTACCAATTTGAGGCCTTCCAAGTACCTTCATTTATAGAAGAGCGAGATTGAAAGACAGGTAGATGAGCTACTGAAAATTGAGTTCATTAGACAAAGCCTCATTCCGTTTGCTTCTCCGGTCATTCTTGTCAAAAAGAAGGATGGCTCATCAAGGATGTGTATAGATTACAGGCTACTGAATGCCCTTGCCATAAAGGATAAGTTTCAAATTCCAATTATTGATGATCTCTTAGATGAATTGCATGGATCACACAACTATTCCAAGTTGGATTTGAGGCAAGGGTATTATCAAATTCGAGTGAAGGAGCAAGACATTCATAAGATTGCCTTCAGAACTCACGAGGGGCATTACGAATTTGTGGTGATGCCATTTGGATTGACCAATGCTCCAGCCACGTTTCAGGCCTTAATTAATTCAGTCTTTAAGCCATTTCTGAGGAAGTTTGTATTGGTTTTCTTCGATGACATTTTGGTCTATAGCCCTTCATTGGACTCACATGTGGATCATCTTAAGCAGGTGTTTGAGCTCATGCGATAGCATAAGTTCTATGCTAAGATGTCTAAATACACTTTTGCTCGATGTCAAGTGGAGTATCTGGGTCACATTATCTCATATGCTGGTGTAGCCGTTGATATAACTAAGAGTGCAACAACGAAACAATGGCCAACACCTGTTTCTCTCACGCAATTGAGAGGTTTTTGGGCTTAACTGGTTACTACAGTAAATTTATAGTAGGTCATGGTATGATTGCATGGTCATTGACTAATCTCCTCAAAAAAGATGCCTTCCTTTGGTCTGAAATAGCTCAAGAGGCATTTGAAAGGTTGAAGATTGCTATGTGCTTAGCCCCGGTGCTTGTTATGCCAGACTTCAGTATTCCTTTTACGTTAGAGACAAATGTAAGTGGAACTGGAATGGGAGCAGTTTTTTCTCAAAGAGGGAGACCTGTGGCTTATTTGAGTCAATGTCTTAGCCCAAAACACATCAGTTTATCCATTTATGAGAAGGAATATCTTGCAATCCTCATAGCAGTCAAGAAGTGGAGGCATTATTTAGAGGGACATCACTTCATTATCAGAATAGATCATCAAAGCCTTAAATACTTATTGGACCAAAAAATCACTACTAGAGTGCAGCGAAAAGGCCTTGTGAAGATGTTGGGGTTGGACTACTCAAATTGAGTACTTTCGAGGCAGAGTGAATTCAACTGCTAACTCTTTGTCATGCAAGCAAGAAGGGACGAATCAGCCTCTTGCTTTGCTATTTCAATTGCTTTTCCTTCTTGGATGGATGAGGTGTATAAGTCCTATGATGGTGATAGTTTTGCTCAAGAGTGTGTCGCAACATTTACCATCAAGAACAGCTTCCCTCGGGCATATTATGATGTGTCTATTGCGAATAGAATTGTTAGGCTGAAGGGGAAATTGTACATTGGCTCAGTGACTAATTAGAGGAAGCAAATCATTATGGCTTCTCATGATTCTGCTTAGGATGGGTACTCTAGTATTGAAGGGACATATCAAAGGATGAGACAGTACTTCTATTAGCCTAGTTTGAGGAAGGATGTTGTGGAGTTTGTTCAAGCCTGTGATGTTTGGCAGCATACTAAAGCTAGTCATGCACCATACCAAGGCTTGCTACAACCTTGCCCATTCTAGATAGAGCTTGGCAGCACATAAGTATGGATTTTATTGAGGGGTAGCCCAAGTCCGAAGGGAAGGAGGTAATTTTGGTGGTTGTGGATGCATTCACTAAGTTTGGGCATTTCATAACTTTGAATCATCCCATTTCAGCTGAGAAACTTGCCAAAATGTTCTTGGCTAACATCTACAAGCTCCATGGGTTGCCTCAATCCATTATTTCTGACCGAGATAAATTGTTTATAGGTCATTTCTGGCGTGAGTTGTTGCTGTTGTTGGGTTCTTCCTTGGCTTTAAGGTCATCCTATCATCCACAAACAGATGGGTAAATCGAGAGAGTGAATCAGTGCTTAGAGCAATACTTGGGGAGCATGACTTTTAGCTATCTAAAGTAATGGCACAGATGGTTGTCCTTCACAGAATTTTGGTACAATTCTCATGCTCATTCTGCTTTAAGGAAAACTCCTTTCAAGGCTCTTTATGGATATGATCCTCCAACTCCAATGATGTTGCAAGGAGCAACCTCTACTATTAATGAAGTTAATGAATTCATACTTCAGAGGCAACAATTGGTGCAGCGACTGAGGGATAATTTGCAATTAACTCAGGCTAGAATGAAATTTTATGGTAACAGGAAGCGTGTGGATAAGTCCTTTCAGGAGGGAGATATTGTATACTTGAAATTACAGCCTTACAGACAGTCTAGTGTAGCAATGTGCAAAAGTGTGAAGTTGAGTGCATGCTATTTTGGGCCTTACAAACTATTGGAGAAGATTGGAAGAGTTGCTTATAGATTGGAACTGCCTCCATATTTTTTTATCCATCTGGTTTTCCATGTTTCGCTTTTGAAGCAGCATATGGCTGAGGGTAAGGCCAGTTCAAATTCTTTTCCTGAAGTAGCTGCCAGCGGTGACATTTTGCAGCAACCAGCCGCTATCTTGGACTCAAGGATAATATAGCAGCAGGGCAATCAGATGCAGGAAGTACTAGCGCAGTGGGCCAATTTGGATCGTGAAGATGCTACTTGGGAGAGCTTGAGCTTCATTAAGAGTTGATTCCCATCCTTCCATTCTTGAGATAAGAATGTCCTAGAGGGGGTATAGTGTAATGATTTCATCTTAGGGAGACTGTCAGTAGTGGCAAAACTTGTAATATTTGAATAAAGTGTTTCGCAGGTAAGCTTAGGAGGGTTTGTTCTTGGCAATTGGTGGTTAAGTTGGTTAATTCTTAGATATTTTTAGCTCCACCGACTCAATTAGGATTGGAGTACAAATGTTTGCATTGTTCTTGTATTTGGATTCATTGAATGAGTACATATTAGTTCTTCTTTCTCAATCTCAATTCTCTCTACTTCTTCTCTCAATTTCTCTACTTCTCAACTCAAATTCCTCTTCTATCCTAGGTTATGATTCAAGTTGATTTTTAATCATAACACAAACCAACTCAATTGTAATTACAATAATTACATGATTGAGATAGTGTAGATAAAGATCTAATAATAAAAAGTAGGGTTATTCATGCCAAAGTTCCATTTACTTTGCCTATTATGTAAATTTAGTCATTGTACTTTTAATTGTGTCAATTTGGCCCCTCTACTCTTTATATTGTGTCAATCTGTTCCTCAATTAAAATTTATGTTAACTTTTTGATGGAATTTTTAATGATTTAACGAAAAGGTTGGGTTACATTGAGTCAATTTGTGGATTTATAGTGGATTACTTGCATCTAACATGATTGTTTCATTAAAAATTACCTTATTAACTTAAATTTAATTTGATCATAGGACTAAATTGACACAATATAGATAGTAGAGGGACTAAATTGGAACAATTAAAAGTAGAAGGACTAAATGTACAAAATGAGCAATTTATGGGGACTTTTGGTGTAAATAACCCTTAAAAGTAATGATATGATAATAGATTTAGATAGAGATAGAAGAAGAAGACAGAGGCAATTCTATAATATCCTCTAATATGGCCTCTTTAGTTGAACGATACAGAGTCATGTGAAGATTGCCTTTGTGAAGAAAAAAAGCGATTAGTGGAAAGTCCTTTTGGGTGGATCTCTGCAACTTCCTTCGTGGTTGGTGCATATTGAATGTGGATGTTGCTTTTCAAAACTTCCTCCTTATCACAGTGAAAATCACAATCAATGTGCTTGCTTCTATCACATAACACTGGATTAGATGCAATATGTGAGGAAGAGACCTTCTCACAGCACACTATAACAGGGCCAGGATGACGAAGGCCCAAGTCATGTATCAGATACCACACCCAATGACTTTCAACAACAACTTAAGTGACAACACGGTACTTAGACTATGTGTTAGATTTAGCAACAGTGGGTTGTTTCATAACCCATCATAAGATAAGGTTAGGCCCAAAGAGGAGAGAGCATAACTTGTGTTTAAGCGGCATGGGTCATGGCAACTACCTCAATGACAACCAATAAAGGCCACAAAAGTGGCATGGGAGCCAGAGAGTATGGAAAGACCATGGTCGAGTCTGCTTTTGAGGTAGTGCAAGATGTGCTTCACAACCTGCTTATGACTAGACGTACGAACATACATAAACTAAGGTTTTAGATCATTTGCTTGGATTATTCCAGGCTTCAGCTCAACTAAGGCCTGGGTTTGGTTTTCTAGTCAATTTGGAGTTCAAGTCATCTTGAGTTTTAGGTCAACATAGCTCCATTATTTTACTCAATTCCGATCATTTTTTCGAGTTCTGTATATTTTGGGTTAGTCAATTAATTTATTTCGTAAATCGAGTTAGCACCAACCATATTTCTGTCGGATCGGGTGATTTTGAAATCTCATCGTCATGAGTTCAGAACAGCGCCATTGTGAGCTCCAGTGAAATGTTTGAAATTTAGGGTTATGTTGTATTAGTGGGTCTTGTCATTTTTTGGTTTGATTCATCATACGTCCAATGCCAATAGGTTGGGTCATTTCAAGTTTCAGATGTGCTAAGTTTTGAGTCACATTCGAGTTGACTTCTAACTACAAAAGTAATTTAAGACTTGAGTCATCCCAAGATTTGGGTCAATTGAGTTAGGTCGCAGTAGACTTTAGTAACATTTGGTAAGTGTGCCCGTTCATTTGGGTCCTCTTTGAAGTATGATACTAAAGTCTAGAATTCCAATTTTGTTGTTTGGTGCACCCATTGGTTATAGTTTAACTATCCAAATCCAATCCAATCGAAATGAGATCCGAAATTGAAAATGACCCTACTTGTATGAATCGAATGTGAATTGGTCTAATGCAACTTGAACCTGACCCAATCTAATACAAAGTTTGAAATATCTAAAACAATAGACCCAAAATCTGAGATGACTCGAACTTGAAATGACTTTATGTGACTTCTAGTGTAACTTGAACAAGATCCAACCAAGTTGATCCGAAGCCCAAGATAACCCAACCTAATTGACTCGGAGCCTAGAGATTATTAAAACTAACATGGCATAACACGACTCAATTATGCCTAAATTTGATCCAATCTGCATAACCGCAACTAGAAATGACGCAGCCTGATTAACATGAAACAAAGATCACTCGGCCCCAAATTACCCTACCCAACTCATGCCCTACCCTTGCTTGAATACCATAATGAAACTATTTAATTAACCAAAAATCCGATATGGCTTGTCACAACATGATTCAACAAAACTAAAACCGGACCCAAGTTTACCCGAAACTCGAAATGACTCATATTCGAAATGATTTACTCCAATCAGAACTCAAACTAGTTGGCAAGAAATTCAGAGTGATCTACCTCGATTGACTCAAAATGCAAAAAAATTAGTTATGGAATTTCAATTCCATCTTACAATTCTTTCTTAGCGAAATAAAGGAATTTCAACACCATCCTAATTAGACTTCCATCAAAATTAGAATTGGATCACAATTCCATGTGTGAAATAGCGCCTTATGGTTCAACTATTTAAGCTGTGTTATTTTGAGTTTTGTTCAAGTTTAACTTGGTTCGGGTCTTTTGGTTTTGAGTAATTTTGGCATTGGATTAAGTTGGGTCATTTTGGTTTTGACGTCAATGGAGTCAATATGAAACTTGAATTTCTTCCTCTATCTAAGGAACTACAATATATGATATCAAATAAAGTTCAATTCTATAGAATTGAGCAGTGAAATAGGATTTCCATTTCTAGCATGTGAACCAAAAGAGAATATGAATTTTGGACTCAATTCTAGTTTCAGTCTCGATTACAAACTTGAACCCCATGTGCCAAGCCGGATTTATAGATGTTATCTGAATATTCCAAACCTACATGTCATCACAAATCTTTGGAAAAGTGAAATAGATTCTAAAATCGATCTAAAAAATATATAAAAATACTATCCAATCTAAATCTGAAGTTTGATTGTGTCACATACGTAGCAAATTGGGCAAAAATTTTAGGAGAATTGGAAAGTTGATTTAAAGCGAGAAGAGTAAGAAGGATTAGGGATAGAGAAAGAAGATATTTGAGAGAGAGAGAGAGCAAACGGAATTAAAATTCTATTATGACTTTTATATTATCATTTGAATGAGTTCATAACATGCTTCGGAGAGTAGTTTAAAAAATATGAAAAAGAATGCAAAGATAGAAAAAAAAGAATTCCTAAATGAGTTGTTAGAGGCATTTTGGTGGCAAATAACTTTCGCCGCCCAATTTAAAATGTAAAAGCCAGTTACTTCTATCCTAATTTCAAGTTTCCTCATTATATTTGAGCCTATTCTAAGCTATTTGAAGGAAAATTTAAGGAAAGTTATAAAATGAGCTATTAGCGGCATTTTGGCAGCAAACAACTTTTGGCGCCCAATCCAAAATGTAAAAGTCAGTTACTTATATCATAATTTCAAATTTCCTTATTATATTTGAGCCTATTCTAAAAATTTAAGGAAAGTTATAGTTAGACCATGATAACACTCCTCTCCCAAGCCGATTCATGTCCTCAACGATCAAAATTAGAAAATTGGCTAACCTTCTTTCCAAAATTCCCACATTACTTGTTCAGGACTTAAAATTTTCCAATGAACTAAAACTTGCCCAATAGGTAGCTCGCTTGGCTAACCTTCTTTCAAAAATTCTCACAGGTTGAGTCGCCACATAACTATCGTCATCTACAAGTGCTGGCCCCATAGAAGGTTGAATGTATTAGGGTCTCTTCTCTTCTTATGAAGTGAAACATGAAACACTAGATGCATTGCACATGTAGTAGACAATTGAAGCATGTAGGAAAAAGAACCACTACTACAAAATAGGCCTAAAGCAATGGTTAGATTGCAATATTTTTAAAACCGTTGCATAATCCAACTGTGTGTAATGATTTTGCAATGGTGTTTTAGAAACCCAAAAACCGTGGCATTAAGATATCTATGGTAACAATTTTTGTACTGGAACATAAACGTAGCACACAAATATCTAGCACAACGGTTTACTACAACAATTTATAACTCTTACCTATTATCATACGTGCCAATGTTGAATTTTTTTAGCTTAAATTTAGATGCCTTTTTTTTTTTTTTTTTTTTTTAAAATTTGTGTTGAATCAGTATTCAACTCAGTCCCGGCTCAATTTTTAGCTCATTTGTACTTATGCTTGAATTGTTCTTGATAATTACTCATTTGATATACTGGAATATAATTCATATTAATGTAAGAGGGAAAATAATTAAAATAAGTAAAAGTACTTTTAATCACAAACTAATAAATAAAAATTGTAAATAAGTAAAGAGTTACATACGAAAAAAAAAAAAAAAAAAAGGGGGCAAAATCCCTACATCATTACTCTTTGCTCTATCACTTTCACTTGCTTCTCATAATCGATCGCACGTTCAATATTGTCCCCTTCTCCGTTGATCATTCTTGTTCATTCTACTGTCATTCGTTGGTAGTCGATCATTCTGTTACAAATCAATACAAAAGCGAATCAATCAACTCAATCAACAAATCCACGAATCTAATAGTACATTCATATATAACTAGCATAAAATACAGGAATTTACAAGTATAAGGTAGAATTGTATAGTACGAGGGAAGGTAGAGGTAGATCAAGAGATAGAAAGGGGATGGAGAAACCTAGAGCGAGATGAGAGAGATTGAAATCATTTCATCATTCATCATACCACTCTTTTAAGTAAAAGCCACCATATATAGAGTTAGGGGAGGGATATGATTGGAATATAAGATTTAGCCTATTTATGTATACTTAAAATTAACCCTCACTAAACTTCCATATTTTGGATTGTATTACGTTCGCTCACTCTCCATTCTCTTCTCTTGATGTTTGTTCAATCATTGTCGCTAGTCTGTTGTTATTTATATGATGTTTTTTCGTCATTTGTCTATTGTCGTTGTCGCTCCCCGTTTCCACTCTCCGTTATCAATTCGCTATTCTTCATTGTCGCTCAACCTTCTCCATTGTCAGCCATTGTCCTTGGAGTTCATTTGAGTTTTCCTCAATTTGAATTTGCTGTCACTCAGACTTGACTCATGCATATTTTAAAAGTAAATGTCTTAAAATGAACATTCATATGTTTGACATTGTGCTTTTCGTGTGTCATTTCTTGACTAGGGTTATGTGGTTTTAGTCATTTTTGTTATCTCTGTTTTTATTCAAAGCTAACCCTAAGCTTGTTTCTAAATGACATTATCATTTACGATGTTCTAAGTTGTATAAACTTAGGATTCATTGACTTTTTTCTTGGTGCTACTTGCAAGTATCAGGTTGAGAAATTATTGCTTGTGTGAATGAGGTTCTCACATGCTGCACATGAATTTTGTCATTGTTGGGTTTATGACTATTACTTTAAAAACCTTGGTTTAATGGTAAAATATTACCAAGGTTGAGGCCCTAGGACATGATATTTTGGATTTAAACCCTCAACACCACTTATCTACCAGAAGAAAAAGACTACTAGTTCTATATGACATGCTTGAACTTTGTTATTCTCGAGTGGATATAGGTATTTGCTAAGAAAGCACTAATTGATAGTCTTGACTCTTGAGTGATGTGAGCGACGTATTCTCCACACTTTGATTTGTCATTTTAGAGCTGAAAGAGGCAATTAATGGAGGATAGTAATAGTTTAAGAGTAGTGGAGAAACTATTTTTCAAGTTCTTGATTTTTAGTTTTTGTTCTTCTCCGTCTTTCCCAAGTTGTACCTCATTTTCCTCTCTTCCGCCCCTTGACAATTTGAATTTTTACATTATACTCACTTACATTCTTATATACTAATTTGTTTGTTGCTAATAAAAAGTATGCAAGTGAATACTGGAACTTTATCCGAACATTTCTTAGTCCTCTTCCTAGTACAGCTTCATGAATTGCTGCCTCAACTAATAGTCGGATGTATCGACCTAGATGGACGTATAAATTTAACATTCAGCGGAATGAAATATTCACTAATGAGTTTGCTTCTAAGGGTCAAGGGAAAGGGAAATGTAGGAAACTTCGCTGCTCATGTAATAAGTATGTTTTTAGATTTTGAGGAATAGGAAATAAGCTCTATGATCATTTGATTGCTGAAGCTTTTGTAGAAAAGCATGATCAAAATGTCCAAGGGAACGGGTCTTCATCCATGATAGGGTTAACAAGTTAGATTTCTTGCACTTTCGAAGTGGATGGGTTATTACGTGATAGAGTTGTTCATATAGGTGATGATTATGATTGGTATCAAAGAATCATTGACGGGATGACTAAGGATGCTAAGAAAATTTACATAGTATTAGAAGAGGGTAAGATAGAATTATACCCGGGATTTATAAATTTTTTCAAGCACTTTTATACCATGTGGTTGTTTCTTTTTAGGTCCCAACATGGGGTGAGTAATGCAGCTCTTGATGACCTTTTCTTTAATTTTTTTTTTAAGGAATTGGTTCGAAATGTAGGATTTCTTAAATCCATTAACAGCACTAGGATACCGTTAGGGATTTGGATCTTGATTACAAAAAGATATATGCATGCCTAAATGCTTTTATGTTGTACTAGAAGGAGCATGCAGAGGCAACATCATGATATGATTGTGGTTCTTCTAGGTAGAAAGTGGACAACAAGTATGTTAGAAACGCCACAGCAATCCTGTAGAACTTTGTAAAGTTCTCACAAAGGTGTTATGGCACTTTCAAGAAAAACCTAAACTTTAGAGGTTTTTTCTATGTCCTAAAACAGCCCAAGTCCATGCTATGACATCAAACTTACCGCCTTAAAGATGGGATCTTGAGGTAAATAGCTGATGGCCAAGCATGGAAGGAATTTGATGAATTACATCCAAACTTTGCACATGATCCTTGAAATGTTAGGGTGGGCATTGCTAAAAATGCATTTAATCCATATCGAACCATGGGCATTAATTATAGCACATGGCTAGCGTTATTAGTGAACTATAATTTGCCCCCTTAGATGTGCATGAATGCCGAATTTTTCATACTCTCCTTATTGATTCAAGTTCCAAACTTTCCTGGAATTGATATTGATTTATACTTGAAACCATTAACTAAGGAATTTAAGGATTTGTGGGAAGCTGGTTTGAAGACTTATGACGTTTTTGGGAAACAATCCTTTCAGATGTATGCAACTCCAATGTGGATGATCAATGAATTTGCAGCTTATGCAATGTTATCACGATGGTCCATAAAAGGGTACTTGGCATGCCTATGTTGCAATTATCAGATACCAAATGGTTGCCCCACGGCAGAAAGGTGTTCTTTTAGGGTATAGGAAGTTTTTGGACCGCAACCATCCTAGGAGGCAAATTGCAGCTTTAAATGGAAATCTTGAGTACAAAATTGCTCTCCACTGAAAGGATGTGAAAATTCAGTGGAGATGTCTTCATTGAATCATGAATTTGGAAAAAAAAAAAAAAAAAGGAAGAAAGTAGAGAAGAAGAATCTTAAAAAGATTAAGAAGAAGCAAACTGAGCAGAAGCAAAGGAAGCAAAAGAAACCGCAACTGGTTGTGTCTAGCCTTTGGAAGAAGTGATCTATTTTCTTTCAATTTAGCCATGGGCAACATAATTCCCTTCATCATAACTTGGATGTGATTCACATTGAGAAAAATATATGTGACAGTGTGCTTGGCACTGTGTTAGATATTCCAGGTAAAACGAAAGATCATCTCAAGGCCGGTTTTGATCTTAAAGAGATGGAGATAAAAAGTGAAGATAAGTTCCAAAGGTCAATGAGTTAGCTCAATCCAGCTTGCTTCTCTATGAACAAATGAATTCTGTTATGTGTTGAAATATGTGAAGTTGCCATATGGTTATGCACTAGATATTGAACGATGTGTCCATATTCATCAGAGGAATATGTTAGGTTACAAAAGTCATAATGCCCATGTGACCTTGCAAGACTTGCTACCTGTAGTAGTTAGCAAATCATTGCATAAGCTTGTTGCATTTGCATTGATATGATGGACAACTTTCTTTCGAAGTATAAGTAGTAAAGTTGTGAAGCCCAAAGAGCTTGATAATATACAAAATGAGATCCAAGAGATAATGTGCCAGCTTGAAATATTTTGTTTGCTGGAATTCTATGATGTAACGGTGCATTAACCCATTCATTTAGTTGATGAACTATGACTTGGCGGACCTAGTTTTGATCGATATATGTTTGGTGTGGAGAGAAAACTTTATAATTTGACTCATATGTGCAGAATAAGAGTTGACTTCAAGGCTCTATCTGAAGAAGGTTACATGACAGAGGCGTGCTTGAATTTTTGCACAAGATACACGAAGACAACATTTAGGAAGAAAACAGATTAGGGAGAAAGTGTTGATTTTGGTCGTTACCTATTTTTCCAATGATAGGCTATCTTGTAGGAGGAAGGAAGAAAAGTCAAGGTAAAACTTTTGTTTCAGAAGCTCACATTAAAAGCATGGCACATAACCGTGCTCTATTCAACTCCGACGATGGCAGAGTAGAGCAGTACATTAGGTACTGTTATATAAGCAACAATTTTAATGTTTTTGTTCAGGTGTTGTACTATACTACTAAAATAACGTAAATTATGTGTTTTTTCTTTTTTCCAATGAGCACAAGAACTTGGTAAAGAGTCATGCCATGAGGGATAGAGGCAAAAACACCAAATGCAATTAAGCTCAAAGTCGTAGGTCTGAAGTTTGAATAAATTCAATCAGGTTCCATCGGACTACGCCAATTTAACCTTAATTGAACCAAGGCTGGCTTGTTCGACCGCCACCAAACAAGCGCCTTCATATTTAATCACTTCAGCAAATTTAGATGTGACTAAGCTGAACCGTATTAGTCAAGTTCTAGCGTATTTTTGTACATATGCCTGAACTCACACGTATAGCTATTAATCTTTTCACGTGTCCTGGGTGCCAGTTTCGTTATAAACAAGCTATTTATATTAGTTTGGCCTAAAGTCATAAACAAGCCCATAGCAAGGTATTCACCTAGTACCACCATATCTGAGCCGGCACTGACCAATCAAGCCATATGCTTTTGTCAGCTAGACGTGTTTACCTATATACGTTATGTTTAGCCTAGTCCCTAGCCAGGAGCTAGAGGCTTAACGCTTCTTATGTAAATTATGTTCCTTATGTGGTCGACATTCCTTATATGATCTGTATTCTACCCAGCCATTACCGGCTGGGGGCTTTTAGTTGCCTTACTTAAAGTTATTTACTTTAGTTTGAATGTGTTGTTTTATTTTTCCCAGCCTTTTCCGGCTGGGGGCTCTCATTTGGCGTTATTTATTGTAGTTGCTTTAGGTTGAATACGTTGTTTTATTTTTCCCAGCCTTTGCCGGCTAGGGGCTCTCATTTGGCATTATTTATTATATTTGATTTAGTTTGAAAACATTGTTTTATTTTGCCCAGCCTTTGCCGGCTGGGGGCTCTCGTTTGGCGTTATTTATTGTATTTGCTTTAGTTTGAATACGTTGTTTTATTTTTCCCAGCCTTTGCCGGCTGGGGGCTCTCATTTGGCGTTATTTATTGTATTTGCTTTAGTTTGAATACGTTGTTTTATTTACCTTAGCCTTTACCGGCTGGGGGCTTCTAGTTGCTTTACCTAAATTGTTTATTTTAGTTTAAATGGTTTGTTTTATTTACCTCAGCCTTTACCAGCTGGGGGGCTTCTAGTTGCTTTACCTAAATCGTTTATTTTAGTTTAAATGGTTTGTTTTATTTACCTTAGCCTTTACCGGCTGGAGGCTTCTAGTTGCTTTACTCAAGTTGTTTATTTTAGTTTAAATGGTTTGTTTTATTTACCTCAGCCTCTACCGGCTAGGGGCTTCTAGTTGCTTTACCTAAATTGTTTATTTTAGTTTGGATGTGTTTTTCCCAGCCTTTACCGGCTGTGGGCTTTCAGTTGCTTTACTCAAGTTGTTTATTTTAATTTGAACGGTTTGTTTTGTTAACCCAGTATTTACCGGCTGGGGACTTTTAGTTTGTGTTATATGAGTTACTCATTTCAATTTGAATGATTTCCTTAATCACCTCTACCCGCTGGGAACTTTCTATTAAGTTAGACCTCTACTAATTAGAAACTTCACGTGAGGTCACCAGTAAGATGGCTTAAACCAGTCTTTACTTGCAAAAAGACTGACAGTTGCAGTTTGCTCTCCGCCATATTAAGAGCATAAAGCCATAACCAGCGGTACACTCTCACCAGTTGAGAGTCCGCATCTGTGTATGTCCCACCTAATATCGGGACCGGCGGTACACTCTCACCAGCTGAGATTCCGCATCTGTGTACGTCCCACCTAACATTGGGACCGGCGGTACTCCCTCACCAACTGAGAGTCCGCATCTGTGTACGTCCCACCTAACATCGGGACCGGCGGTACACTCTCACCAGCTGAGAGTCTGCGTCTGTGTATGTCCCACCTAACATCGGGACTGGCGGTACACTCTCACTGGCTGAGAGTCCGCGACTGTGTACGTCCCACCTAACATCGGGACCGGCGGTACGCTCTCACCAGCTGAGAGTTCGCGTCTGTGTACGTCCCACCTAACATCGGGACTGGCGGTACACTCTCACCAGTTGAGAGTTCGCGACTATGTAAGTCCCACCTAACCTCGGGTCTGGCGGGAAACTCTCAACGGCTTGAGAGCCCGCAGCTGTGTGCCCCACCAAACATCAAGGTTGATAATAGGCGGTCCAGCCATAAGCCCTTCTTAGGCCGGTGAGACGCATTCACGCTGTAAGCCCTTCTCAGGCAAGCAACGCTTAGACGTAGCCATAAGCCCTTTTATGGCAGGTGGCGTCCATTTAAACCATAAGCCCTTCTTGGGCACGTAAACCACATTTACGCTATAACCCCTTACAGGCAAGCGGTACTCAGACATAACCATGAGCCCTTGCCAGGAAAATAAAATGTATTTGAACCATAAACGCCTCGGCCGACGTGAAAACAAGTGATGCACTCCAACCCAGCCCGCGGCTGGGGGCTTGAAGTTGAAAATACTCATTACACTTCGACTCAACCTACGGCCGGGGGATAGAAACTAGAAACAGTTATAACATATTCCACCCTAGGAATTAAGGATATTCGCAATACATTCCAATCCAGCCTACGGCTGGGAGCTAAGGATTAAGAATACTCACGGCATGCCTTATCTCAGTTCACAAGTAAGAATTTGGAGACTAAATATGCCGTCATGCATAACTTGGCCCAACAACCAAGAGTTGACAAAATCTTAGAGTTAACCATTCCAAATGACCGCCTTAAGAAGTCAAGTAGAACAACGTCACCAAAAACCGTTGTTCCACCATGAACAACACCTCCAATTAGGAATACAATTCCTAAAAGCCATGTCAAGAATTAACAAATGGAATAGCACATTAACTACTTACGCAAGCAATTATAGGCACCTTCCAGTACCTTGCCATAGGGAGAACCAACAAACATGATCCTTAAAAGGCTCAAGTCCTCTGAGCCCTAAAGCAAATCTCCAAAGCTAAAAATATTCGTCAACAAAGGAGCATAGAACCAATTTCCCGCGTAAAACTGCAACAAAGAAACCATGGAAGGATAAACCAAAACAATTTTCATTTAAAAGAACCCCATAGGTAACACCTATAAAATTTCTTCATAACTAATAATGTTCGTCAACGAAATCTAGAAAGTCCACATATTGTCAAAGCATTCGAATATTATACACTCCACGGCCGAATGTGAACAGGTCCCACTCGCCCATGGAGTGGGGGGCTAATTGTAGAGGGTAAAAATAACCAGGTTAATATTAAAGTAGGATAACGAGATAATAACGAAAATAAAAAAATAATTTTTATCTCTCTCTCTCCTCCTCTCCCTCTTGCCCTCACACTCTCTCCTCCTGTCTCTCTCTGATAGCTGCCCTCTCTCTCTCCTCCTCTTTCCCCTTCCCCACGTCTCCTCCTTCTTAACCATGGCTGCCGCCTCTCTTTCTCGGGCACCCCCCCCCCCCCCATGGCTCACCACTCAGGGCCGGGCTCTTGGCTCTCTCTTTCTCTCTTCCCTGACCGCTCTTTGCCGTCTCTCTCTTCTCCACCGGCTACCACTGGTACCGTCAACCTCGGTACCGCCAACCACTACCTCTTGGTACCACTACCGCCTCGTCTCTCTCTCTCCTTTACCGCCGGCCACCAGCCACCCAGGAGAGACCTCACTCTCTCTCCTTTAACTTTCTCTACCCAAGGTCCACCCATACGTCGCCGGTACGGATTCCGGCCATCTCGCCGGTACGGATTTCGGCCTCCAGCGATCGAGGACCCCCTCTCCATATACGATAAGTATTTATTATTGTTTATTTACGCTATTTACTTATTATTTGTGTTTATTATGCTTTTACTAACTTAGGCATCGGAGGGGTCTCCCGCGGGCAAACTCGTGGGTCCCTCTAACGGCCTCTTTTATTTTTGCAGGGATATCAGGATAAGAGCTAGCAGCTACTTCTACAGTGAGGGTTGAGTCTCGCTTTCATCTAAAAGAACCTAACCAAAAATCCCCGAAACACTGACCTTTCAATATATCCAATGCGGTACCTCGAGGTTTGAATATTTTATCATTTAGGTACCCTATGTCGGAATTTGATGAACTTTTGTAAAAATTTGACCAATTTGTGCAAAAAATACTGATATAATACATGATTACAATAATGTATACAAGCTATGCCAATGTTCTTAAAAAAATCAACAAATTTTGATAAATATTCACCGAATGTTAATGTAAGCTACTTTAACATTGCCACAATCATGTGTCATTTTCGCATTTGTTTGGAAAAAATCACCATGTTCTAATGATGATACCAATATTTTGTCAAAACCGTTTTCAATTTTGGCATTTTCCAACAAAACTCAATCAAATTACAATGAAGGATATTTAAATGCTAAAATTTTAAGACTTTATGTACCTAAGTAATAAAATATTTATAACGCAATAGTATATACATTTAAATGCCATAATATCTAAATGATAAATGGTCAAACCTCAAGATATGCAAGTAATAATTTTCCTTTTGTTTATAACATTTGGGAAATGGCTCCTTAATAAAAACTTATGCCACTGACGTGCCTCATTTTTTACATATTCTATTTCCCATTCTTGCTGCATATTCTGCTTTTACATGTGTATTTTATTGTAATCTGCACACATTTACGCTTGGAGTGCATCGAAGTTAAGAAAAATGGCAAAATCGGCCATAAATGAGACATATTTGATGACTATTATGGGAATCCGACCACGTGGGCAAAAAAAGGACCCATCGGATCATAATTTGGTAACTCAATACATCGCGTAGCGTTTCAGCACTTAATTGACAAATCGGCATGAAAAAACAATCGATCGGTAGCCCACAGTAGGATGGATCTTACAGTAGGCAAGCCGATCAACTAGCCAAAAATGCCGATTGATCGGCCCTGTACCTGCAGCTCTACCACTAGGTCAGACCACAGCTATAAATAAAGAGGGGGACACTTATTTTCATGTCTTTTTTCTCTTCTCCTCTCCTCCTCTCCTTTCTGAAGCTGCTATGAGATTCAAGGGATTCTCAGATGTCGAAGCGAAGGTGGTCGGAGTGCTGGGTGGATCAAAGCTCGGATCAATGTCAAAGCAAATTACAAGAGTCTCCGTTTTCCTCGTTTTATTACATTGTTCCTTTTTTTGAATTTATTGATGTGTAAAACTCCCATGGATGAGTAGAATCTTTTAGTTTAGGGGTGAAGGATGGGTAGCCGTCCGTATCCCATATTTATAATTTACTTTGATGATGATTTAGTTATGTTATTTATGCATCCATGTGAGGAATTGCTCATGATTGCTTGGTGTTTCTTTGTGTGTGCTTGTAGCCATGTTTAGATCTCTAACTTTTTAGTGTTTGTCTACGAGCTTGTAGCCTAGACCACAACATAACATATTTTCACGAGTGGTCAGGGTTAAGATTGTACCCAACCGAACACAATCTAATATACAAGTTAATATTAAATTAGGAGTGACAAAGGAATTAAGTAATGATAATGAGACAATCTACGCTGCACTTATGGTGATAAGATAGGTTATTCCATTAGACTAGTTTGTTACCCTAAGAGCTAGTTTAAATATTAACCCAGGTTTAGGTCTTAAGGTCTAAGTCCTCTAAATCATTGTCATAAGTCAAATATAATATACCATGAAATCATTCCTTAAACTAACCTCAACTGAATTGACACCCTTTTTACTGCTGTAATTGCTCTGGTTTAGTTAATTGTTCATTCAACCAACGAAAAACCCAATCAACTCACTCATTAATACTTGAATTCAACTTGACATTGGTTCCTCATGGATACAACACCTGTATACCTGACTAAGCTGCGGCAATCTCGGAGATTTGCGAGTACGTGGTTTTAACACACTTTTAAAATGCATTAAGTTTTTGGCATCGTTGCTAGGGAATTGGTAGGCTAAGTAGATTATGGTATTAATGAGTTCCATTTTTTTTTTTTGGTGTGTTTTGTTTCCTTTTTGTGTTTATTTCTTTGCTTGCCTTCTGGGGTTGTGGTCATAGTGAATTCAACTCGCTTCTCTTATTGTATGCACGGTAGCTGCTCACTCAACCAAGAATTGTTTCCTTATGTTACAGAAATTAGGTTGGCTTTATCTTTCTTGAGGCAATACAAACCTAGTGCGAATACACCAGTAACCAGGGCCAATGACGCACCACGTACGTTTGTCCCCCAAACGTATATTGCACCCGTCGGAGTTGCGTTACCCACCGTGGGTAACGTAAACTTTGAAATCACACCGGGGTCCATCAACATGCTTCCCACCTTCTATGGAAAGCCCATTGAGAGCCTATATGAGCACCTTGATGCGTTCATTGAATTTTACGAAGCTTTCCATTATCAAGGTGCCTCCATTAATGCTGTTGTGCTACATCTTTTTCCATTTTCGTTAGAAGACATAGCTAAAAGGTGGTTTCAGTCCCTTCTAAGGTGGGATGACCTCCAATGAATGTTTCTAATTAAGTTTTATCCTAAGGCCAAAACAATGGTTGTTAAGCGAGCAATCAACAGTTTTGAACAAAAATATCAGGAATAATTTCATGAAAGTTGGGATAGATTTAAGGAGCTCCTTATGAGCTATGCCAATCATGGGTAACCCGAGTGGACTCTTGTGTAGAACTTCTATAATGGTCTTAAAGCTTCTAACAAGCAGATGGTTAATGCTTCGTGCCGAGGAGCAGTTAACTAGTAAGATTAGGACAAGGCTTGGAAGCTATTTGAGCACCTCAGCGAATACTCCCTCGAATAAGCCTCTTCTCCGAGGGTTGTAAGAGGGAGCACACATGGTGTCCATGAAGTAGCACCTAAGGACGATGTTAATGTTATACTTGACACCCTTAATAGAGAGATGGACCAAATTATGAATTTACATGCCAAACCATACTAGCGTGCACCTAGTAATGTGGCTGAATTATCATCTTGTGGTGTTACTCTTTGCGGCATATATTTAGGGGAGGATCACTCTGTGTTTGACTATTTGTAAGTGTCACAGTTTTGAGAATATGTGCAGGACCAGGTCTATGCAGCTCAGGGAAATTCTTGGAATAGTAGCCCGTTCTCTAATACCTACAATCTCGGGTGGCGCAACCATCTCAACTTCTCATGGAAGCTATTATGATTGTTAATTAGCTATTCTATTGTTAGAAGTCTCCTTGAAGTTTAGGCGGGATAAGAAGTTAGTTGAAGTAAATTTAGTTATTAGTTGGTCAGTTTCGGCGGCTGTTGCTTATGGCGGTTAAGTTTGGTTCTATCTTGTATAAATAAGTGAGATCTAGCTTGTATTGATCATTGTTAAATGAAATCAAACTTCTATTCATTTCTCGTCCTTAAATTCTCTCTATTTTCTCATCTCCTTCACTTCTCTTATCATCTAAATCCTAACTCAATTCTAGTTATGATTCAAGATTGTTCTTGAATCATAACAATTTGTATAAAAGCTTAATTAGCTCTAATTTGCGTATAATTGAGCTGAATTAGTGTATGATTCGTGATTAAGTAGCTGAAATTGTCAAGAGTTCTTCTCTTGCTGCGCTTTGCTTGCCGCAGATCGAGTAAACTGAATTCTTCTTGCTCGTGGAGACTTACAAACAGTTGGTGCTTATTAGGTTAATGATCTAATTGAGGTTCCAGACCACAAGGCTGTTTGAACTGGAATTCAATTGATCCAGCTTGCTCGATTGATCCTTGTTTAGAATCTATAGCAGATGAGTGCATTTACATAACAATCAGTTATATTTCATTTACAAGTTGGAACAATTGATCCTTAAACTAGGATCCATAGCCGATGAGTGCATTTACTTAAGAATTAGCTATATTTCGACTGCATGTTTGAATAACTGATCCTTAATCTAGGATCCTTAAAAGCTGAGTGCAGTAACATAACAAATAAGTACTTCATTCCAATATTGCGATATGTCCACTGCTTGTTGCTTTTGCAGATACAACAGTACAATTGTTTTATTTCAAAATCATGCCTACTACCAGGTCTGAAGCTACTACATATGCAGCTGCAGTAGCTAGAGACGAAGTAGGAGTTGTTAGAAATGTTACAGTTGCTGGACAAGCTTATACAATTTCTAATATTGCTAGACAAGTAAACACCATTGTCTTGTCTCTTCAGCACAGTCATAAGGCTACACAGAGTCTTTCCACACAAGTTAGTGGAATGCAGCAGCAATTGGATAGGCAAGGACTGGCTCTTAAAGAAACTCTGAACCTTCACACTCAAGTCACTCAGATTTAGTAGCAGTTAGACAAACAAGGCACATCAATTGGTGTTTTGAGACCAGCCAGCCAGTTGCACTCTCAACTGTTCAAACTACTTCTGATGGAAGTGGAGATGTAACAAATACAATTGTAATACGAAGCAGTGGGTTCAGAGAGCCACGAATAGATATGGAAATCTTTGATGGAGTACAGCCACAGTCTTGGATTAGAAGATGCGAGTGATATTTTAACTTCTACCACATAACTGAGGCTGAAATGGTGGATTTGGCAGCAGTAAATTTGAAAGGCGATCAAGAGACTTGGTATTTTGGCCTAATGAGGGGCTGAGCACCCATCACTTGGGCTAAATTTGTGAAAAAAATCTATAAACGTTATGGGGAGGAGGACCTTGGTGACAATGTGGATAGTTTCAGTAAAGTAATTCAGACAACCACAGTGAAGGAATACATGACAAGGTTCGAGAACTTGAGAGCAACAATGTTGATTACTCATCCAGAAACCACTGAATCTTACTATGTTTCAAGCTTTATCAGTGGCTTGAAATTCAACATTAAAAATTTGGTGAAGACTCTAAAGCCTACAACTCTTTCTCAAGCTTATTCCGAGGCACGACTCTTTGAAAATACAATCTTGTCTTCCACTGAAGGAGCTCGATCAAGAGGTGGACAAGGAAATTTAGCATCAACTTCCACCGGGTCATCTGGTGGCTCAAGAAATCAAAGTATGGAAGAGAAAAGGGCTCAGTGCTTGTGCTACAAATGTAATCAGAAATACTTTTTTGGTCACAAGTGTTATCCTAAACTCCTAATGGCAGTCGCTGGAGTTGAGTATGAGGAAGATGTGGATGACCTTCAGGGAGTTGAAGATGAAACAGATGAGCTGGAAGTGCAAGAACAGAATGAAATTGAGGACTTGGATAAAGATGAGCTCATAATTTCGGTGCAAGCCGTAACTGGTGGAGGTTTCCATAACATTACTAGAATCAGAGGTGGGGTTGGACAACGACCAATATTGATCTTGGTGGACAGTGGTAGTACTCATAGTTTTGTGGATCCCAAGGTCGTGCAAGCAATTGGATATGAGATGATCAAAACCAACCCTTTGACAATTATAATTCTATTTTAACTCAGACCAAGTGTAAACAGTTCTCGTGGCTGATGCAAAAGCACAGTTTCACTTATGATTTTCGAGTGTTGAGACTTGGAGGATGTGATATGGTCTTAGGGTGAATTGGATGATGACCATAAGCCCAATTGTGTTTGATTTTGCTGAACTCACTATCTCATTTGATAGAAATGGCCTAAAGGTGTTGTTGCAAGGCATTAAAGAGCAAGGGAGATGGCAGCTTATGACTGGTAAAGGTTTGGAAAGTGTTATCAGGAAGAGAATTATCAGTGGATTGGGGCATTTGTTCTCCATTGGATCAGCTGCAATTGTGCAAGATCAGCAGCAGCACCCTGAGTTACTTAGGCTTCTTCAGGATTACAGTGATATTTGAACATCCTACTGCTCTTCCTCCAGTAAGGACCTTGGACCATGCAGTATCATTAAGAAATTTTGCTCAACCAGTGAGTTTGAGGCCTTATAAGTATGCTCATTCCCAAAAAGA
This sequence comes from Simmondsia chinensis, assembly GCA_018398585.1. Taxonomy (NCBI): domain Eukaryota; kingdom Viridiplantae; phylum Streptophyta; class Magnoliopsida; order Caryophyllales; family Simmondsiaceae; genus Simmondsia; species Simmondsia chinensis. The sequence goes on from JAGTTD010000016.1 coordinate 10,119,390, forward strand.
TGAGACAGAATGCCAGGTGGATGACCTTCTCAAAACTCACTTTATTTAGCATAGCCATAGCCCAATTGCATCACTAGTGATTTTGGTGAAGAAGAAGGACAGAACATCGAGGATGTGTATTGATTATAGACACGTCAACTGTCTTACAATTGAGGACAAATTCCCTATGCCTGTTATTGATGATCTGCTTGAGGAATTGCATGGAGCTATCTATTTTTCCAAGCTAGACTTGAGACAAGGATACTACCAAGTCAGAGTCAAGAGTGAAGACATTCACAGGACTGCATTCCGCACTCACCATGGACACTATGAGTTCGTAGTAATGCCTTTTGGGTTGTCTAATGCTCCAGCAACCTTTTAGGCACTGATGAATGAGGTGTTCAAGGACTATCTGAGGAAGTTTGTACTAGTTTTCTTTGATGACATTCTGATATATAGCCTTTCATGTGACAGTCATTGGATCCACCTTCAACAAGTGTTTGAGCTCACGAGCCAGCATCAGTTGTATGCTAAATTGTCTAAGTGTACCTTTGCAAGTTCTCAAGAGGAGTATTTGGGACATGTGGTGTCTAGGCAAGGGGTTGCTACATGTCCTGCTAAGATAAAAGCTATGCAAGAGTGACCAATGCCCACATTTGTCAAGCAATTAAGGAGTTTTTTGGGGTTAACGGGTTATTATTGCAAATTTATCTCAGGCTACAGTTTAATGGCAAGATTTTTAACAGAGTTGCTTAAGAAAGATGCATTTGAATGGAATGATTTAGCATAAACAACCTTTCAAAGACTCAAAACAGCTATGTTTATAGCCCCGGTGTTAGCCATGCCTAATTTCAAGCTTCTTTTCGTATTGGAAATAAATGCAAGTAGTCTTGGAGTGGGAGCTGTGCTTTCTCAAGAAGGAAAACCAATTGCTTACCTCAGCCAAGGATTAGGTCCTAGGAATTTGAGATTGTCAATTTGTGAGAATGAGTATTTGGCAATTTTGGTTGCAGTGCAAAAATGGAGGCATTACCTTGAGGGGCACCACTTCATTATCAAAACTGACCATCAAAGTTTGAAGTACCTCCTAGAGCAAAAAATCACTACAAGGGTGCAACACAAGGGGCTCATGAAGATGTTGGGGTTGGATTATTTGATTGAGTATAGATCAGGAGGAGAAAATATAGTAGTAGATGCCTTATCACGCTTTTAAGAAGGAAGTGACCAAGCTAATTGCAGTGCTATATCAGTGACTATTCCTTCCTAGGTTGAAGAGGTTTTGCAAACCTATGATGGGGATGTATTTGCCCAAGATTGCATCCTTGCAGCTCAAGTCAAGTCCTCTGCTAGTTCTGAATCAGGGATAACTGTGACCAATGGGTTGATTAGAATAAAAGGTAGGATCTACATTGGGACTAGTACAGGTTAAGGCAGCAAATAGTCTTAGCAGTTCATTCTTCTGCTTGAGGTGGACATGAAGTTATTGAGGGAACCTATCAGTGGCTTAAGCAGTATTTTTATGGGGTTGGGATGAAGACAGATGTGGCAAAATGGGTGCAGAGTTGTGAAGTTTGCCAACAGACTAAAAGTGATCGTGTTCCTTACTAAGGATTGTTGCAACCATTACCACTTCCGGAGAGAGCTTGGCAACACATAAGCATGGATTTCATCGAGGGTTTGCCTAAGTCTGAGGGCAAGGAAGTAATATGGGTTGTGGTTGATAGATTCGCTAAGTTTGGACACTTCATTGGGCTCAATCATCCCATTACAGCGGCTGGACTTGCCAAGATGTTCTTGGATCACATATATCGCCTTCATGGGTTACCTCAATCGATTACTTCTGATCATGACAAGCTATTCATCAGCCATTTCTAGACATAGTTGTTTGGATTGTTAGGCAAACCAATTGCTTTAAGTTCTTCTTACCATCCTCAAATGGATGGCCAGATTGAACGAGTGAATCAATGCTTTGAGCAAACGCAGCATGACTTTCATTCATCCTAAACACTGGCTTCGTTGGCTTGCTTTGGCAGAATATTGGCACAATACGCATGCATATTCAGCCATTAAGACTACTCCTTTTAAGGCATTGTATGGCTATGATCTTCCCTCACCAATGGGCCTTACAGGAGTGGAGTCTTCTCTCACAGAAGTATCAGAATTATTGGAGCAAAGAAGGCAGTTAATGATGTAGCTTAAGGACAATCTGCAGCTGGCACAATCATGATTGAAATTTTTTGCAGATAGGCATCAAACTGACAAATCCTTTGATGTAGTTGACAAGGTTTGCTTGAAGTTGCAACCTTATAGGCAATCCTCACTTGTTGTACGCAAGAATGTGAAGCTGGGAGCACTCTATTTTGGGCCCTTCACGATACTGCGGCAAGTAGGAGAGGTTGTTTACAAGTTAGCTGCCTCCTGATTGCTTGGTGCACCCTGTGTTTCATGTTTCACTCTTGAAGAAGCAAGTACAAGCAGGATTTTGCAGCTCTTTAACTCTTCCAGATACGGCCAGAGATGGAAGCATCTTGTAATCTCCTACGGCTATACTTGCCACCAGATCAAGTTTAACCTTACCACAAATAGTGGAAGCTTTGGTTCAATGGGCTAATTTAGATGCTACGTAAAACACTTGGGAGTCCCTACCTTTCCTTTGAAGTCAGTTTCCTCAGTTCCATTCTTGAGGCCAAGAATGTCTTAAAGGGGAGGGGATTGTTATGATCGTTAATTAGCAATTCTACTGTTAGAAGTCTCCTTGAAGTTTTGGCGGGAAAGGAAGTTAGTTGAAGTCAAGTTAGTTGTTAGTTGGTCAATTTGGGCGGGTGATGCTCTTGGCGGTTAAGTTTGGTTCTATCTTGTATAAATAAGTAAGCTCTAGCTTGTATTGATCATAAACAAACTTCTATTCTTTTCTCACCCCTAAATTCTCTCTATTTTCTTATCTCCCACACTTCTCTTCTCATAACCCTAACTCAATTCTAGTTATGATTCAAGATTGTTCTTGAATCATAACAGAAGTCGAATGCTAATCCAAATCTAGCCATACGACAACCAGCGACAGGATTCGTAAGTAATGCACACCCTATCGGTCTCCAGGGAGGGCAAAGTTATGGCTTTTCTTCTAACCTCCAGCTACTAATGCTAACCCTCCACCCTAACCTCCAAGACGCACCTCTCAATTAGAGGAGCGTATGCTCCGCCTTATGGAGGAAAATCGACAGCCGGTTCAATCTCATTCACGGTCAATTTCAAAGTTAGAAAACCAACTAGGACAGTTAGCTGAGGCTATGAATAGGAGAGAGTAACGGAGGTTACCCTCCCAACTATTTTCGACGAATTTCGCCAGTGAGCTTATTCACCGCATGAGAGTCCGGTATGAGGTGGGGTTCATACAAATGAGCTGAACTCAAGCTCTAGCTACATGCCCTACTTGTTTTTTCGTGCAAGATCCAAGTAAACAATTAGAGGGGCCAGCGGGGTCAACCACGGGGCACCCCTTTGACGCTCAAGTCAGTATTTATCTCACAAAATAATAATAAAAGCAGGTAATAAATACATAAAAAATATATAAAAGACTTTGCTTGAGAAGATTAGAATGTTAGAGTAGTTATTGCTCCAAAAGGATGACAGTAAGGGACGATGGAGGTTGAGACGTGGGGTGGTCTACTTTAAACGAGGCTTGCCTTTGAGGGAGAGAGAGCATAAAAACTAGTGTTAGAGTAGGAGCAAGAGAGAGAGAGCTGGTCTTTTTCCGCTAGCCCAGAGGATGTAAGCTCGCCAAGGGGTCCCCCCCCCCCCCCCCCCCCCCATATAGACTTTGTAGGCTCCCCGGGCGCCTAGTGGTTGCCGGTGCCCAACCAGTGGTGGACGACCAGTGGTCGCCATTCGCCTACTACGGGTGACCTGGGTCGCCTTCACAATGGGTGACAAGTGGTCGCCTGCTGTGGGCAACCCGGGTCTCCCTTCACTATGGGAGACCGGTGGTTGCCTATTGTGAGCGACCACCAGTCGCCCTCACACATGGGCAACCCATGGTAGTCCTCTACATTGGGTGCCTCGTGGTCACCATTCTCCTTGGGTAATGTTGCCCATCGACCTGGGCATCCTGTGGGTCGCCCAACCGTGGGCGCCTAGATGTTTGGCTGCATTCAGGGGTAACCATTTTTGGGTCCCCTCTTTCTGAGCCATGTGTGTTTAGGCAAGTAAAATTCTGGGCTAATATTATAAACATATATTCCCTCCACTCCACGGGCAAACTTCGGTCATTCTAAATTCGACCATGGAGCGGATTACGTGTCAATCCTTAGCCATGACTTGCCAGTGCACAATGTTTGCCACTATGATGGGGGTATCCAACATTATGCCTTGGCTCTTTGTAATTACCACTCATGTGTATTTTAAACCTTAATCGAAGTAAATAGGGTGTATAACCTAGATAAGATGCGTATCAATGAATTTGACTTTAATAGGATGTTTAAATCATTGTGGCCTGTGGTTGGGCACATGTCCTATCATCAAGCTTAGCAAGGCATTTAAACAAAAATGTTTGGTGTGTTATTCACTTTAACAAGGCATTTAGTACATTAAGGATCTCAATAGAGTGCTATATCTTTTTGTTTGTTTGAAACGAGCAGTTTTTACTTGTGTAGGAATGCTTAGGGGAATTTGATCTTCTGCGGACTCTTATACTTTAGAGAATTTATAACATTTTGTTCCTTTATTCTTACAAGTGCTAGCAGCATTTTGAGTTTCATGTGATAAGCATATAAGTATATCAATACCATTACTAGTCACTAGTTTTGTGCGCATTTAGTTTGTAATATCCATAAAGTGGTGAGTATGATACATTTCGATACTGGTCGGAGTTCCAAGCAAACAATTTAATATACTCATTTTATATATAGGTGATATGTGTAACACACCCGGTTAAGGTTAGAGTGTTAAGTATTACTCGCTTGCTTTTCTGCCAAAGTGATCCATGTGCTACATACTTGAACGAGGTCAATACGGTGAGTATACCCCGATGTTCTAGAATTAAGGATAACAGGTATATGCACTAGTCTGACAGGAATGGGCATGTTAGTGCTCATATGTCATGTAGGATAGCGTATCTTTTACGCCTGCACATCTTATGTAGTAAACTATACATCATATATATTGAATAAAAAGTAGATTTATGTGCTTAATGTACTATCTATAGATAACCTTCGAGCCAATCATGGTGTCATACAGTGATAAACATTGTACCCGTTGCGGGTGATTGCACTAGGGCGGACTATGGTGATAAGCATTGTATCCGTTGCAGGTGATTACACCAGGGCGGACCATAGTGATAAGCATTGTACCCGTTGCGAGTGATTACACCTGGGTGAACCATGGTGATAAGCATTGTACCCGATGCTGGTGATTGCACCAGGGCAGACCATGGTGATAAGTATTGCACCTGTTACGGGTGGTTCACCAGGGCAGGCCATGGTGATAAGTATTGCACCCATTGCGGGTGGTTGCACTAGGGCAGACCATGGTGATAAGTATTGCACTTGCTGCGGTGGTTGTATCAGGACGGACCATGGTGGTTGGTATGCGCATGGATAACTGTCTGGTGTTACGCGCAGAATACCTGGATAAAATCAGGCACACTCGAGGTAGTAGATGAAAACACACATGTCAAATAATGAATATGTTCGGAATAAATGTCAAAATAAAGACAATGTTGCAAGAGATAACACATTTTTAAGGCCATTACCTTTTAAATGAAAAATTTATGGTATATTATCCTTATAGGACGTCAACGGCTAACGTTTGTTTGCCTTAGAAGTTTATTTATGAACTAATGAGCTTGACATGGCTCATGCTAAGTGGTTGTCAGTGGTCCATATGAACCCTTGCTAACACAGTGATGAAAAGCATTTATGCGTAATGTGTGACTTACCAAAGATGAGATTTTGATGGCCAGTGATATGTCGTTTATGTCGGTATCAAAAATAAAAAAACTCTGTAAGGTGAGCTTATTGGATGTTAATGACAAAAGACCTTGACGGATACCATTGACATGGCAATACACATTCAGTTGTGCAAATCAATCTTGTAATTCTAGCCTTAGGATTACAAACTATCTCTAAGGACTGAATGATCCCTTACTGTGTGTTCCCTTGTTGACAGTGATCATTGCTAGATCAAATAGGCTACGAAAAGAGTTTTAGATTATTTGTAAGGAAGTTCTAGACAACCTTGACATAGACTATTGCGGGTATTAGACTATTTTTTTCTTTATTGTTACTTGTTTGGATTGTCACCTTTTGAAGGGATTTTACTATTGATTTGTCATGATTGTCAAGAAGTTGTTTCCGTGGTTTGGAATTGCGTGCTACTACAGAATGTATGCAATCAAGAAGGAGGTACTAAGCAGATGAAGACGATATCTTATACTGTCCTTACCAAGTTGCTGACTAGCAGTGGTGCTAAATAGCTTAGCAGGAAGTTGGTTAAAGTATAAGCAGGTACAGCAATATATGTGGTCCATGTTCGACTTTTTAGTAGGAAATGTTTTATTAGGTTAAGATAGGAGGCTAAGTTGCTTAATTGCAACTCAATCTCTAACTTGCAGTGAATAAGAAATGCTCTTAAGAATATCGCTATGTCGTGTTAAGCGTCATAACTGAGGGTGAAGCTCACTTCTCTTCGAAAGGGATTGTATCTCTTGGATGAGTAGTTCATGACTTGTAGTTGCTCTAACATGATTTGCATTGAAAGAAATGTACTCTCACTCACTGTTGATCGTGATTTCTCTCGATTTTCGACCGGTTTACCCTTAGTGATGGAAATGACATCTAGCCTTTGACCCATGGGTGAAGTCTCTTAGTATTTCAAAATATTTATGCCACTGTTAAGGAAACAACAGAGGTAGAGTCCCCTAGTCTTAAAAAAATTTATGCCACCCTCAAGGAAATGACCGAAGTGAAGTCCCCCAGTCATAAAAAGATTTACACCACCATTAAGGAAGCGACCGAGGTGGAGTCCTCTAGTCTTAAAAAGATTTATGCCACCGTTGAGGAAATGACCGAGGCAAAGTCCCCGAGTATTAAAAAGGTTTACACCACTGTTAAAGAAGCGATCGATGTGGAGTCCCTAGTCTTAAAAGGATTTACGCCACCATTGAGGAAATGATCAAGGCGAAGTGAAACGACCAAGGTGAAGTCCCCTAGTCATGAAAAGATTTATGCCACTGTTATTCTCCTAGTCTTGAAAGGATTTACACCACCCTTAGGGAAGTGACCGAGGCGGAGTCCCCCAATCTTAAAAATATTTTTGAGGCGGAGTCCCCTAGTATTAAAAAGGTTTACACCACAGTTAAGGATGCGACTGAGGCGAAGTCCCCCATTCTAAAAAAGATTTATGCCCCCGTTAAGGAAGTGTCGAGGTGGAGTCTCCCAGTCTTATAAAGATTTACGCCACCATTAAGGAAACGACCGAGGTGGAGTCCCCCAATCTTAAATAGATTTACGCCACCATTAGGGAAACGACCAAGGTGGAGTCCCCCAGTCTTAAAAAGAATTATGCCACTACTATGGAAATGATTGAGGCAAAATCTATTGGTCTTAAAATGATTTGCCCCTACAATTGGGGAATGACTGAGGTGAAGTCCCCCCAGGAAGGAGATCATGGACAAAGACAAACATTTCCAGCCCTTACCATTTGTGAGGCTGTTTTTGTTTTAACAGTATTATAGATTCAATATCTCTTGAAGGTGCTTAGCTTCCAATAACATTTCATATAGAGACATGGCAATATCGCGTAATGTACCTAGTGGCTTTAGTTTGGTGAGATTCCGTTTCTTTGATTAAACATCGCTTGTTAATGCCTTTTAGGCGAATAATGAGCATGTTACATATGGCGGGTAGCTCAATTTTTACGGGTGACAACTATGTCCTGTATTCCGATTTGATGAATCATATTCTTTGGAGTTGTTTCGTGGTGAATAAAATATATGGATGAGAAATTCATAGAGTAATTGGATTAGTTAGTGGTGGAGAGAGAGAATAGACATGACTTGTGATTTCTAATGTAGTTGTGGTGTCTATTGCGTGCTTAAGGAAAGTTTTTAGAGTGAATCATATACCTTTTCCATCTCATTATAAGAGATTTCACCGCTTTTGAGCGTGGTGCTTATATGTACCTTTTGATCTGTGCTTGTGTCCCGGTTTTAGATAGTGAACTTGGTCATTTGATATGGTGCCTGGCAAGTATAAACAGGCTTTTGTACTGGTTAATGAACATAATTTGTTCAAATATTAGGATTAGAGTAGTTTAGGATTGGGATGAGAATTGACGTCATTAGAATTCAGTTGAATAGAAATTGTAGCAAATATTAGATAAAATTGTAATGAAAATTGGTTTAACGAGAGCTAAGTTAAACCGAGCTTGTAACGAGAGTTAGTTCGAACAATGTTGAACTAAATTGACCAATACATATTCCACTACTACTAATAATCTTAGTTTGAAGTACATGCACTCTCCTACACCTGCTGATCTCTCCCTTAATTCATCAAAACCTGCTCATTGTTAAATTTATCAACCAATTAAAGCCTTAGAAAATGCAAGAGTTAACTCCATAGTGAGCAAGCACTCTGTGACTCACTAGAGTACATCATTCCGAGTTCCGTTAAATGGAACCTTATTTCTTATGCTGAAGGTATCAACGTATGCTTTTTTTTTGTTTGGTTGGTGTTGAACACCTTTCCACTTTATTTTGAGCAAAGAAAGCTTACAATGGGAAGTGGGATGAAGTATTGCTGTTAAATTGTGTTTGAATATTATAAATGGGCAATGATTACTGCCAATGATTTATGTGATAATGCAAAGTATAAGATTGTACGCCTAAGGATAGTTGTACTTATTTTAAAATGTTTAGTTCAGTCTAGGATCATCTTAAGGCCAACCTACTTTCTTTACAGGTTAGATTAATGGAATTAGTTATAGTTTGTCGTCATGATGTTGGGTATGCCCGTATGGTATAGGATAGGATAGGATGCAAAATCTATGTTATGGTTCTTATAGGGAGTAGGAGTTGTTTGAGTCTTATAATATTTTATGCTATTACTCATCAAACTATGAAAGATGAACCAATAAAAACGCCTTTATGTCATCGATTTGGCCTTCTCGGCATCAATAATTCGGCACTACCACTGCTAGGTGCTGGGACCGCGATATACAAACGGCATTCCAATGGCACAATTAGAGAGTGTGTTGATTCCCTCATAGAGAAGATACACTATGGAGGGGTAGGTTATCTATTTAGTATAGTGATCAATGAACGAGAATAAGCTTTCCTAGTGTATTGCAAGGACGGTGCTGGACCTTATGCATGGCCTATAACTTTATGTATGTTTGTAAACTGAGATCCCATAACCTTGACCAAATTAATAGGAATCAATTTTACAACTAAAGCTAATGTATCTTGGACAAGGTAAATTCATAATATTTACTCCAAAATGATGTATAACTTTGACATTGGCCAATTAGACCTTATGCACCAAAAATTGTAACTTTCAATTCGTTTGTTTATGGTGGTGGTTGTTCAGGTAGAGTTCGATTGGAATGAAATTGCAGTAAAAGTTGGCTATAGGATGATTATTAATTTAATTAAGATTACAGTAATTTAAGTTGATGCGTTATAGTTTGATCAGTCCATCTGTAGCAGGAGAAGTTTGGATATGTGTGATATTTATTAGAGGCAGGTGATACGAATACTTTCACAACAAGTTCCACATAATTTGCGTGTGATTTTTTGTACTTAGCGAAAGTGGATAACAGAGATGATATATATAGAAAGAAGCTGTAGTTTTTAGTAGAAGGTATCACCAATGAACTTTTAATTTGTAAGCAATTACAACAACAACAACAACGAGAAAGCCTTAATTGCGACTCAAAACTAGGATCACATATGTGGTGAATGACTTCGGTTGCAATATGAACAAATGGGTAAAAGTTGATTTAATCTGAATTTGATAAGATAGGAATGAAATGTAAGAAGAATACTCAATTATAATTTAGACGAATGAGAATTGGTCAACATGAGTTATAACGAAGACTAAATTGAAACAAGATTTAGTTGAATTGAGATTACGACCTAAGTCGATTTTAAGATTGAAATGAAAACTGAACAATGTTGAAATTTACTTAACATGGGATTGTAACTACAATTTATCGAAATTAAGGCGAAATTAGTTCAACAAGGATAGAATTAAACAAAAATTGTTATAAATAGTTAGTTCAAGTAGGGTTGAACTAAAATGAGATGATAGCAGGAATCAGTACAAACAAGGTAGAATTAAACAGAGGTTACAGCGAGAATTTCTCCATAAGGGTTGGGTTAAACTAAGATTGTAACAAGGATTAGTTTTAAAATGGTTGAATTGAACAAATGCTACAACAAGAATTTGTTCAGACGGGGTTGAGTTAAGTTGAGATTGCAGCAAAAGTTGATTTAATTCGAGTTGAACTAAACCAAAATCAAAATGAAAATTGACCCATTAAGGTTTGAATTGATTGGGGATAGGGTTGTCGAAAATTAACCCATTTAGAGTTAAAATAAGTAAGAAATGCAATGAAATTAATCTTCTATAGATGAAGGAAGTGGAGATTATAAGAAAATTAGTCCATCTAGAGCCGGATTAAACTGAGATTGTAATGTGAATTTATTCAAATAGTGCTGACGAAAATTAAGATTGTAGGAAATATGGGTGGAATCAGAGTTGACGAAAATTAAGATTGTAACAAATGTTGGTTCAGCTAGAATTGATGAAAATTGACCCGTTATATTGAGGCTATAAAGTAAATCGAAACCATTAAAGTCAAATTGAATAGAGATTGCTTTTAAAATTTGCTTAGTCAAGGTTAAGCAAAATTGATATTATGACGAAAGTTAATCCTTTTGAAGTTGAATTAGATTAATGCTGTAATAGAAATTGACCCAAGTTAGGGTGGGATAGAATACTGATTGTAATGAAAATTAACTCTTTAGGTTTAGGTTAAATTTGAGAATGCAATGAAAACTGACCCTCTTGGGATTGAATTAAACGACATTGTAACGCAAATTGACCCCTTTTTGGGTTAAATTATACTGATATGATAACAAGAATTGATCCTTTCAGGATTTAATTAAACTGACATTGCAACACAAGTTAACCCCTTTTAGGGTTAATGTAAGAGAGAGAATTATCGGTGGTGGTTGCTACAGTGGAACACAAAAAGTCGTGGCTGGTTGTTAGTGGTTGTGCGTGTCTGAAGTCACACATGTGTGGTGGTAGGAGAAACATAAGGCGGTGGTGGTGGGTGTCCGAGGGTGTGTGGAGGAGAGCATAACATGGCAACACTGAACAGGGCCTACGATGCAACTTGGTGGGCCACAGGTCGCGGTGAGCTGGAACCGGTGAACTAGGACCAGTGAGCTAAGAACCTGTGACAAAGGATGGGTAAGCTAGGACCGGCGAGCAAGGACGGGCGAGCTAGGATGGACAAGCGAGCTACGAGTTGTCGGGATGCGCGGATGAGGATGTATTGAAGATGTAAGTGAAGGTCAAACTTGAAAGGGGCAAACAAAGCTTTAATATTCCTAGCTTATTCTAATTTTACTTCTTTTTTTATTTATTATTAATTATCGGGTAACTTTAAACGGGCATAACTTTAACTCACAGGGAGTTAGAATGAGAGTTTCATATGCAAACGAAGCTTTCAAAGAGCTCTATGCAACAACAACTACTACAACAACAACAAACCCAGTGCTTGCAAGGGTTCCCGCAAAAGCAGGGTCTGGGGGGGTAGATGTACGCAGCCTTCCCCTTCAGGGGGCTACCCTGAAGAGAGGCTGTTTCCGAGGACCCCAACCTTTATGCCACCGGTATAATTTCTTATATTTTAAAGGAAAGATAGCAAAGATGTAGTTGGTATTATCCAATATGGTACTGATTAGTGGCTTATCTAAGTTGACCATGAGACTTAAATGAACATAATTCTTAATTCCTGAGGAGCTCCAAGCCAAATCATTCATCAAAACGAAGCTCTTGAAGATTTCTATATAACTACACTGATTTTTTCAAGCTTTTGGATCCAAAAAGTGCATAAAAAAGGTGAACGGAGTCAACAGATTGCCCATTGTGGTTGGGTAAATTATTGTACAACTTAAAATAGGCATAACTTTTGATATATGAAGAATTATGAATCGAATTTTATATCAAAATGAAGCTCTTGAAGCGCTCTACGCACCCCTTGAAATTTTTTGAGCTTTTGAAGAAAGAAAGTACTTGAAAAGTGACTTGGCTAAGTTAGGCGTGGATATGCTATATAACTCACCTTTCAATTTAAAATGTGCGTAACTTTCACTCCATGGTCAAATTTTATATCAAAATGAAGCACTTGAAGAGTTCTAGGCACCTGTATGATTTTTTTGAATGTTTGATGGCAGTACCCGAGAAAAGCTTTGGGCGAGCTAGACGCATACAAGGCGTACAACTTACCTTGTAACTTAAAACGGACTTAACTTTCAATCAGTGAAGAGTTACAGATTGAATTTTATATCAAAATGAAGCTATTAAAGAGCTCTAGGTGCTTATCATGATTTTTTAGGTGTGGATATGCAAAGTGGCAGCCACACTTGAAGTTGTTCAATCAAATTTCTTTATAAATTTTTGTTTAGGTGGGCCTTGATAGAGAAGGCCAAGGAACCCAAAAAATACTAAAAATTACCTTGGTTGACCCTTAAAATGCTTGAACCTTACAAGCAACATCACGCTAGGTGTGAGCTTGTGATCCTTCCCACAGACGGCGCCAAATATGTTTTTTGGCGAATTTAGCCAGTCAGCTTATTCACCATATGAGAGTCTGGTATGAGGTGGGGTTCATGAGGATGAGCTAAACTTAAGCTCTAGCTGCACACCTGGCTCGGTCTTTGCAGCAAGATTCAAGCAAACCATTAGAGAGGCCCGCAGTGTAACCCACGAGGGACCCCTCCGATTTTGAAGTCAGTATTATCTCATGAAATAATAATAAAAGTAGGTAATAAATACATATAAAAGATGTAAAAGACTTAGCCTGAGAAGAGTAGAAGGTTAGAGTTGTTATTGCTCTAGAGAGATGATCGTAACGGACAATGGAGGTTGAGGCGTGGGGTGGTCTATCTTAGAAGAGGCTTACCTTCGGGGGAGACAGAGAGAGTAAGAGGGAGTCTTAGAGTAGAAGTAAAAGCGAGTGAGCTAGTCTTTTTCCCCTGGTCTAGAGGACGTAAGCCCCCTGAGGGGTCCACCCCCCCATATGGAACTTGTGGGCTTCCCGGGGGCCCAATGGTCGCCGGCGACCACCCAAAACCTATGGGCAACCAGTGGTTGCCCTTAACCTTCGGTAACTAGTGGTTTTCATTCACCTACTACAAGTGACAAGGGTCGCCTTCAGTACGGGCAATCGATGGTCCCCTACTGTGCGCGACTTGGGTCGCCCTTCACTATGAGTGATCAGTGGTCGCTCTCAGGTTTCCCTCAACCTTGGACAAGCCATGGTCACCATTCTCCTTGGGAAACATTTCCCATTGACCTAGGTGTCCCGTGGGTTGCCCAACGGTGGGCCCTCAGATGTTTGGCACCATTCAGGGGTAACTGTTTTAGGGTCCCCCCCTTTCTGAGCCGTGTGTGTTTGGGTGAGTAAAATCCCATGCTAATATTATAAACACCAACCTCTTGCTAATCCTAGTGGATCAACTAGTTCTAACCTTAGCTAGGTCACTCACCAGCAGCCTAAGGTTGTGTCAGTTTCGAGTGAGAACGATTTGAAAGAGGTGGAAATAGAAGTTGAGCGGAGGATGAGACTCGATCCCCCAATACTAATAGGGATGGAGTACTGACACCTTCATTATGTTCACCATCTAAACCCGTCGTCCCTTTTCCTATGGACCTTCTAGGACCGAACGAAAAGAACGATCCAAAGAGGGCAAAGCAACTGGATTTGTTTAAGGATGTCAAAATGAACTTGCTGCTGATTAACACAATTAAAACATGTCCCCATGCAAACTAAGTTCCTCAAGGACCTCTGCATTAGGAAGAATGGAACGTAAGCTCACGCCCCTAGGAAGGTCCAGCTCACTAAAAAAGTGAGCTGTATTTTGGTTTCAGGCACCCTACCCAAATGTAGAGATCCAAGGGCTTTTACCGTCCCATGCATCATATGAGAGAGCTATAGTAGTCGAGCTCTTTTATATTTAGGAGCGAGCGTGAACCTCATCCCATACTCAATTTTTCGAGAATTGGGTACTGGAGAACTTAAACCGACCTGTGTTACACTCCAGTTGAGGGTTTACCTACAGGGATGCTGGAACATATACTTATCAAGGTGACAAGTTTGACTTCCCTATCAACTACATCGTGCTAGACATGGATTTTGCTCCCCATTAGAGGAACCATGCCCCCATCATTTCAGGATGACCGTTCTTAGCAACGGTCGATGCTCTCATCCATTATAGGACTGGTGTCTTAGAGGTTTTGGTCCCTTGAGGTCAAACTGAATGTGTTGAGTGCGGTTAGGTTTCCAGGACACGGGAGCAATTTTGATTGCTTTAAGGTCGACGCAATTGATCCTTTGGTACAGTCAGTTTCAGCTGACTTTATTACAGGTGATGACTTTTCTAATGGTTTTACTCTGACTGATGTTGATGCTAATATTGATGATTTGTTTGTTGTGCAGGATGTTTTAAGAGTAGAGGCTAGGGGTCCGATTTTCGAACTCCTAACTGACCTCCGTAGTGAGCTTGCTAACACGTCAATTGAGTGTCCACCGGTATTGGAACTCAAGCCTCTCCCAGCCTCGTTAAAATATGTATTTTTAGGACCAAATGACACCCTTCCCATAATTATTGCTTCTAACTTGACCGAGACATGGGAATCTAGGTTGTTAGTTGTCCTACATAACCATAAATGAGACATAGGGTGTTCTGTTGCTAACTTGAGAGGAGTTAACCCTTCTATATGCATGCATAGGGTTCATTTAGAGGATAATGCTAAGCCTCCTAGGTGAATGCAAAGAAGGCTTAACTCGAACGTGAAAAAGGTGGTTAAAAAAGAGATCATAAAGTTGTTAGATGTGGGTATTATATACCTAATTTCTGAAAGTCCTTGGGTTACACAAATGCAAGTTGTTCCTAAGAAGTCAAGCATCACAATTGTAACAAATACAAAGAGAGAAATGGATCCTACATGTACAACTAAAGGGGGAGAGTGTGCATTATATTACTGCAAGTTAAACTCTATAATGCATAAGGACCATTTCCCTACCTTTAGAGTAGTAGGTCAAGCCTACTATTATTTTCTAGATGGTTACTTAAGGTATAACCAAGTCCTAGTTTGCCCTGAGGATCAGGAGAAAACAACGTTTACATGTCCCTTTGGTACATTCACATATCGAAGGATGCCTTTCGGTCTATGTAATGCACCCATTACTTTCAAGTGATGCATTATATCCATTTTTTTGACATGTTGGACAATTACTTGGAAGTGTTTATGGATGACTTTTCTGTGTTTGGGTCGTCTTTTGATGAATGTCTTTCTCACTTGCATCTTGATTTGCAGCATTGTGAGGAATACAATCTAGTCCTTCGTTGGGAGAAGAGCCATTTCATAGTTCAGTAGGGCATAGTATTAGGACATCTGGTATCCAAAGCGGGTATCATTGTAGACAAGGTCAAGAAGATTTAAGTGCCAACTTTCCTGCACCGACATAGGTGAAGGAAGTTCGCTCTTTCCATGGCCATGCTGGTTTCTACAAGCGTTTTATCGCCAACTTCAGTAAAATTGCTAAATCTCTATCGCATTTGTTTGCTAACAATATGCCCTTTGTTTTTTATGATGAGTGGTTAGCTGCTTTTACTGAGTTAAAAACCTTGTTGTCTATAGCTCCAATCCTTCAACCACCCACCTACTCTTTACTATTCAAGATTATGTGTGACGCTTCGAATTATGTTGCAGGAGTTGTGCTTCTTAAAGAAAGGATTATAAACCTATCGTAGTTTACGATGCTAGTAAATCCTTAGATTAAGTCCTGAAGAACTACACCACTACAGAAAAGGAATTGCTAGCTATAGTTTTCGCACTTGACAAGTTTTGACCTTATGTTTTAGGCTTTAGAGTGATAGTCTTCTCTCACCATGCTTTCATTCGATTCCTTCTAATCAAGACGGAAATGAAGCCTAGGTTGCTTGGCTAGGTTTTATACCTCTAGGAATTTAACCTTGAGATTAGGGATCGAAAAAGCTCGGATAATGCAGTGGCCGATCACTTTTTAAGGATTGTGTTTCCATCTGATGCCGCTATTGGGCCTATTGATGATTGTTTTCCAAATGAACAATTATTTGCTATTGCAGGAGGTAGACCCCCATGGTATGTGCACATCGTCAACTACTTGGCAATGGAGAAAACTTCGTAACCATTGGCCAAAGCACGTAAGGGATCATTTCTTCTCACAAGCGAAGCATTTCTTTAGGGATGATCCAAATTTGTTTAAGACATGTTCTGATCAGGTAATACATCGCTGTGTCCCAGAAATTGAGTAGGAGAGTATATTGAGGTGTTACCATAGTCTTGCTTGTGAAGGGCACTTTAGGGGACGATGCACTGCTGCAGAAGTCCTTCAAAGTGGCTTCTTTTGGCCGACTTTTTTTTGGGACGCTAGTGATTTTTGTAAGGCAAGCGATCGCTGTCAACGCATCGGTGCCTAACAAAACGTAATGAGATGCCTTAACACCCAATCCTGGTTTCTTAAATTTTTGTACATTTTCATAGGGTCTTTTCCTAACTCACATGGGTTCGTCTTTATTTTAGTGGTTGTTGATTACGTGTCAAAATTGATTTAGGCTATCACGACTAGGACGCACAAGTGGTTGTTCCGTTTGTTAAGGATAGTTTGTTCATAGGGCGATAGTTAGTGATGGGGCGACGCACTTTACTCATTGTTCGGAAGTACTCAATCACGTATAAATTGGTAGCTCCTTATCACCCTCAAACCAACGACCAAGTTGAGGTTTCAAATCGTGAAATAAAGTCTATTCTTGAAAGTGTTGGGACGAATTTCAAAAATATTTCCTAAGCTTAATAAAGTAGCGCAGCGGAAGAGTTTAAAACTCCTAATTTTAAACCTACAATTGATTTAAAATTCCTAATTTTAAAACTACATATTTAAATTTCTAATTTAAATCTACATGCCTCTATTAATACATTCAGAATAATTATATGAATTTAAAACTAATATAATAAGAATAATATAAATAAATAGAAAAGAGAATAACTTAAATGAGAAAGGAAAGAAAAATACCTGGAATTGCTACAAATAAAGAAAACCAGAAAACTAGAAAAATATCAAGACTGATAAGCCTTCTACGCAGTCACTCGAAAATACTTAGAGTATGGGCTCCGAAAAATATTAAACTTAAGAGAAAAAGAATTTCAAAGGAAATTTTCTCTCTTATTAGATCTCCGAAGGTCAATACTTCCAGAAATCGTTTAATTTAAAATTGGATGCCAAACCTCAAAATCAATACCCTTATTTATCATTGGATACCGTAGCCAAAAAACTACATAATGTGGGATTGTGAATGTACATAAAGTCTAAACCAAAATCGAGCTAAAAACGGCGTCGTGTAGCCATTCGCGTGATACTCAACACGATCATGCCAAGTGGCATGATTCTATTTGCTCGCTGAAGCGGGCATGGATTGCCGCCTGAGATGGCCCAGCGCGTGACATCTAGAGCCACACGGATCATGTTGTTGATCCGATTTTTCCCTTTTTTTGGTTGTCTTTTGTTTTTTATTTTTTTGTTTCCCATTTGTAAAAATTCATCATATGAATTTTAATTTTTTAAATTATTTTACTTTATAATTTTAACTTTTATCCATCTCATGAACATTGTTGGGCAAATTTAAATTTACTCATCTCTTAAATTTTTTAATATTTTTCCGATGGCATTAAAAATAGAGGCTTGTGCAGAGACCTCCGGGACAATTTAAATCTAACTCCAAATGTGTTAAATTAATTAGAATCTCATGAAAAAATTTAATTACCACTTAATGAGTGACTTAATTCCACAAAATAAATTTCACAGCACTTTAGACTTAAATCATTTTTTTGATAATTTCCAAATAAACTTATCCTACAAAAACAACCCCTCTATGGCAAAGACCCATAAGCGCCTCCTTATCAACCCAAGCCCTATAGTAACTGGTAGCAGTTACATCCTTTTTTTTCATGGGCTCAATTATCCCTTTGCCCACCATAATTGTAGTTGGTGCATCGTCCATTGCGCCCGCCAGTGTAACCAAAGCATCCCTCATTACAAAAAAGAAGTGACCAATAGCAACATCTGGAAAAATATTTACCTTTGCAAATTAAAATTGTTGTGCATAAGGGTCACGTAAAGGACTCCTTTCGGAATAGAAAATTTGCGCTGTTGCTCTTACATCGAGAACAATAGACAATTTAATTTTTTGTTTTGTTTTTTTTTTTGTTTCGTTGTTCCGCTGGGAATGGTTGTCTAGAGCTTAATAGCCTTATCTAAGATAGATCTATTGAGATACAAATGTTTTTGTTAAGTTTGGTTTTCTTACCTGTTGTAACATGAAGAACAAGAAGAGTTCGTTATATGTGTTCACAAAGTTTAAGCTTAGAGCCCAGCACCGAGCACGAACTATAATGGCTAACGCAAAACAACCACGTCCACTTATGGAGTATTTTAGTCCCACCACATACACCTCACCTTCATGCATTAGGTTACCACCTGTAGCTCATTAGTTCGAGCTTAAGCCACATACCATACAAATGCTTTCTTCATTCTAAGTAATCAGAAACTGTACACACTCTTGGACAGTCTCATGGAGGTTTGCTCAACCTTCAGGATTCCTAACATTAGTGATGATGCCATCTTACTTCGACTTTTCCCTTTCTCTTTGAAGTACAAGGTTAAGTATTGGTTAGGCACCTTACCTAGTGAGACAATTAATACTTGGACTCAAATGCACCAAGAATTTTTGAAGAAATTCTATCCCACTAGTAAGGCCAGCACTGCTAGGAGAGCCATTAACACATTTTCCCAACTTTCAAGTGAGAGTTTCATGAGAGTTTGGATAGGTTTAGGGAATTACTGAGAACTTGTCTACATCATGCTATCCCTAAATGGCAACTGGTCAAAAGCTTTTATGATAGGTTGAATGAAAGGGGTCAACAAACTGTTGACGCCTCTTGTGGCGGTCTGCTCCTTAGGAAGAATAAGGATGAGGCGTGGGAACTATTTGAACATTTGGATGAGAACTCACAGCAGAATGTCGTACATGCTCGTTTAAATGTTGCTAGGTTAAATAGAGGAGGAGTACAAGAAATTGTTCACACCTCTACCTTAGATAAGAAAGTAGACTCTCTTTCCTCTTCTGTGGAGCAGCTTACTTCCTTATTTAAGGTGATATTGACTCCCTCTACTGCACCTAATGTGTCTAATGTTCAAAACATGCATAGTGCTTGTTCTTCATGTTCTATTGTCTCTCATTCTACACTTGATTGCTCCTCTGCTTCACCTTTTGTTGAGCGGTCGGAGGAACAGGTTAATGCAACCCAAGGATTCTCGAGGAACGATTCGTATTCGAACACATATAATTTGTGCGGGAGAAACCATCCAAACTTATCCTGGAGGCAAGCAGGAGAAGGACAATTCATGCCACAATAATAGAATCCACGACCTCAACAATCCGGCATTCCATGATCTCTCGGTTTTCAACCGCAAGGGTATGCTTCTAACTACTCTCAACCTTCTAATTTATGCTCTAATTCGAATTTTGAATAGAAGGTCTGAGTGTGCTGAAAGGTTTAGAAGCTAATTCCTAACTCCTCCATTCCCATACACAATCGATCTCAAAGCTAGAAACCAAATAGGTCAACTAGCTGACACTTTGAGTAGGAGAGAAGAGGGAAGACTTCCTAGACAAGCTGCAGAGAGCCCTAGGAGCTGTGTGAGGCAAGATAACTATCCTCCCTATCAAGAACAAGCAAAGTCCATTACAGTGTTGAGAAGTGGGAATGATGTTGACAATGGGGTAAGTGCCGAGACTAAAGTACCCATAAGTGGTCAGGGAGAAGAAAAGAGCGAGGAAAGAGAGAAGGAGACCGATAAGGTCATGCACCCTTCTCCCATTTCTAAGACCTCTGATCTTCTTTCCTTATATGAACCTAGAGCACCTTTCCCCCAGGTTTTAGTTGCACCACATCCAAATGGGACGGACAAGAAGGGGGAAGATATTTTGGAGACTTTAAAACATTCCCCTTCTTGATTTGATCAAATAGATCCCGGCCTTTGTGAAGTTCATTAAGGACTTACTGAACCAAAAGAGGCAATCTAGAGCACATCTGCCTAAGAAAGTGTTTTTAGCAGAGCACGTGAGCTCCATTATTAAGTGTAACACTCCAATGAAGTACAAAGACCCTGGTGTCCCTACCATCTCTTGTTCACTTGGAGAGTACCCTATCAATAAAGCTTTACTAGACGTAGGAGCGAGTGTCAACATTATTCCTTACTCAATTGATGAGAAGTTAGGCTTGGAAGAGTTGCAACCCACCATGGTGACCTTGTAGTTAGCGAATAGATCAATTAGAGTCCCCCGTGGTGAGCTTACTAACGTACTAGTGAAGGTAGACAAAGCCATGTTTCCTACTGATTTCCTTGTGCTTGATATGGAATCCTCTAGTCATTCGAAAAACCATATCCTTGTCATTCTAGGTCGGCCTTTCCTAGCCACGGCCAATGCTACCATTAACTGTAGATCTGGGCTAATGGATGTTAGATTTGCAAACATGACTATTAGGTTGAACATTTTTAAGGCTTCTATGTCACCCACTAGTGACAATGAATTGGATTGTTTTCGTGTGGATGTTGTTGATGATTTGGTGGACCAAACCACCCCCTCAATCCTAGTTAGTGACCCCTTGGATAAGAATGCAAAACCTTCTAAAGAGATGCAATGAAGGTTGCACCTGGACGTGAAAGAAGTTTTGGGTTGGGAGAAGAATCATATTATAGTTCAAGAGGGAATTGAACTAGGTCGTAGGTTGTCTAAGGAGGGTATTGAGGTTGATAAGGCTAAAATATACATGAATGCTAACTCGACCTCTCCCTCAAAGGTGAAATAAGTTAGAACCTTCCTAAGTCATGCGAGTTTCTATAGGTTGCCTCGCCATCTCCCTCCTGAAATCATGTGTGATGCTACTGGATTTGCTGCATGTGTCATCTTAGGTGAGCTCATTGAAGTGGCTTCTTTGGTTCATTTCATTACTTGATCTTCGCTAGACCCATTGCGCCCGGCTGAAGGTGTTAAAATTAGCACTACTAAGAGGTAGCCTATGTTTGTTATTTCTTTTTTTAGTTTAGTTTTTGAACTAATTAGTTGCTTGGAGGCTTGTTTTCTCTCTTTTCAAGTCCTTGTCCCGTGCTAGAGGAGTCATACATGTTCGTTCACGCCCATTCGTGATAATCGTGTTATCAGGTTATATAGCTCCATCTCACCTTTAATTCTTTATGTTGTCGCATTGAGAACAATGCATGATTTAGGTATGGGGCTGAGACTCATTTGCATGTGCTCATTTTTGGTCAAATTTTTAACATTTTTTGTGCATTTTGAGCCTGCATTATAACCTTTTACCCAAGTTTTTCCTTAATTGATGTGTATGTTATGACGATTGTGGGATTAATTGTCTATTTCCTTCTCTCGATTCCATGAGATTAAACGATTCTATTCCATACTTGTTAGTGAGTATTGTCAATCATTGTTGATATTAATAGGTTCTACTCATGCTGCTCACATATTCACTATACACAGGACTTTCGTGTTGTGGAAAATCTCAAAAAATTGAGTAAAGAATCCTATATGTCTTGAGGTTTGCAGGCCTTTCCTATTGGCTTATCCTAATCCTTGTCTCTTGATGCAATGTAAAATACTTGTTGATCAATGTCGATTGTAATATTGAGGTACTTGTTATATGAAAGTCCAAAAATTTGATAGAAAAAGAAGAGGAAACGAAAGAAAAAGAAAAAAAAAGAGAAAATGAAAGATGAAAAGAAAAAAAAAGTTTGCTCCGAAGAAAAAAAGAAGAAAGTGAAAATTGATGTGTACTCGTGATAAAGTTCTTCTTTTGTGCCATGTCAATGTCAAAATACTGTAAAGTGGCCACTCATACGCCACTTAGAATTCTCAATGTATGGGCATGTATTTAGGTGATTCAATAGTGTGGGTGTACAAAACCTTGGTATATTTGATTGGATGCTAGAATTTGAAGAGATTCCATGGCATGAGATCCCATTCACGTTCACTTGTGTTCTTAAATTGCATTAGTAGTTTATATTAATTAATACATGGTTAATGAAATTCTATGATGAGTTTTGAAGTTTAATCATTTGAATTCATGGAATTAGAGAATGCTTTGGATAACTGAATCTTGTCTTAAATTGTAATGTATATGTTAATCTCAAAAAACTTGGTGAAGGCTGGGGTAGTTGATTGCTTGAGTATTTAAGCTTATCCTATGCTTTGCTTGAGGACTAGCAAAGTTTAGGTGTGGGGTGTTGATGCGTTTCATATTTACGCATCTTTTAATTACTATTTTAATTATTTTATAACTGTTTAATTATAGTTTTATGCTTATTTTTACAATTTTTATGTTTTATAAGTTCAAAATTAGAATTCCAAAAATTGTCAAATTATAGTACAAACAAGACAAATTCGTTGCATAGGCAATTCAATCGGAGATCTGGACAAGATCATAGGAGCCGAAGAAGAGCTCCGGCTAGCCACTCCTATTCACACGCAAATTAAGGCCAATTGTTCAGCCCATCTACTGACGCCAACCCACACCTGTAGCCTCATCCCATCCACACCGACACAAAGCCCACCACTGCAAGCCCAACACAGCTCCGCACAACTTCGCACGCTATAGTGCCATTGGCAACACCTCAAGCCCAACGTCACCATCATCCCCGGCACAGACCTGCGTCAGTCCACGCACAGCCCAAGCACAAGGCCCATCTTCGAACAAGACCCATGCTCGGGCCACCGTTATCTCCAACCTCAAGCAAGCCCAGCCCAGCTCCGCACGTAGGTTGGTCATCGATTTAAAGGCAGGGGGATTCTCTATTTTGGGGAGGCTGGGTTTTTCATTTTGAAGGGGGCACCGCCTCTGAATTCTCTCTCCCTCCTCTCAGTTTTATTTGTTTCTTTTTTCGTTAAATTGGAATGGGAGTTAAATTAGCTTCAAGACCAACATGAGTTCATTCATCTCCTCCTTCACTGATTCATACTTGATGGAGAGCTAACTTGCTCTCTAAGGTTAGATGAAGTCTTACCCTTTACTTTTGTATTACTTTTAATTTGGGTTAATTTGATTGCTTACATGAATTGCTTTGTTAAGATAAATACTTTGAAGTATTGTGCTTTACTTGTTTATTCAATTGAGATGATTCTTGAGTTTGTAACTTTTGAACATTGATGTTGATATTTATAAATTAATTCTTTGTGCTTGCAGCCTTAGGATTGATAAATCAAGCAATAGTATTTACCGAATTGTTAATTAAAGGCTATCTTCCATTTGCTATAGTTAGACAGGGTCAATACGTGATAATTAATAATATGTTAGGAAAAGCGTATCTTCCTTATGCTTTAGTTAGATAGGGTTAATACGCGATACTAATAACATTACCTTAGGAGGTTAAAACTTGTAGCTTAAACCACTACCTGTGTGGCCAGTGATAATCCCAACTTAAGGGTTAACATAAAAATAATTGGCTAATGATGGACTTAAAATCCTAAGTTCCAATTTAATACAATTTTCTCCTTTAGAAGTAGAATACTTAGCTTGATTTCCGTTTCTATACATTAATTAACACAAAATTCCACAATTTTTCTTAAATTCGTTTAGGTCATAAAATAAGTTCACGTACTCTTAGTCCTTATGGTTTGACACCCTCTCGCCCCACACTTTATTTTGGATGGGATTTAATATTAAATTTTGATAAACGTAGAAAAACATATCAGTAAGCAAATGCTCCCCTTTTAGTTGTTGTACATGATTTGACCTCCAATGGCTATACGGAGATCAAGAGAGCACTGAGTGATCATGTGGTCATGATCTAAAACCTTGGTTTTAATGACCATAGTCTCTTCATGCCATGTCCAGGGCAATTTGTACGCAGAGGCTAACTTTGCCAGATTATTTGTGGCCTTATTTTGTTAACGAGGTATATGTTCAAATTGAACACGTCAAACTTACTCAACAGTCCTTGCATTATTGAGATATACTTATTCGAGGTGTTACTTAAATATTGAAATTTCCTTTTACTTGGCAAATCACCAATCGTTAGTCCCCTCTTACTACTATGTCAAGGACTTGCATTTCTAGGAGAGTTTGTAGGACAATAATCAACACATCATACTCAGCCATATTATTAGAACACTAGCCTACCTAGGTGGTAGTGGGCTTAGCAATGATAGTAGGGGATTCAATCACAATTCCCATTCCGGCATTTGGTCCTTGAACCATGAAAATACAGTTTCTAAGTGGCCATTTCAATTTCTAAGAGTTCACCTAGCTCAGAGCCTGATTCAATTTGAATATTTGGATGGTTTGCTAAGAAGTCTGCTAGAGCTTGACCCTTTATTAACTTTTATATCACATAGATTAATTCAAACTAAAGTAGAGCAATGCCCAACTTATTTAATATTCCTCTCAATAAAGGTCTATCCAACATATATTTAAGGACATTGGTCCAAGCAACCACATATATCGTAAATGCTCAGAAGTAATGTCTCAACTTTACAGATGCATAATACAGAGATAGACAAAATTTTGCAAGGGAGGAATATTTTATTTCACTCTCATTCAAACAACGGCTTAGGTAGAACACAACCTCTTCATACCCCTACTCATTGTCTTGTATAAGTAGACAACAATTGACTCATTTAAACAACGGCGTAGGTGGAATTAATACTGGTGGCCCAATCAAGTAATCCGTGATGGCCTCAAAAGTTACTTGGTGTGGCTCTTCCCACTCAAAGACTCTTTCAGACTTGAGCTTCAGTAGTAGAGAAAAAACCTTAGTCTTTCTTGCGACATTTGAAATGAGACACCTCAGGAAACTAACCTGCCCCAAGAAGCATTGGAGCTCTTTTTTGTTCGAAGATGGTTTCGTCTCTTGAATGGAATTGGCTTTGTTTATATCAACCTCAATTCCCCTCTGATGCACTAAGAAGCCAAGGAAATTCCCAGCACGAACTCCCAAGGTGCATTTTAGTGGGTTCATTTTGTGGTTGTGGTTCCTCATTTGAAGGAATGCACCTCTAAAGTCTTCCAAGTGTTCAACTTGGGACTTTGATTTGGCCACGATGTCATCTACATAGAGTTCCATGGTCTTGTCAATGAGGTTATGAAAGATCATGTTCATGACTCTTTGATAGGTTGCACCAGCAATCTTTAATCCATTTGGCATGGCCACCTATTTAAAGGTCCATATTGACCCAGGGCACCTAAATGCAATTTTGTGGGTATCTTCCAAAGCAGTCATGACTTGGTAATACCCGCAATAGCCATCCATACAAGACAACACCTCATGCCTCGAGGCTGAATCAATGAGAACGTTAGCTATAGGCATAGGATATTCATCTTTTAGGGTGGCTGCATTTAGATCTCTTAAGCCAATGTAGACTCTAATTTTGCCTTTTTTTTAAAAATTAGGAACGATATTTTCCAACCACTCAACGTACCTAGCTGTTCTGATGAATTTGGCCTTCAAGATTCTCCCAATTTCCTCTTTGACCAAATCTATAATCTCTTGGGACATTCTTCTCTAGGCCATTATTTTGGACCTTGATCCTGGCCTGATAGGTAGCGTATGCTTAGCAACTTTTCTATCTAGAACAGGTATCTCGTGATGATCCCAAGAGAAGCAGTCCTTCAACTCGAGGAGCAAGGTCATGTACTGCTTCCTTTGCTCTTTAGAAAGTAGAGCACTCACGTAAGTAGGCCTTGGGTCTTCTACTAAACCCAAGTTAACCTTAAGGAATGATCCTGAACTTCGGCCTTCAAGTCTTCCATTTTAGCTGGTGCTGCTCTTAGGTCAGATATCTCCAGCACCTTTTCTTGTGCAAACTAGACTCTAAAGCCATTTCTAGAGATAAATGGCTACTCTTCCCATAATTGATCCTCAGCACGCCATTCCACTAGCTTTACAATGGCTTAAGAAATCGCCCTTCAAACCTTTAGTGGTAAGTCTTAGCCTCCCTCCATAAGATTTGTTGAGTGCCTTGAAGGTCCCCTTCATCAAGAAGGGCTTTCATGCATCCCCAGTAGTCAAAGCCATTTGAATCCACATTTGCTTAATCAACCTCAGCTTCAATGAGCGGGCACTCAAGGATGGCTACCAGTTCTTTATGTTAGGCAATTTGAGGAGTGGTCCTTCTCGTAGCTAATGTTCCCACGCCATCCTCATAGAACTTTCTCTCAACAAAGTTGGAGCAAGCCATGAATGGCTTGTCATCTTCCATAATAACTTCATGTTTGTCATGATTCTAGAAGATTAACAACTGGTGAAATTAAGAAGGGATACAATAGTTGGCATGTAGTCAATCTCTCCCAAGCAATGCATTGTAGCTTAAGGTGGTATCCACTATAAAGAAAGATGCCAGCTTACTCAAGTTGCCAATAGTTAATTCAATCGGGATAACCCCTTCAGACTTGGTGGTGGCCCCTGAAGAGCCACAGATTGCCACATTCGAAGTTATCAAGTCATGTTGAGATTTTCCAAATAACCCCCAACATGTAGGAAGGCATAACATTGATGGCTGCGCCATTATCCACTAATATCTTATCCAACATGATGCAATCAAATTTGGCTTTGATATATAGAGGCTTAATGTGCTTATTGGCGATGGCAGGACCATTAAACATCATCTTTATCATGTCAAGAAGGTTATCGACTGACTTGGATGTTGGAGTTTTAACCTTAAAAGACAAAGGATTGGAATTACTTTTGAGGGCTATTACTTCAGCCAGGAACTCCACCTGTGGATCTTCATCTACTACTATTACATCCCCTTCGAGGCTCCCCTGTGTCTCAGTTGCCATAAACTCCAAGTGAAGGAGCAAGGAAGTTTTGGCATCAGCTTGTTCAGGGAGTGACCCAAACTGTATCTGCATCACTTGGTTTGTGTCCTTTCTTGGATTGTCATCAATTTGCATGTCCTGGTCCCGAGGTTGATCTTTTGATTCAACTTCGGGGGTTTGAGACTCCTCCATTGGTTTGGGGAAGTCTTCTTCGTGGAAGTCATTCTCTATGTCAGCCCGTGTTGGATTGACACGATCCAGAGCTTCCACTAAGTTGATGCTAAGGGGACTGTCTCATCATCAGATGCTCTTCATGTTAGGAATAGTGTCCTAAAATTTAGATTTTTCCTGCTATGTTGTTTTTTTAATGAATAAAATTAAAGTTTCAGTTGTTTCCTTGTCAAATTTGTGTAAGCGAGCATATATGTTGCATGTGATTTTCATTTAAGTATCATCCATGAGATGGATAGAGTCCTCAAATTATATTTTACATATTTATTCTAAGTGGACAATGAGATTAAGCCATAGGTAGACTTGGATCAAATGGTATGGATTATTATTTAATTCATGATCATGTTGGGCAAAAAGAGGGCTATCAGGGAAGGAATAATATGGGCTTTGCTCTAACCGAAGCTATTGCATTGTTTTCTTGGTCCTCTTACTAGATCTAAATTTTCTAGCTCTTACCATTCTCGTCATGATCGATCCACATCCTACCAACGTACCCGGAGAACTAGGCTTACTTAGCTCCCCAAGCTATAACTCGTGGTCGGTGATAAGTTTGGGCTTCTTGTCTGTTAAGACCATGACTTGGCACTTTAGATGACTTGTCTTGGTTATGTGGATGGTGATCCAAAACTGTTAGGTTGGTGTGTTTAATAAGATTGACACACTGAGTTGGACCATGTGAGTTGCTTTTTTCTATACTACTATTCGAGATGAGTGATTCATGTTGTGCTGTTTGAACAAAAACTCTAAATCCTGAGAGTATTCTGGACTTGTGCATGGAACATTAGTTACTTTGGTGTCCTATAAGTAAGGTCTAAATGAATGATCGAATTCCCACGTACATTGGATAGCAGTATGAACTATGACAAGCATCAGGTATTCAATATTGAATCTACAAGCTCTAGTGAGGTACAGATGTCCCCTTAGTTGATTTGCAAGTATTTGAATTGTTCGAAATTTTTGGACAAAGTGCTCTAGGTGTTTGACATTTGGAATTTATACTGGGAATATGTTCAAGTATAAATAAATTATTCAGTGCAGGGCGAGTTGGTAACTAATGGAGAAGTTGTGAGAAGGATAATGGTTGTAGTTATATTTATTGTTTGTCATGGACATCTAGTGGAGGGGTTGTTATCATTAATACAGTCTATTTGAAAAATATAAATTATTTAAGTCTAGAGTGCAGTGGTATTTATTTAGTAAAATTAAGTTTCATTAAATGGTAATTGAATTTTATCAAGAGATGGTAATTAATTTAACCTATTTGGAGCTAGATTTAAATTTTTGCGGAGGTCCCGGCGCAAGCCTCTGATTTTATTGCCATAAAAAAATATTAAAACATTTATGAGATAAAATATTTATCTATGAGATGAGTAAATTTAAATTTTGCCGCACATTATTCATAAACTGAATAAAAGTTAAAAAATTTATAAAACAAAATAATTTTTAGTAATTAAAATTCATAAGACCAATTTTTACATGTGGAAAACAAAAAGAAAAATAAAATTGAAAATTGCATTTACAAAGGGGTCAGTCCAAGTACACGCGGATGGACCACTGTGTTGCGCATTGGGGATGCTAGGATGGGTCCACGCCTTCAGGTGTGGACCAATCTTCACGTGCCACATGGCACGTGGTGATGGGGAAAATAACACGTTTTGTACTGATATTGAAATGCAATGTTTTGACTTATTTAACAATGAAATGATGCATTTTGTATTTTAATTTCACGTTCCACATCGGAAAAAATGTATTTTTTCCCTGCACTGTACTAGTATAAATAGAGATACCAATTTCAAGGTTTGGCATCCAATAAAAAATTAAGGATTTTAGAAAGTGTTGACTTTCGGGGACCAAATTGGAAAGAAAAATTTTGGTTTAAAATTTTCTTTCCTTAGTTTAATATTTTTCGGAGGGCACTTTTCGGGCATTTTGAGATCATTGCGTAGAAGGCAATTGGGTCTCGATTTTTGTGGAGTTTTATCATTCTGGTATTCTTCATTATCAGAGCAATTTCAGGTATTCTTCTTTCCTTCTTTTTAAGTTTATGCTTTTCTATTTAAATACAGTTCTCTTATTATACTAGTTATAGTTCATATGATTATTAAGAATGCATTACTGTAGAGGCATGTAGATTTAAACTGGGAATTTAAATCTATAGATTTAAAATTATGAATTTTGATTCAATCTTAGGTTTAAACTTAAGAATTTGAAACCCTTCCACTGCATTAACTTTATTAAATTATGGAAAATTTTTAAAATTCGACCCGACAATTGGTATAAGAGCTAGCCTCTAATTACATTCATAATATACGTGAATAGGTAAAATAAGATCGAAATAAATAGATTAGCGATTTAATAAAATAGAGATTTTATTAAGAAGGAAAGATGTTTTATTTTGAATTTGATAATAATCAAAATAACGGTTTAAATTGTTCAAATCGTTAAAGAATTTATAGTTAATTCACATTTGTCCATTAATTAATTTGAATTCATGCTATTCATATAATGAGATTATGCTTATCTGGTGATGATTTACAAAATCGGATAAATTTGATCAAATGAGATTAGATTCAATTATTATTATTTTTATATAAAAATTAAAAAATGGTGGCCTAACGCTGATGTCAGCCAACAGTTAGTGCTAACGTGGCGCTGACGTCTGCAAATAAAAAAAAATTTTGGACGTGTAGTAGTCAGTACTGGTTTATATAATAATTAAAAATTAATTTTTATTAATTAATTTAATTTTATAATTAGATTCTAAAGTAGATTATAAGATAATTTATGTATTAAGTCGGTACTATTTTAAATAAAAATTTTAATTTTTTATTTAATTTAATATTAGAATAAGATTCTAGAGTAGATTATGAGATAATATAGGTTGTAACTAGGTACTATTTTAAATTAAAAAAATTATTGTTTTTGTTTAATTTTAGAATGAGATTCTAAAGTAGTTTATGAGATAATCTAAGTTATAAGTTTGTACTATTTTAAATTAAAAAATTAATTAATGAATGTTATTTTTTAATTTAATTTTGAGAATGAGATTCTGAATGAGATTATGTGATACTTTAAGTTGTAAATGCAAGTTAATCAAAAACCACTAGTTTATAAAAATCTAGTGGGAGTGAGTTTCAATTGTTGAAACCTCACGGTCTCCATTACCGGTCTAGTAGTATAGTAGATCGACAGGCCTCCCTACGGAGGATGTCGGTTTGCAATTCACAGGGTTGGACTTCTATTAAAATAAACCAAAGTGCAAAGAAACGATGTGACTACGCTGCCATGGAGTATTATGTGTATTTGTATGGAGGTTTAGGTAATGATTTACACTTGACTATAGTGATACATTAGGCTTTCCGAGGAGGTATGTTGTGTTATTTTAGAGAGTAAGGTAAAGTGGTGAGTTAATCATGCTCAGTAAGAGTTACAAGAAAACATGTTAATTGAGAATAGTTCTCACCCAAACTAATTTCGTGTGACCTTGCTGCCGGGGAGTAAAGAGTGGTGTGCATGGGTCATCATTGCGTACATGATAGTACAATTTTGTGGATACCTGACTTATTGTATTTGCTAAAATAAAAGAATAGATATCACTGTATTATACATGGCTCATGTTAGTTACATAAATGCTTGCATTTATAGTGTTTTAAAATAGACATAGCTGGTGAACTTCACTCGATTCTAATGCATAATGTACTCATTGGACCAAATTACTTTGCTTGGAAAAATTACCTGGACTTAGTTTTTACTAACAAGGGACCTACTCAAGAGAAAGGAAAGGGCAAGATTGCTCGTGTAGCAACGAAGTCCATAAAGAAGTTAGCAAAAGGAAAGTATTTTTTTTTTTTTTGTTGTTGTTGTGAGAAGACTAGCCGTTGAAAGAAGAACTGCACTAAGTACCTAGCTTCTCTTCCTACAAAGACTGCTAAGCCATTTGGTGAAGATATGCTGATATCTCACCTAGATGAGTCATGTGTAGTTGAGAGTCCACTGGGTTCCTGGTGTGTGGACTTAGGTTCAACTGACCATGTCCGTAATATGTTACAGGGGCTCAAGCTAACCAGGAGGCTACATCATGGAGAGGTGTACGTTGTTGGAGATATCATAGGAGTAGCGGTCTTAGGAGTAGAAGATGTTAGCTTAGTATTTAGTGGGAGAGTTCTGATTATAAAGGGTTGTTTATTTGTACCTACACTGCACAGAATTTGATTTCTATGTCTCGATTGGTGAATAATGGTTATTCAATTAATTTTTTGTATTTTGTAATTGTGCGAAATAAATTGTTTATTTGCAAAGATCCATGTTTCGATGGATTATGAACGTTGTTTCCTGATCAAAACTCTCATCTTTGTTTAAATGAATCTGACACAAGCTCACTTGTTCAATCTACTAGAGAAAACACCCTAAAAGGGATAATGCCTACACATGGCACCATTGTTTAGGTCACATTAATTCGAACAAGACCCAAAGACCGGTGAAAGATGGACTAATAGAGCCTTTGGACTCGAAGTCATTACCAGTCTGCGAATCATGCTTAGAAGGTTAGTTGACCAAGTCCATCTTTAAAAGTAAAGGCAATAGGGTTGGTGACTTGCTTGAGCTGGTTCACACAGATGTATGTGGACCAATGAATGTTCAGGCAAGAGGTGGATATGAGTGCTTCATCACATTCGCTGATGATTAATCAAGGTACAGATATGTTGACCTAATGAGACATAAGTCGAACTCTTTTGAAAAGTTCAAATAGTACAAAGCTAAAATTGAAAAGCAATTAGGTAAACAAGTTAAGTCGCTTCGATCAGATCGAGGTGCTGAATATCTTTCGGGTGAGTTTCTGGATTTCCAAAATGCAAATGATATAAGATCTTAGCTTCTTCTCCGTGTATACCGCAGTGGAATAATGTTACAGAAAGAAGGAATATGACATTGTTAGAGATGGTAACGTCCATGATGAGTCATGCTACTTTACCATTCTCTTTTTGGGGTTATCACAAAGGAACAAGGGGAGTCATTTCTACAGTCCTTGTGATCAAAATTTTATTGTAAATGTAAATGCAAAAATGTTTAGAGGAGGATTTTAAAGTAGACTACAAAAGCAAAAGCAAAGTAGTGTTAAAGAAGTTGAAAGAAAATGTTGCTAATTCTGAACAGTTAGACACAACTTGGGATATAGTGGATGCATTAGATTTTCCTATTGTTAGGGTTGAGAATGTTCTAAGTACATAAGAGCCTAGGTGTAGTGGGAGGATTGTCAGGGAACCTAATAGGTTAATGGCTGGGAGCCTTAATGGTTGACTGTAACATTAAATTTGACCCTTTCAGCTACAATGAGGCAAATAAAGACAAGGATGCTGACTAGTAGGTCTTAGCAATGAAATCTGAGATAGGATCTCTATATTGAAATCAGGTCTGCGATCTTGTAGAGGCGCGTGTTGGCATTGATCCCATTGGTTGTAAATGGTTCTACAATAGAAAAAGAGGAGTGGATGGGAAGGTACAAACCTTCAAGGCAAGACTGGTTGTTAAGGGTTTTACCCAAAAGGAAGGAGTAGATTATGATGAGACCTTCTCACTAGCAGCCATGCAAAGTCTATAAGGATACTCCTATCCATTGCAGCTCATTATAATTATGAGATTTGGCAAATGGATGTGAAAATGGCCTTTTTGAATGGTCGTACTGAAGAAGACATCTATAGTGTGCAAACAAATGGTTTCATTGGCAAAAATCAGGAGCATATGGTATGCAAACTAAAGAAGTCCATATATGGACATAAGCAAGCATCACACTCATGGGATATTAGATTCAATGAAGCTATTATGTCTTTTGGTTTTAAGCAATAGGTTGAAAAGCGGTTCGTGTACAAATGACATCAAGAGAAAGTAGTGACTTTCTTAGTATTGCACGTCGATGATATACTACTCATTGATAATGATGCGGGGATGTTATCAGCTGTAAAGATTTGGTTTTCAAGTTAGTTCGACATGAAGGACTTAGGAGAAGCCAATTATATTCTTGAGATCAAGCTTTTGCGAGATTGTAAGAGTAGGATGTTGGGTCTTTCTCAAGCCACTTATATTGACAAGATGTTATCAAGGTATCCCATAGAGGTCTCCAAGAAAGGGCTTTTACCTTTCAGGCCTGGAATCACTCTTTCTTTAGAGTAGTGTCCTATGACAGCTCAAGAAGAGGAGCAGATGAGGAATGTCCCATATGCTTTGGCTATGGGAAGCCTTATATATGCCCTGTTGTGCATGAGACTAGATATCTACTATGCTGTTGATATGGTACGTAGATATCAGTCTAACCCGGGTCCGATGCACTGGGTGGCAGTGAAGCATATTCTAAAGTACTTGATAAAAACTAGTGCTTATATGCTAATCTTTCAAAGTGACGAGCTAGTTCTAAGTGGCTATACTGATTCAGACTTCCAGTTAGATAGAGATGCCGGTTGTTCAACATCTGGGCATGTCTTTACCCTTGGAGGAGGAGGCATTAGTGGGAGGAGTGTCAAGCAATCTTATATTACTGACTTCACCATAGAGGCTAAATACATTGCAGCTTCAGAAGCTGCAAAGAGGGCATGTGGGTTCAGATGGAGTAATTGACTTCACTAAGACTTTGACTTAGTAGACCTTTGACTCATACATAGAAGTGATGGGTATAAAGTTTGTAATAAATTGGATTTAGGACAAGTGGGAGATTGTTAGGAATAGTGTCTTGAAAACCAGATTTATCCAACAATGTTATTTTATAAATGAATTAAAAATTGAAGTTCCATTCGTTTCCTTGTTAAATTTGTGTAAGTGAGCACATATACTGCACATAAGTTTCTTTTAACTATCGTCCATGAGATAGATAGAGTCCTCATATTACATTTTGCATGTCTGTTCTAAGTGGATGATGAGATTAAGCTATAGATAGACTTGGAATAAATGGTATGGAATGATATTTGAATAACTCGTGGTCGGTGATAAGTTTGGGCTAATTGTCTGTTAAGACCATGACTTGACACTTTAAATGCCTTGTCTTGGTCATGTGGATGGTGATCCAAAAGTGTTAAGTTGGTATGGTTAATGAGATTGACACACTGAGTTGGACCATTTGAGTTGCTTATTTCTAGACTACTATCGAAGATAAGTAATTCATGTTGTACTGTTTGAACAACGATTCTAAACTTGAGAGTAGTCTGGACTTGTCCATGGAGAATTAGTTACTTTTGTGTATTATAAATAAGGTCTAGATGAATGACTGCATTCCCATGTGCACTGGATAGCTGAATGAAGAGTGACATGGATCATGTATTCCATACAGAATTTACAATCTCTTATGTGGTACAGATGTGCCCTTACTTGATTCGCAAATATTTGAGTAGTTCGAAATCTTTGGCCAAAGTGTTCCAGGTATTTGACATTTGAAATTTATAATGTGAATATGTTCAAGTATAAATGAATTATTCAGTGAAGGGCTAGTCGCTAACTAAAGAAGAAGTTGTGAGAAGGATAATTGTAGCAGTTATATTTATTCTTTGTCATGGATATCTAGTGGAGGGGTGGTTGTCAAAAATACAGCCTATTTGGGAAATATCGAATAAATAATTTAAGTATAGAGTGCAGTGGGATTTATTTAGTAGAATTAAGTTCCGCTAAATGGTAGTTAAATTTTATCATGAGATGGTGATTAATTTAACCCATTTGGTGGCAGATTTAAATTGTCCCAGAGATCCCTGCGTAAGCCTCTGATTTTATTGACGTCGGAAAAATATTAAAGAATTCATGAGATGAGTAAATTTAAATTTTACACAAAATTATTCATGAGATGAATAAAAATTAAAAAAATTATAAAATTAAATAATTATTTAAAATTAAATTCATAAGTGAATTTTTGCATGGGAAAAACAAAAAAAAATTTCTAAAATTGCATTTACAAAGGGGTCGATCTGTGTATACAGGGATTGACGAACCAACGAGAGACACGTGTCGCATGTTGAGGATGCTAGGGTGGATCCGTGCCTTCAGGCATGGACCAATCGGGGCATGCCATGTGGCACACAGTGATAGTGCAACTAACGCATTGTGTACTGTTATTGAAATGTGACGTTTTGGCTTATTTTTGTTTCAATTTCATGTCCCGAATCTAACAAAATTGTATTTTTTCGCTCTGACATGCTAGTATAAATAGAGGTACCAATTTCAAGGTTTGGTATCCAATGAAAAATTAAGGGTTTTAGAAAGTGTTGACTTTCGATGACCTAATTGGAGCGAAAAATTTCCATTAAATTTTTTCTTTCCTTAGTTTAATATTTTTCAAAGTCCATTCTCTGGGCGTTTTGAGGTCATTGCGTAGAACGCACCTGGTTCTTTGTTTTCTAGGTTTCTGGGAGTTATGTCATTTTGGAATTCTTTATTATTGAAGCAATTCCAGGAATTCATCTTTCCTTTTTTTATTATTTTTCTATTTATTTATAGTTTTGTTATTATGTTAGTTATAGTTCATGTAATTATTATGAATGTATTAGAGTAGAAGTTTGTAGATCTGAATTAGAAATTTAAATATGTAGATTTGAAATTAGGAATTTTGAATCAACGTTAGGTTTAAAATTAAGAATTTTAAACTCTTTTGCTGTGTTCACTTCATTAAATTAGGAAATATTTTTAAAATTCGACCCAGCACTTTGAGCCCACGAATAATGGGCAATCCGGTCCCATTTTCCTTCTGGAGACAAGAAACTAGCCCACCTCTTGAGCTTCTTTCATGACTTACCCTTAGCATTAATAGCTGAAGGTCTTGCTTCACCTTTTGGGTCCTTAATATCCACGGACTCAGTTTACGTTTCCTCTTGTCCCCTGTCTTCTTCATCAAAATCCTTGGCCAAACAAGTATCAAGTAAAGCTCTACATTTTGCTGTCGTCTTTCGAAGCAGCCTCCTCTTTTGAGTTCGCATAAGGTTGGAAGAACCAGCAATTTTTTTTTGCTCAAGCTGATTTCTCCTCCACACATTACCAAAGCGAACCCCTAGGGATTGTTGCCCTAGTTGTCATTGCCCCTAGTTGGTGTTCACTTTAATCAAGTGATATTTTGGGTCCCTCTTCGGATGCCCAGTCGCCATGATCAGCTAAGCTTTCGCAGTAGGATCTTTAGTTGGCTCGTACATGTAGGACTTCTTAAATGGCATTTTTACCTCTAAGAGTAGATCTATAGAGGAAATGTATTCTAGGAGGATCTTGAGTTTCACATTACCTCTTGTATCTTCCCACAACAGTCACCGAATAATCTATAAAACACCCTTTCAAGGTCTCAAGATATCCTCTTACTATTTGTTAAGTTTGAGGTTTGCCTAGGAATGCTACTAATTTTAATAGCCAACAGAGTTTAATCATTACGTTTCTAAAGACTGAACATTTGTTAGTGGGATGAAGCTCAGTGATATGCCAACGACATATCTCATCATCCAACGAACACCCAGATGATGGGAATCTTAATATTCCCTTAAGAACCAGCCTATGGAGCAGGCTATTTGTAACCCTTGCTTTCTGAGTATTGTTCAAGACAATTGTTCTATTGAAAGAAGGCAAACAATTAGTTCGAACAATTTTTCGATTATTCCGAGTGAAGGTATCAACAACCTTAACTTGGAGAGGCCTAGGGAAAGGGTCTTTATCAACGCCCATCTATCCTCTCTTGGGGAAGTTTAATTCCCTTGCCTCGATGGCATCTTGAACCATGTTTTGAAGATGACTCCGTTTTTCGATGAGTGAGTGAACGAATCATGCCATTTATAGTATACCTTCCCCTTTAGTGTATTCGAATTAGGTTTCCTGTGTCTCCCTCTATTCTTGAGCGCACTATTCGCCTCAAGCCAATCGAATATAATGTCAGCTATTGGGAGGTCAAATGAGTATTTCCTCAAGTCTTAGGACTGGTTTGACTTCCCGGCTTTAATATCCTTCCTTACTTAAGGATTACAAACCACAGGAGACCCTTTTACATATTTAGGAACAATAATTTTGTATGGAGGATCTCCTTCCTCATCAATCCGATCATGTACGTAGGTTCCATACGCGCTATTTTTCGTGAGGCTTTTCTTCTTTAGGATAGCCTCACACCTAGTGGCATATTCTACTAACTAAAGGAGAGTTGCGTAGTTTGAGCCTTCAAACTTCTTCCTGAACTCAATATCCAAGCCATTCAAAGCTACCCTGGCATATTCAGCCCAAAGGAGAGCCACTGTGCATTTTAACTTGGCTCTTTTGAACCGGTTAATATAATCCTCAACGAATTGGCTGGGCTTTTGTCTCATTCGAGCCAAGTTTGGCATAAAGGCTCCTAGTTCAATAATTAGGAATTGCGCTGAAATTGTCTTGCCATATCATCCCAATTGCAAACAAAATTGTGTGGTAAACTAATGTACCGTTGAAAGGAAGTCCCTGTAAAAGAACTAGGGAGCAGCCTAAGTTTCAAGTATGGGTTATCAACTACTTCCCCATATTGGTACCTGAATCTTGCCAAATGCTCGAGAGAGGACACGCTCGCTACGCTCGCATCTCCTGAGAAGAGGGTAAACTTGAGATTTTGTATCCTCAAGGAAAAGGGTACTAGACAGGGTATGGTTTGCTGAACAAGGGTCCCTTCTGAGGCCTGGCCCATACATCAATGCAATAAGGGCGGCCAATTGGTCTTGGCGGGGTAGGTTTGGCACTTGGTTATGGGCCTACCACTGCCCCCCAAGTGGATGAGAATCTCGAGGGAGGTCAGCAGGATACCCTAAGCTCCGATAATAGTCAAAGGTGGGAATGGATTTTCTCCCACATACGCAAGGTAGGAACTCCCTTGATCATTCTTGCCACTTGGTTGGTTGGCCATGAAGTATGTACCAACAGATCCTTGGATATGTGGCATGCTTGAAGGCACACCTACATTAACAGGCTATTGGGCCATCCTTGCACCATTAATCCCCAAGGTTTGATCTTGAGGATGCAAGAAGTTAGCTTGCCCCCAATCTCATATGTGGGAAGAGACCTAAGAGGAGGACATTAGTTCGCAACGCTGGGAACTTGGCCCTGTACACCTACTCCGAGGCTCTGATTAGGCCTCGAGGCTGCCTCTCCAGCATGACGAGGGTATGAACAGTCGTGCCCTTTGTCTCATGGATAGGCATGACCTGAACATTGGCATTGAGGCCCTTCAAAGCCAAAGTATATCCTTGGCTCAAAGGGCCAGTAGCCCCAATGGTTGCACAATCACTCATACGGTCAGAATCCAAGTGAATAGCACCTGGGTTAGCCATAGTTGGATTTTCCATTCTCAGGGACTGTGTTATCAACCAGAGCCATTGGCGTTCGTGGGCTAGAAGGAACATCATGAGGGTACCTAATGGGAATTGAGGGAGAAGTAATAGGCCTTAGCTGCCTAATGTCATCTCTAACGGCTTGAACCAAGCAGTTATGAGTCTCAGTCTGCCTGACTAAGATAGCCTCGACTTCAACTACCGTCTGTCTTGCCACATCCTTAGCTATAAGGCTAGCGCTGGAAGGCAGGATTGAATTCATTTCAACCAAAACTTTGTCAATTTCCGTATGAAGTCTTTCATTCATTGAGGTCCCAACGTAATTGATGATAGCTCTCATTACAGCAGAGTTTTTATGCTGAGCCGCTAGAGTACGCTTTGTTTCAGTGCCCTATTTGTCATAGACCTATATCATAGCTTATTCAAGCCTTAGATTAACAAGCTGCATTTGGCGTTTGAGCATGGCCATGAAACTCTTTCAAGAATAGCAATTGGGCCTAATGCACTCGTTTTCTAGAATGTCTTCATCACCTCTGCTTTCGTTGTTGTGGTAGTGAGTTGTTTCATCCCCTTGTGAAACAAACATTGTTCTAGAGGGTTCTCAAGTGGAGACCCGATCGAAGCTAATCCTTTGGGTCCCCCGGGTTCAAGAGCACTAGATCTTCATGTTCTAACTATTGGTGAACGGTCTGAGAGTATAGTTTAATAATCCACAATCCGGTTTAAGACAATTACGTCTTATGTTAAGCATCCCACTGTGATCACCAAAAAGCATGTTTGCTCTTTTTGTTTGCTTAGGTTATGGACGAGATTACTAGGAATATCCAAGGGGACATGCCTTGGTGCATACTTTTCGCAGATGGTATAGTCCTGGTGGGAGAGTCTAGAGAATAGGTGAATAAAGAGCTAAAATATTGGAGAATGGCCATAGAATCGAAAGGTCTAAGACTCAGTAGATCTAAGACTGAGTATTTAGAACTCAAGTTTTGTACCTCTACTATGCCAAGCATAGAAGACGTCAAGATTGGATCATAGTGCATAGTGCAAAAAGTGAGCTTTAAATATTTAGGTTCTATGGTATATCCAAATGAAGTGGACGCAGACGTTAACAACCAGATTAAAGTGGGTTGGCATAAATGGAGGATGGCCTATGCAGTACTATACGATAGAAAGTTCTCGTTAAGGTTAAAGAGAAAATACTATAAGACGGTAGTAAGACCGGCTATCTCATACAAGGCAAAGTGTTGGCCAGCTAAGCATCATGACACGCAGAAGATGAAGGTGGCAGAGATGAGGATGTTAACATGGATGTGTGGACACACGAGGAAGGATAGGATCAGAAATGACATTATAAGAAGTAAATTACGCATGGCACCTATCGAAGATAAGTTGAGGGAGCAATGTCTGAGGTGGCTTGGGCATATTAAGAGGAGAACGACTGCTGCCCCGGTTAGGAGATGTGAGCAACTCCATATTCCAGATGGGAAGAGAGGGAGAGGCCGGCCAAAGAAGAGTTAGATGGAGGCAATTCCCCAGGACATCGCCTATCTCAACCTGAATGAAAAGAAGGCCCTAGATAGATCTCAGTGGAGGATTAGAATACGTGTAACTAATATTGTAGTTTAGGAGTTAGGCGTCTTGCATGCTTGGTGTCTTCGAGGAGCGATGAGTACTTCTAGCTAGTACTAGTGTGATGAGGTGTTAAGGTTTCGAAGATTAGGTCTTGCACCTTAACCTTGGTTGGGATAGAGAAAGTATGAGATGAGAAAGAATATAGAGTTTAGACGAGGAAGAAGGGAAAAGAGATGAGAAAATAGAGAGAGAAATCAAATGAGATCAATTCATTCATCAAAAGTTATAGATTACATGCTAAGACCTCTTATTTATACGACTTACATGATATGAGCTAATACATTGAATCTAGCCACACAACGA
Organism: Simmondsia chinensis; assembly: GCA_018398585.1. Classification (NCBI taxonomy): domain Eukaryota; kingdom Viridiplantae; phylum Streptophyta; class Magnoliopsida; order Caryophyllales; family Simmondsiaceae; genus Simmondsia; species Simmondsia chinensis. The sequence goes on from JAGTTD010000016.1 coordinate 10,159,984, forward strand.
CTAACCAACTTAGGAAAGCATCTAGAAATATCTAGAGCTAAAGCTTAACTAACATTTAAATCCTATTTGGCGCCTCAATACTACTTCTAACAGAACCCGAGCCTCACTGCCACTAATCCGGCACATGCTACTGCAGGTTGGTTACAAACAGAGATATTTGCACCTCATAACACCACGCGGGGAATGAAATGACTACTAATTACAACACACACACCTACTAACTACTCTATTACATCTTTAATATCTAATAAATACGCCTAACAGCAACATATCAGCACTTATCCAGCAGCACGGCAGCCAACAGCAGCTAACACAACCAACAGCAGCAACTTAGCAGCAGGACCGTAACTCAGCAACCATGATTTCCATGCCTCGAATTCTCGAATCATAACATTCCCTTCCCCTTGAAAATATTCTTGTCCTCAAGAATAGAAGAGAATTGTAACAATGAAGAACACTTATTGCATATGAAAAAACATCTGAAATGATGAAGTTTGCTGAAATCTGCAGCTGGAATGACCAATGAACACTTCAATCTATCTCGGTGCAATGTCTGTGTTTGAGTGCATAATGCTCTTCAGGAGGTCTGCTACGATCAAACCAAACATCACCAACACATTCCCAACTCCTCTTGATGCAGTTAACACAGCTCAAAACCCATTCTTGTTGCTGAAAATTCCCAAATGCAGCAACAATTCTGTTTTTCTGCATGTAGTAAGCTGCATAATTGATTTTGTATATCTTTAGCCCCATTACTTTGCATATGTAGTCCTTGAGCATCCCGGGAGGCCTTCCAAACTCAAACCAAAAGAACCAATTATCGAATTCAGCTTAAAGGACATTCCCAAACGCAGTTCCAACAATCACTTATCTTGATCATGGAAGCCACACACATACTAAATTCTTTCATCTTGGATCTTATCCCAAATTTATATTTCTTAAACATCCATTTACAATACCATCTTAGACCAAACTCAGCCAATTCTTGATTGCTTTCCAAACACACCCAAATAGCTGCAGAAACCAGGCATTCAGCAGAACCAACCTGATGCAGTTCAAAATGACGTATTGCGGCTCGGTGTATGTCCATATGGAAGTTATTTGAAGTGAACAAGTTATTAAACATTCTAAAGGCATAATAGCACCAACCAAACTCAATCTGGTCAGCTTATTCACTACCAACAGTGAAGAAATTCTCCAAGAATTTTTTGCATCTTCCAAAACGACTTTTGGTGGAATATTGAGAGTAAACTTGTAAGATTTCAAAATTCCAACCACTTCTTCGCATACTCTTGCATAAGACACACGAATTAGGAGCTCAATATCCATTGTGGAATTCCAAGTATACACTGACCAAACTTGAACATCCAAAACATGCCCAATAATTCTGTTAAGGCTGCAGTTTACTTCTTCCGAAATGCACACTCGACTCCTTTGAACCCAAAGCTTATCCATCCACCCATTATGCATCAAATAATCAAGCTTTGCTTTATTACCAACCAACGCAAGCATAAGTAACAAATATATCAAGTGGAGACACCAACCGAGCTCTTGAATAGCTGAAAACTTCTTCAAAAACAGAGTTGTTCTGTCCAGAACTCCCTTGCTGATTTTAACTCTGATTTTAGCTGAAGTTCTCCTCAATCTTGCGTTGCTCTTCCCCACCAAAGTATTAAGGACATATTGGAGCTTGTGCATATGATTTTTCCATTCAAAACCATCACAACCAATCACCCCAAACCTGTTCGAAATCTACACTTCATCATTACTAGTCACTTGCAGTTGATCCCAATTGTCAAATGCTAACATCTCTATGCTTACTTGGCTTCGTGCACAGACATTGGACTGCATTGTATTTTCCTTCAGCATAATACAACGTTTATACACATCCAACAACCCAATAGCTCGCATAGGAAACAAGCTTTGTTTGTTGTGAACCTTGAAACGCACTCTCGTAGCTCGAGTGCTTCTTTTCAGCAAGGATTCGACTCTTCTCAACTTCATATAGCCTGGAGAACCTTCTCCCGGATCAGGAGGCAACTTATCATAGGAGCTTGCACTTGGACAAGTCATAACTCTACTCACATATAGGAATAATTCATTCCAAACTTGCCGATCAGCATGCCGAAAGCGCATATCAGCATTTGGAATTGAATCTGAAGGACTAACACCATCTGTTTGAAAGTGCACTTGAGGATTAACCTTCACAAGCATGGCCAACGTAATCTTTTCCTTCATGAGATCATAAGACTTGTTCAAATATACCTCATTTGGATGCTCATGAGGTCTCACAGCAACTTCTACTTCTGGAATGTGATTTTGAGACATGCCTTCTTCTGATTGAAGGGGGACTGCAACAGCAACAAAGGAATCCTCAACTGAATGATATTGCACAGCAGCAAAAGAGCTTCGATTCTCCATATAACCTTGCCAAGGGACAATACTTAACAAGTGTGGAGATGTTTTCAATGATATTTTAGGAATGGCGTCAAGTTTTCCAGTTGGAGTCTCAGATTCTGCTGCAACTAATTCTTGTATTCCTGCATACATATCAGTAAGAGCAGCCTCTTGAGTTAACTCCTGTTGATCATCAAGCATACTAGGTTGAACCACAACCACACGCTTCAATTTTGGCTTGGACAACTTCTTTTTACCCACAACATCTCCCAATGCTTCACTTAGACGATTTTTCTTCGACTTACTCTTTGCTTTCTTAATCATTCCTTGGACATGTGAATCATATTCCCAACCTGGATGCACGTCATATTGTATCTCAACATCGTCAAGAGACTCTAACTCTCACATAGAGTCTTCATAAGAATCATCTTGTTCAAACTCAGGTTCTACTAGCTTGTGTTCTTCACTTTCGGCATTGTCATGGCCGAGTTCATCTTTAACAACAATAGATTGTACCTCCTCTTTCTGCGCAACAACGAACTCTTGCAGTAGAACTACTTCCGTTGGTGGAACAATCTTGCTAGAAGGCTCAATTTGTTGCACCCGATCTTCCTTATTCGAATCCTTACCCAAAATCAATTTCAACATTTGCTGAATGTTATCACTCCTCTGCATATCCTCAAGTTGCTGCTGTTCCTGCTGATCAAACCTAGCTTTGAGCTCGATTTGCTGCTGATCAAACTTAGCATCAAACTTAGCAATCAGCTGTTCAGCTTTGACACATAACTCCCGGGACTGATTGTTAATGGAATACTGAGGTTTGATTGTAACATTTGCGCCAGCTTCCGATCGAGTTCTCTCTCCATCAGCCATATTTGCAAATGAACAGCAACTTCAATCTGGAATCAGTACCTTTGCAGAGTACAATTTCGACATTCGCAGAAATGTAAAACTTATTTCGTAACTCTTCAACAATTGATTGATTTATGAAGTTATACTCGTTCGTTCGCACAAACAATCCCTTGCTATCGGTTCCATGATCGTCAATGATTATAAACCCTAACTGATAAACTTCGAACAGAACTTCGAACAAACCCTAACCTCGAGTGACATCTGACAGGCATGTTTAGTCGAGTAATTAGACTTATACTTCTGAATTAAGCTCGACTCTAACTCAAAATCAAGTCCTTAGAAAACACTCAAGCGATCTCAACGAACGAAACCATATTTCAACACTTTCGCTTCTCCTGTCAGATTTTTGCCTCTGCTAACAGGTTTTCGCCTAAGCAAATCTTGACTCAATAACGTATAATTCTCAAAGATCACCGCAAATTCTGATGAATTCTCACCACTTCTAAGCTTAGCAACACAAATTCAACATAATCCAATGACAACCATGAATCCTCATCGAATTGCAACTTGAAGATCAGCAAAGCATTACCTCAATCTTCAACTTCTGAATTGCAACTTCCGTAATCACCTCCATTCAGATGATTTCTGTTGTTTTGATGATGATCAGGTATAATGTTGATCATATAGCTCAATTTCAACTTCTTCCTCAACCGATCAAATGGATGATCGATCAAGTTAGCTAGGCATCAACTTCAGCAACTGCTACTTACTTCATTACTCCTCTTCTGCAACAAATTACTTGATTGATTCTATTGAATTTCAATCTGAATCAGCTTGATGTTGATTGTATTCAACAAATACTGATCAATTGCACCTTCTCCAATGTACTTTGATCACGTAAATCCCAACCGAAAGCAACTCCCCAGGCCTTGCATTCAATTGATGCAGTACGCGCAAAAACTACTTCAAAAATTCAGATTTGAATTCTGATCACAAAATCTGAATTAAATCAGTTTCAAACCTTTTTTGTTGATTAATTGCAACACAATTAATCAGATTTTATAATTTTTTCGGATATGAGCTTGATTCAGAAGCCAAATCAAGGCTCTGATACCAATTCTTAAGGTTTCGAAGATTAGGTCTTGAACCTTAACCTTGGTTGGGATAGAGAGAGTATGAGATGAGAAAGAATATGGAGTTTAGATGAGGAAGAAGGGAAAAGAGATGAGAAAATAGAGAGAGAAATCAAATGAGATCAATTCACTCATCAAAAGTTATGGATTACATGCTAGGACCTCTTATTTATACTACTTACATAATATGAGCTATTATAATGAATCTAGCCACACAAGGACTAACCAACTTAGGAAAGCATCTAGAAATATCTAGACCTAAAGCCTAACTAACATTTAAATCCTATTTGGCGCCTCAATACTACTTCTAACAGAACCCGAGCCTGACTGCCACTAATCCGGCACATGCTACTGCAGGTTGGTTACAAACAGAGATATCTGCACCTCATAACATCACGCAGGGAATGAAATGACTACTAATTACAACACACACACCTACTAACTACTCTATTACATCTTACAAATATGCCTAATAGCAACATATCAGCACTTATGCAGCAGCACGGCAGCCAACAGCAGCTAACACAACCAACAGCAGCAACTTAGCAGCAGGACCGTAACTCAGCCACCATGATTTCCATGCCTTGGATTCTCGAATCATAACATGAGGCTCCTTGCACACCTGTTTGCTTTACCCAATTTGGCCGTATGTTGATGGCTCAATGCTCCTACGCCCTGTCATCTTGTGATGTAGTGCTACTTGCAGCTTTTTCTCTCTACATGCTTGCCTATGTCATATGTCAGCTCTTTCCCTTAGAGGCATGTTTGCTTTCTGCCTTTTACCCTTGCTGCCATGCTTCCATGCCCCCACACTCTCATGCGTTCCATGCTTTTCATACTTTCATGCTCTCTATGCTCCATGCTCTCATGCTTCTAAAGTTGGGGGTCCTCAGAAATAACATGTCATTAGGGTATCACCCTAAAGGGGTAAGACTGCGTATATCCTACCCCTCCCAGACCCTACTTATGCGGGAGCCCTTAAGGCGCTGGGCCTGTTGTTGTTGTTGTTGTTGCTGTTTTTGTTTGCTTAGTGTGCGTGTGTGGTCACCGTAAATACAAATCAATCAAACATGGAAAAAGGGACTCACAGCGACGTGAGAGCGAGCCTGAATTCTGGATTGCACGTGCTTGACCCCAGCCAATCACCTTCTCGAGGAAAAGGGATGGTGCTTTTGGTGAATCTGACTTTAGTTAGCAATTAATGTGGATTCTACTTATGCTCCAATTAAGGAGACTTCATGTTTTTGTGGATTTTTATGTTATATGTGCAACAGAAAATTAAAGAGACATGGACCTAACTCAAGTGGCAGTTATAGTGACGGAGCTAAGCCCATAGATACCTTTCCTGGTACACTTCAAAGTTAGGAACTGAGGTGGAGACAAATTCAAGAGCACATTAGTCCACTTATAGGCCTAATTCAATCAGAATTTTGGCCTGGCACCCTTAACTTGTAATAACTCGAACGAGTTAGAATTTAACAAGATTTAGATGGAGCAAACTGTATCTGGGTTACTGGATGAGGACCAACGCAATCAAGGTTAAGCCTTGGCCATCAAAGCCCTTAAACCATAACAAAACCTAAATTTTTCTGACTTATTATGCAGTGACGCTAGTGTTAAGACCAATGCAATCAAGGTTAAGCCTTGGCTGTCAAAGCCTCAAACCAACGCCTCAATTCTCAACTCGTCGATTGTGTGAACAGACTAAACAGAGTTCATATCTGAAATGCAAAGAACTGCATTACTTTGAGAAAGCAAATACAAAGATTATCTATGTCATGCTAAGCTGGCTAAGTTACGCTACTTCTAAGTAAAAAGCACAAGTGTGCTATAAAGAAACTTGAGGAGTTTGTATGGTAGTGCCGGACACTTTACAACTAAAATAATATCTCTTATTTATAGAAAACGAAAATAACTGCAGCATCCTATTCGTTCGGCATTTCCTTCCCACATATGTCTCAAAGCTTCTTTGGGGTGCTGAATGGGCATGGAACATGCCCTGGAATTGTGTGCTCGAGCGTCATTCTGGAAGCCCCACGTCCGCATATTTTGTTGGAGTTCCTTCTGGATGCCCCATGTTATGTTGGATATGTTTGAGGCTAACGTATCTAGAATTGCGCTCCAAGTAACTATCTCAAGCTTCAGAACAACTTGTCGTGCAGCCTTCTTGGAAGTCCCTCAAGGTCGAGCCACCTTGTCCCCTTTAACCACCTCGAGTGATTGATACCCTCTAGGGGGTTTTAACTTCTTAGGAAACTTGGTGCAAGACGCCATTGTCTTAACATCTAAAGGCTTAGCATCCCTCGAGGGTGGCATCACGTGATAAGGGCGTGACATTTTACTTCGAAATGATGTCGTCCCAGCTCCCCCGAGTTTCCGGTGTAAATAGTAGGGGATCAAATGTAGACCCATTTATTGAGCCAATATAAACGCACATGTGACTTGATCAGTAAACATTTCGTTGCCAATTTGACGTATGTTTTAATATAGTATGAAATTAACACATATTAAATTATTGAGTGAAAAACATTGACACATTTAAAGTATAAGTATTAAATTAGCACAGTGAATAAAATACATAAATCATGAAGTAAAATTCTATGCATTCAAATATTATCATATTATAAAAATAATAATTTTATATATTTGCTTTATAATTCATATATTTTCATTATATAAATATACACAAATTTATAAACAATTGTAAAATCCTAATTAAAAAGGCACTAAATTGGACGGGGAGGAGATCCTGTGCTGTTGCAGAAAAAAAAAATAATATATATATATATAAATATTAATTATTTATATTGTACAATTTATATTTTTTTTAATTATACGTTAAATTTTAATTTTGTAAAGTGTATTTAATATTACATCATATATACAAAATCCATAAATTATGTACTAGCACCATATAATATTACATATTAATATATAAATTAAATAAGACAAATAATTTAGTTGTCTATTTTAATTTGAAAATTATATATTGTAAATTACTAATTTTTATAAATTTATATTTAAATTAAATATATAAATTAAATATATTTAAAACATATATATGCAATTATGGACACCGATTTTGAATCAAAAATATAATGATGCGAAACAAATGCACAATATTATAATTAAAGAATTGTATTGTTATTTGTGGGTACAACCTCTATAATATGCTTTACAAAGTAAAACTAGCAAAAGTCCTCTAATTCGATCTCAACAATAGTTGAATTTGGTTGATATTTATTGACGATCAAATTTGAACTCTTGACTGACGGCACAATGCTTTATCTCAAATCAAGAACTAAACCCTTGAAGAAATCGGGCACGAACTTGGTATGCTTTGTCGACTTTCTCTTGGATGTGTTGGTGTTGGTGGAATTTGAGAGAAAATGGAGAGAGAGAGTTTCTACTTCGCCTTTCATTCTTTTTTTTTTTTGTGTGTGAACACCCTCTTTCAAAGCAAGGATCCCCTATTTATATGGAAAATGAGCCCTTGTTTTGACCACGGGATTTATAAGATTAGGCTTGAGTTTGCTTTAAAAACTTTACGCACCTTTTTTTTTTATTACCTCAGTTTTGGAATTTGTGGGGTTTGAATTTGACTTGGATGTCATAACTTTTAGGGTCGACTTGGGAATCTTTGGATTTAAGAGTTTGACTTTGGGTTTGACCTGAGACTCATTTGCCCCTTTTAGTTTGACTTTAAAACTATTAGGCTTCGGGTTTAACTTAAAAGTCATTTGGGTTTTTCAATTTGACTTGGAAGTCGTTTTTGGGCTTAAGTTAGACTTGGAAGTCGTTTGGACTCAAGTTTGAATCGGAAATTGTTTAGGGATTTTATTTTAGTTTGACTTTGAAGTCATTTTGGCTTGAGTTTTCCATTTGGAAGATGTTTGGTTTCAGGCTTGATTTGGAAGTTGTTTGGGCTTAAACTTATCTTCAGCCCGATATACAATTCATAAACATGATAAAATTTTCATGGTACAAATTACCCCCACTTTAAGTTAGGACGGGTGCAACCTTAAAGTCATGACTTGAAGTATATTTTATTTTATTTATTTATAATTTTGATGCACCAAATGAAAGTAAGAGGTGATTGGAGATAGATTTTTTTTTTTTTAAAGATAACAATTGCTTATTGAGATAACGATTTTTTATTTGAGATTAATAACATAAAATATATGTATATTTCACATTCATAAGAATTTAATATAAAAAGTTTTTGAATTTTTTAAAAATATTTTTAACATCGGATTAACTTTTTTTTTTTTTTTTGAAATAAATCAAGATAACATTTCTAACTTCCCTAAATTGTCCCCACTTCAAGTCAGGACGGGTGCAACCTAAATGTCATGACTTGAAGTAAATTTTTTTTTCTTTTATATTTTTTTTTGAATTTTCATGTTCCAAATGAAAGGAGTGATTGAAGATAAGAGATATATATATTTTTAGGTAATTTCTTTTTGAGATAATGATTTTTTATTTTAGATTAATAACATAAAATATATCTATATTTAACATTCAAATGAATCAATTAAAAAAAAAATTGAATTTTCTAAAAATATTTTTAACGTCATATTAGCTTATTTTTGAAGAAAATAATTTTTTGTTTTTTTTTAAATCCGAATTTAAAGATTTTTTTTTGAAATAAAACAAAATAACAATTCTAACTTCCTTGCCATTTCTTTTTTTTTTTTTTTTTGAATTTGAAAGTTAAAATTTCAATTCAAAATTCTAAATGGTTAAGATTGTATCTTGAATTTTTTTTTTTTTTTTGAGAGTATCAAGTGGTTTTAGAAGCAAAATTTCAAAGTTTCACTTTTTTTAATTGAATTATTTCACTTTTTTTAATTGAATTAACACTGGTATATGTAGAACAATAGTGCTTTCATGTCAATTTTCTTTAGTTATTTTTGAGTGAGCTTGAGGAAAATAGTTTGGAGAAAATTTATAAAGGAAAGCTGAGAAGAAATTTTAAATATGGTTATTGAGATGTGTATATTTGGAGGAGGAAAAAAAGAGAAAACGTTAGCCATGAGTTTCATTTTGAATTTTTTTTTTTGCCTGAAAAGGGTGGCGTTGAAGGCCGTTGCCGGAACGTCAGCCATGTTGGTGCCAAAGCACCAGCCATGGTGACTTTTAGGATGTCTGATGAAACAACTCTTGAATATAGAAGAGGAGAGAGAAGTGATTTTGTGTATTTTTCTATTTGATATTTCGAATTTGTCATTTAATTTGTTGAATTTTGTGTTGATCATTAAAATTTTGGTTTTAAATTTAAGGGACTTTTGGATTGTTTTTTTTTTTTTTTTTGGTGGTTTTTAAAAACAATTTCTGGATGAAGAACAATAGGTTAGTCCGGAGATGTGACCTTTCTTTTTATTTTTTTTATAAAACACTTTTTGAATCTTTTTTATATTTTTTTCAATGCAATTTTTTAATTCATTTTTTAAGAAAAGAAAAAAAAAATCTAAGTTATTTACGTTTTTGTGATTTTTTTTTTTATTTGCGAAGTTCTTTTAATTTCCTTTTTTTCTTTTTGAAATATTGTCCATTCGAAAATAATTTTTTTCAATTCGAATTTTCATTTTCCTTTTTTTGCGAATTTCCTTTATTTAAATACATTTTTTTTCCAATTAAATTTTTCTTTTTTTTTTTATTTTCTTTTGCGATTTTCCTCTTTCTGGAATTTTTTAAATTCGAATTTTCCTTTTTTTTATTTTTTTTTGCGAATTTCCTTGTTCTGGAAATTTTTTTTCAATTCAAAATTTTGTTCGCAAATTTTTGGTCTTCTGGAAACTTTTTTTCGATTGGAATTTTCTTTTTTTTTTTTGTGAATTTCCTTTTTCTGGAAACTTTTTTTTATTTGAGTTCTCTTTTTATTGAAATTTTTCTTTTTTGCGAATTCCCTTTTTTGAGAAAAAAATGTTTTTTGAGATTTTTTTTTTTTTTTTTTTTTTTTTGAGATGCAAAGGTCGGCTGAGCCATCGCAATTTAAAAAAAATAACTAAATTTATGTAAAATAAGTGAGCTTTACTTACCAACAATTTTCTAATATCTTTGTCAAAGCGCTAAAAGTTAGGACACCAGTTTGAAAAATAGAGCAAAAACATATATTTTTTTTGTGATGACCATTTTTTTAAACCTTTGTTGATGGTGTAAAAATTAAGGTAATAGCAATTTTAAACGAAGTGAAAAATACCCTCGTTTTTGAATTTTTTTTTTTTAGATATCCCACCACGTATCTTGAATTTATTTGGGACCTCCACCATTTGGAAAACCACCATCCTCAGATTCAGTGGCGGATGTTGGAAAAATGATACAAGCTAAACTTAAGTGTTATGGAAAAATATTCTAACCGTACCTATTTACCGGCTGTTCACCATTATTAGTCGTTGAGGGTCATTAAAATTGTGACCGTTGGGAATTAAATGCCAATATAGCCGTTGAAATTTATTACGTCCGTTTATAGCCGTTGGAATTCATTACACTCCGATGACTTAATACTTGGTACCGTTTATAGCCGTTGGAATTTATTGCACCCGTTCTTTTTAATACTTGTTATAGTTGTCTATACTATATATATACCATTAGCTATAACAACCAAACATGAATACTCCCGGTCTCTCTGTCTCTCTCTCTCGGTTTCTCTCTCTCCTAAAATTTGGGCAAAGTTCAAGGCACTCCTACCCGGCAATTAACGAGTGCACGTTAAGGGTCAAACCGTGTAAATCCTGGAGGACGGCCGCCTACGTATCTATTTGCATCGGAGCAGAGGCGAAATCGTCTTTTAGGACAGTGGTATTTCCCACGGCACGGTATCTTTCAATATTTTCTAATCTACTCTCCCTATTTCGGTATTGTTTAATTATCATGTTCATTTATCTGGCTGTGTTTATCCGATGTAAAATTACTGCAATATTTACTGTGTTATATCAAATTTTAACAATATGTTTTGACTGTTTTTCACGGTGGAAGTTTCCTGCATTTCCAGTTTAAGTTTAATGTAATTTTTGCTTGTTATATGTTGTAATTTTCAGTTAATATCAGTGGCATTTTTAGGACTATTTATATCGTATTTTACCTGTTATTTTTGGATAATTACAATGGTATTTTTACGTTGTATTTTACACGTCAGATATTTCCTACAATCTAAAAGACGATTTTTGGAATGACTAATAGCTAGATCTGAAAAAGGATATGTGTTATGCAGTGCATATATAGTCTGCTATTAAAACTGAAAAATATATATGTCACAGATGAACCTCTATATGTACCAATTGTAACCAGCTAGAGGAGAATAAGAATCATAGGCAGTCTTTGAGTCAAAAGTTCTGATGTTATGGGAATTTCATATTTTACCCAAAGTTGGAAAGTTCATTGCGGTATACTAGAAATTAGATTAAATTTTCATTAAAAGAAATAGATGTGACATACCAAAAAGGATATGGGCTGGGAAAAGTGGTTATTTTTGAGTTTTTTGGATATCTCAGTTTCTGAGATAAAAAGTGATAGTTAAATGGGGCACGGCAAAGATGTTCGATGAAATGATTATTAGGAATAAGGTCATTAGGCCTTACGAGAAAAAGAAAATGAAAGCCCATATGGATCTAAGGGTTTAAATACGATTAGGCCAACAATTGGGCTTTTAAGTGTAGAGGAAAAGGAAAAAATGGTAATGAGACAAACTTAATAATAAACCAAAAATTATACATGAAGTTTAAGTATGTGTATGTTTGATGATTTGGATTCCATACACTTTTCCTACTATTCATGTTGTAATTCAGAGGACCTAATTTTCAAGGTCGATGTGAAAAAGATTGGAAGGAAGCAACATAGTGTTTGCATGTATTTATTACTTACATTTTATCAATGGAAGTTAGATCCACATAAACCCTAATATAATCTAGTGAAATGTGAGGGCAGTGCTATGGTATGACGCAAAATTCTTGTGTTACATAAGAACTATTTTTACCACTAAGTAGCATGGATTTCTCACTATTTTTTAACACAACTTTTGATTTCCTTTTTGTGAAAAGAGGTGTTCATGCTTGAGACTAGTGGTTTATGTTGAAGTAATAAAGCTCTAGGTTATCCTAGAGGATGTACCTATTAACCTTAAAAGGCTCCTTATTTAATGGTTAGATAAAATACTATAAAATATTATGATTCTGATTTTCACAACCTTGAATTGTGGGGGCATCTAGCCTATGTAGGTTCTCTTGAATATATTATTGCCCTTGTAGTTCGAATGCATTAATTTTGACAATCGTGCAACTAGTGCATTTGCGATTGAGGAAGGTCCTAAAACCCTTGATGACGTTATGAAGCCATACGTGCACCTATTTCAAGAAGATTTGTTGATAGCCAAAAATCTTCAATTATGATATTAAGAGAGAAATCTTTATGGGAAAATTAGAGGGGTTTTGGGATTCCTAAATAAAATAAAATTTATGTGTTTGAAACTCCTCATGTGGTATGTATCAAATCCTTAGATAGTAGCATCATAATTGATTGTTCCTGGTCATACATAAGCTTGTTTATGGTAGCGGTTTGTGTGTATGAAAAGTCAAGTTGATGAGATGCCCCTCTTTGGAAGAGTATGAATGCTATAAATACTATAAAGCTTTTCTCGAGTTAATATAAGAAACTTATATGAGGCAGATGCGACACCGATGGAAAAACAAAAATAATAAATAAATAATAAATAAATAAAATAAAGGGATAATAGGACTAGTGATATTTTGTGAAAATTCATGAGTGATTTGGTGTGTTAGTCTCCACGATGATGTGTCTCATGTATTTTCCATGGCTATGTTTGAAGTATTGTGAATATGTTGTCACATGTTACTTGAAATGATGAAAAGCATGTTGTATGTTGCCGAATGCACTACTGCCTATTGTTATGGGCTGTAAGATGTTAATGTGCATGCTATTGTGGACACATGTTTCAGTTGTGCAAGCACGGTATGTTATGTACATACTACATATTATGACTGTTAACTGATGAATTTGTTCTTGATATTGCAATTGTTGTCTTTTGGGCAATATACTGTCATTTTAAGTTGTCTTCTTGAATTCCAACTTGTGGCTCGGAAAAACATGATATGTTTGAGTATATGAGGACTGTATGTTGTCTTCAGAGACTTATTATGCCCTTAGGATCATTGTTTCATGTATTCCTTTCTAGTTTTTGGAAAAGGAGTAAGGTGTAGGCCACATGATAACCTTGATTGGTCATAGGCTTGGTATTTAGCTTGTGCCTAGATGCCTTGTTTGATTATTATCATATGTTGTGTGCTCACGTTGGCCGTTTGAATGACATACTATATGACCCTAGTGTTCATTTGATGAGAATAAAAATGTGGCATCACATCACAAGCCAAATATACTAAGGTAATTGATAGTATTATGTTTTTGGTGAATAACAGAACACTCGTCCCTTTATATCATATGTTAGTGGTGGATCTTGTCTACAAACATTGATCCAAATAATGAATATTAAAGTACTCTAATTAAGTTGTTGAAGCACTAGTGAAGTACTATGAATGGGATTTATGTTGTAGTAAACTCCGTGTTGTGTTGGGTGTTTGTTCTCGTTGAGAGACATTCTACTAATTACAATATGTTTCTGACACCCCGCTGAAACCTGTATATTTTAGTTATCCTCTTGACACTTAGTTGGCAGGTAGAAAAATCTAACGGCTTAAGAATGCAGTGTGAGACAATCCATTGTGGGGCGCTGTAAAAGCACCCGAGAGCCTATAAGGTATATTATCAGTTGATAATCTTTTCTGACTATTGTGTTTCTACCGCTGTTTGCTAGTTATAGCTAGCTCATGGAAATTTGTTATGGTGGAAATATTGTTTGTTGATTGTCCAAAGTTGATGTAAATAGCTTAATGATGCTAAGCACTTGGGCTTGAGAGCCTTGCAGAGGCTTGGGTTGCCTTAAGTTGAGTTGTAAAAGGCATCTTGTGAATTATGGTGTTATGAACCTCTTTCTCTTGATATCACCAAAAATTTGGTACAACATTGGTAAGACATGAACTACTCTTAATAGTAATGTCGCATGTACGCTAAGTACGATGAGAATGGGTATATGGTCCTTTGTGACCTAAACTAGTGATAATGTTTCACAATTGTGATGAGATGTGAAAGTGACAATTTGCTGTATATGGTTTTCGTGCCAACTGTATATATGATATACATACTATGTGAGTACTTGGGGTGGAGATGTAATTTTACTAATATGATGTGTGCTCCACTAATGTGTTATACTAACTCTTATTGAAGTTGGCAGGCGATGGAGCTAGTTATTTAACAGCTCATTGCAGGTACCTCAATGTGGGGGTAAGAGCAACTCATGATTGATTTTGGCAGTAGTCAACTCTAAAGTACCGCTTTACTGCAATACAATGTTGAAGTGCCATTGTGGGGGCTTCCAGCTCCATCAGTGTCACTTCACTGTGATAGTCAAGCTACAACTACTGTGGCAAAGAACAGGGTTTATAATGGCAAGAGGAGACACATTCGTCTCAAGCATAAGATCATGAAAAGATCTACTAAAAAGTGGAGTGATATCACTAGACTATGTAAAGTCTGGAAAGAGTCTTGCGGATCCGTTGACAAAAGGCCTTTGTCGTAAAATGATTGTAGAAACATCGAGGGGATGGGACTGAATTCTGTATACGAATAAACTATGATGTATCCAACCTGGGCTTATCAGGTTCAATGTGAAAAGTCATAGTTTCATTCAAGATATGCACTGTGTTTTATGTTGTCCCTCCCTATGGTGTGACAGTGCGGAGACGGGTCCAATGCCGTATGTTGGCGGTGTAAGCACGACTTGCACATGACGGACACTATCTGGAGACGGGTCCAATGCCGTATGTTGGCGGTGTAAGCACGACTTGCACATGACGGACACTGTCTGTATGTAACTAGGAGTAAGGCTGAGTTTTAGCTCTTAATGGACCCATATCCATATGTTTGGTGGTGTGCGGTAACACACACTTGATGAGATCCACCTATATGGGCGTGGGAGTCTGGCCGCTCCCCATGAAGGATTAAGACTTGCCTTCTAGAGCGCCTGTGAACATCTAAGACGAGCGCATGGCCGATTAAACGTGCCAAATCGCTGGAGTTACCAAGATCTGGAGTTTGGTATGTGTCCAAGTGGAAGACTATACAACCCCTTATGAGGTTTAAGACGAAAGTCACCTTGCAAGATGTTGGTCCTAAACTTGGGTTACACTAGGTGACGATTCAAGTCGCGAGACATCAGCACTGAAAAACTGAACTCCCTTTGCCCAATCTATCCTTCTTTGTTCTCTTTCGCTTGTATCATTTGTGGGGGATTGTTGGAAAAATGATACAAGCTAAACTTAAGTGTTATGGAAAAATATTCTAACCGTGCCTATTTACCGGTTGTTCATCATTATTAGTCGTTTAGGGTCATTAAAATTGTGACCGTTGGGAATTAAATGACAATATAGCCGTTCAAATTTATTACGTCCGTTTATAGCTGTTGGAATTCATTACAGCCGATGACTTAATACTTGTTACCGTTTATAGCCGTTGGAATTTATTGCACCCGTTCTTTTTAATACTTGTTATAGTTGTCTATACTATATATACCATTAGCTATAACAACCAAACATGAACACTCTCGGTTTCTCTCTCTCTCTCTCTCTCTCTCTCGGTTTCTCCCTCTCCTAAAATTTGGGCAAAGTTCAAGGCACTCCTACCCGGCAATTAACGAGTGCACGTTAAGGGTCGAACCGTGTAAATCCTGGAGGTCGGCCGCCTACGTATCTGTTTGAACCTGAGCAGAGGCGGAATCGTCTTTTATGATAGTGGTATTTCCCACGGCACGGTATCTTCGGTATTTCCTAATCTACTCTCCCTATTTCGGTATTGTTTAATTGTCATGTTCATTTATCTGGCTGCGTTTATCCGATATAAAATTACTGCAATATTTACTGTGTTATTTCAAATTTTAACAATGCGTTTTGACTATTTTTTGTGGTGGAAGTTTCCTGCATTTCCAGTTTAAGTTTAATGTAATTTTCGCTTGTTATATGTTGTAATTTTCAGTTAATATCAGCGGCATTTTTAGGGCTATTTATATCGTATTTTACCGGTTATTTTTTGGTAATTACAATGGCATATTTACGTTATATTTTACACATCAGATATTTCCTACAGCGGATCTAGGACTTAACGAAGCAGGGTCCATAGTTCTAATAAAAAATAAAACAAATAAAGAAATTAATGTAAAATTATTGTCATAAGTCTTCATAGTTGTTCCCCAGGATCAATAAAATCATTTTACCTTTAATTATGTTAATTTTGTCGTTGATATTTTTTATTTTATCAATTTATTCCTACAATGAGGTCAACCATAAATCAGTAATGAAAATTTTAATGGTCAGGTCATGGTCAGATATTTGGCTTTATATTGGGTCACGGGATGCGTTGTATTTGATCGTTTGTATCTGACATGATTAGGTTCGTTAAAAATTATATCATTGACTTGACTTTAATTTTACCATAGAAATATTGACATATGATGTAAATTATACAAAAGATTAAGCAGAGGAATAAAATTACAACTTTATTTATACAGTAGAAAAAACACATGAACTTTTCGATAGATAATTGTAGAATATGAATTATTTTTGGAGCATTGAACATGAATTTAATGCATTAAATATTTAAAAAAGGAATGTTCTATAAGTTATTAAGTTACAAGAGGTGGAGAATGGTGACAGCTAAAGAAGAAAAAAAGGGGGGGATAAATGTTTGAAAGAACGTTGTACGTGCAAGAGGTTCGATCCCGTGACTTCCACCTAGAAGTAGGGTTTACCAACCATTGGTTGGTTCACTTCTTAACATTCTAACACAAATCTAAATTTTTTGTACTCACAGTGCATAGTTTTTAAAGGTCGGGTGATAAAGCTGCGAGGTCCATACACCCCGGTAGTTATAAAGCAGATCCGCTAGTGTTCAGATTATCTTGCGTGCACATGCCCATACATGGAGATGGAGCAACGCAGATGTTGAATCCTAAAACTGTGCACAAGCCCATGTATAGAGTTGGAGCATCCCGGATAATCACGTCTTGAAATTGACCCTCTTTTTTTAACCTCCATTCGTTTGGTTCACTATTCATCCTCAGATTATCTTGCGTGCACATGCCCATATATAGAGATGGAGCACAGTGGATGTTGCATCCTAAAACTATTCACACGCCCTTGTATGGTGTTGGAGCACCCCCGGATAATTGAATCTTGCAATTGACCCCTTTTTTGTTTTTGCGAATATCTTTTTTGTGAAAAGAACAATTTTGAGATTTTTTTTTTGGAGTTACAAAGGTCGGCTAAGCAACTACAGTCTAAAAAAAAGGACTAAAGTTACCTAAAATAAGTGAGCTTCGTGTTACACACAATATTTTTGAAATCTTTCTCAAAGGGGTAAATGTTAGGACACCAGTTTGAAAAAGAGAGGAAAAGTAATTTTTTTTGACCTTTTTTTTTTTATTTTAAACCTTTATTAGCAGAGTAACACGAGAAAAATACGCCCTTTTTTGAAATTTATTTTTGTTACATGTCTCACCATGCACCATGAATTTGTTTTAAACCTCCACCGTTTGGAAAATCACCATCCTCAAATTATCTTGCGTGCACACGCCCATGCATAGAGATGAAGCACCATGGATGTTGAATCCAAAAACCGTGTACACGCCTTTGTATAGAGTTGGAGCACCCTGGATAATCATATCTTGAAATTTGCCCCTTTTATTGTAACCTCAACCCGTTTGGTGCACCATTCATTCTATGATTATCTTGCATGCACACGCCCATACATGGTGATGGAGCATCATGGATGTTGCATCCTAATACCGTGCACACACCCTTGTATGGAGTTGGAGCACCCTGGATAATCACATTTAGATATTGACCCCTTTTTTTGGTGAAACCACAACCAAGTTCACCATTGATCCTCAGATTATCTTTCATGCACATGCTCATACATGGAGATGGAACACTATGGATGTTGCATCCTAAGACCGTGCACACGCCCTTGTATGGAGTTGGAGCACCTCGAATAATCGTGTCTTAGTATTGGCCCTCTTTCTATTTGAAGCCTCAACTGCTTAATACACTATTCATCCTCGGATTATCTTGTGTGCACATGTCTATACATGGAGATGGAGCATCATGGATGTTGCATCCTAAAACTGTACACACATCCTTGTATGGAGTTGGAGCACCCTG
This sequence comes from Simmondsia chinensis, assembly GCA_018398585.1. NCBI lineage: Eukaryota > Viridiplantae > Streptophyta > Magnoliopsida > Caryophyllales > Simmondsiaceae > Simmondsia > Simmondsia chinensis. Next base: position 10,178,648 of record JAGTTD010000016.1, read on the forward strand.
GATATGGTGTCTTGGTATTGGCCCCTTTTTTTGTTTGAAACCTCAAACATTTGAGAATGAAGTGGAAGTCAATTTTGCATTTAAAAGTGGGACATGGAACCCAATTTAGGCTTCAATTAGACAAAAAAAAGACAAAAAACGAATTTTTTTTTATTTTTTTATTTTGAGTTTGAAAATGAAATTAAAGTCAACTTTGATTGGTGGGACATAAAAGTTGATTTGAATTTGACATAACTGTCATTTTGAATTTGTATATGACGTAAAAGTCTATTTGGATTTGTATATGACATAAAAGTCCTTTTTTTTTAACAACGGGGAAGTCAATTTGAATTTAGGAGTAATGTAGAACTCAATAAGGATTTGGACGTGACATAAATGTCCTTTTTATTTTTTTGAAAATGACATGGAAGCCAATTTGGATTTATGTGTGACGTAGAAGTCCATTTGGGTTCAGGTATGATGTGATTGGATGCAGCTTCAAAGAAATTTTTTTTTTTTTTAAAGCCCTAAGAACATATAGCGGATGATATTGCACAATCGAAAAAATAAATATTAATTTTTTTTTAATATGTGACTGCGTTTAAATACATTATGTATTTCAAGCTGTCAACGTATCTTTAGGGAAGACACTTCCCTTAGGCATCAAGCTATCGCGTAGTTCAAAGTGTGAAAAATATTTTTTTTAAAAGAATTTGGCCGTTCACAATTTATACTCTTGCCAGCTAGGAGTGCTCATTTTTTTACCACCTTAGACTTGGTGGGATGTTTTAGCAGTTTAACCACATACTACGTCATTGGTGGGATCTTTTGGATTTTGGGGGTCCTTTAGGGGTAATAGCATTTCAGAAATTTTCCGTTAATAGGACCCACTTGAACATCATCTGCATCTACTATCATGTATGCTCTGTTAGTGTAGACTTCTTGTACCATGTAGGGTTCATCCCACTTTGGGGTGAACTTGCTCACCGTTTTATGTGTGATGATAATAGGCCGGCGGACTACTAGTACCATGTCTCCCATTTTGAAAGAAAAGGGGCGCACCTTCTTGTGTAATATTCTCGTTAAACAAGCTTGGTAGCATTCTAGCTATTGTTGAGCTTGCAGTCTTTTCTCGTCTAGTGCCTCGAGTTCTACTAGGTGTAATTGAGCATTTTCCTCAATGGTGAGTCCCTCTTGGACAACCATCCTAAAACGGAAGCTCAAACTCTAATGGTAAGATGACCTCAACTCCTTGCGCTAGAGAGTACGGAGTTGCTTGGGTAGGAGTGCGGTGTGTAGTTCAGTATGCCCACAATTCTTCTCCAACTTTCTCATGCCACCCTCTTTTAGCCTTGTCTACAACCTTCTCAAGTAGATTGCAGAGAGTCATATTGGAAGCTTCAGCTTGTCCATTCGCCGCTGTATAGTACATGGCGGACTTGTGTGGGGCGAATTTGAATTTTCGGCATAGTTTAGCCACTAGACAATTGTCAAATGGCTTCCTGTTGTATATAATTATGTACCGTGGGAATCCGAACCTATATATGATGTGAGTGCATATGAAATAAACCACATTCTCCTTTTTCACTTCTCTTAGTGGGACAGCTTCCACCCACTTGGAAAAGTAGTCAGTTGTTACGGGGATGTAAGCTTGGACGATTGAGGACTTTGGAGTAATTGGTCTAACTATGTCGAGACCCCACCCCTCAAAGGGCCATGATGCAATTAATGGGTGCAAAGGATCTGGCGATTAGTGTATAAAATTTGCGTGGAATCGGCAAGCATCACATCTCCTTGCGTAATCCATACAGTCTTGGACCATGGTTGGCCAATAGTGGCCATCCGCTTTAAGCGGTCATGGAGTTTAGGTCCAAACTGATGAGCGACACAAATCCCAGAATGAGCTTCCTCCATTGCTTGGATAACTTCTTCTTTTCCTAGGCAACTTCGAAGGAGACCATGTAAAGCTTGGAGATGCAAGACTCCCTTATGATGGTAGAAATGATCAGCTCAATGGTGAATCTTCATTCCATGGCGGCGTTCACTTGGGAGCTTGCCATGCTCTAAGTAGTCAATTAGTGGTTGACGCTAATATTCTTCTATGACCTCAAAAACCTATACGACGCCAATCTCACCAAAGACATCATCCATGTTTTCTTTACTCTATAATGGGACAACCCATTTGTTGCAAATAGGAACCATCATTAACTCATCTTCCCCTAGTGCCATGGTGGCTGCAAGATTCGCTAGCACGTCGGCCATTCCGTTGGCACTTCTACGCACATGCTCCAGCTTCTTTGCCTCTAACCTGTCCAACAACTTGGCTGCATATTTGTAGTAGGGAATAAGGTCCTCTTTCTTGACCTTGAAGTCACCTAGGGGCTAGTGGATGACCAATTTGGAGTCTCCGTAAATGTCTAAATCCTTTAATCCCATCTCTATTGCCATCTCCAATCCTATGACTAGTGCTTGGTACTTAGCCACATTATTAGAGCACTTTTAAGTGAGTGTAAATGAGTAAGAAAGGACATGTTTCTTAGGAGAGACAAAAACAAACCTTGCCCTTGCACCGTCTGCACGTGCAGTACCATCAAAATATATCTCCCATGGGATACGATTTCAATCAAGAAGGCATCTTCATCTGGCAAGTTGTCATTTAGTTCCAAATGGTCGAGGATAGGATGTTTAGCCAAGAAGTTCACTAGAGCTTGCCCCTTGACAGACTTTTGAGAAACGTAGATGATGTCATGTTGCTTAATCAATACATCCCATTTCGCTAAAACCCCTCAAAGTACTGGCTGAGATAGGATGGATTTAATATGATCAACTTGAGAGATTAACAACATAGTATGAGCTTGCATGCCATGTTTTAGCTTCTGAATGGAAAAAATGAGAGCCAAACACATCTTCTCTATGGGGAAATACTGGAACTCTGCTCCCACTAGAGTCTGACACAAATAATATAAGGCCCTCTGCGTTCCCTCTTTGTTTTCTTGAGTCCACAACACTCCAAGTGCCCGTTCTTGAGCAAATGTATATAGGATAAGCGGCTTTCCTTGAATTGGTGGCCCCAACACAAGCGGGCTTGTTAGATAACTCTTGAGGCTTTCAAAGGCCCTGTTACAAGATTCGTCCCATTTGAAGGGCCCACCTTTCTTCATTAGATGACTCAAGGGTTGGCAACGTTGCCAAGTTGGAAATGAACCTTCTAATGTAGGCCAAATGTCCTTGAAAACTACGGAGCTCGTGCAGGTTCTTAGGTGGTGGCATCTTTTCGATAGCATGAGTCTTAGACTTGTCAATCTTAATGCCACTATGTCAGATAACGAAACCAAGAAACTTTCCCGAGGTGACACTGAATGCACACTGAAGAGGGTTCATCTTAAGACTCACTTTCCTTAACCTTTTGAAGACTGAACGGAGGTCTTGTAGATGATTGCTTCGTCTTCTAGATTTCACTACCAGATCGTTTATATAGCATTCGATGTTCTTGTGCAACATGTCATTAAATATTTTTTGCATTGCATGTTGATAGGTGGCGTAAGTTGGGGTGCTTTACTGCATGTTAATATATGCTTTGATTTCCACCACAAGTTCAAGTCGGAACCGTAGGTTGGGTTGCTTTATTGCTTTGGTACCTTTCCTGATCTTGAGTCGGTGAACGACAGCATTTGGGGTGAAGCTTTGCATCTCCTTATAGGACCAAGTAAATACATCCTTAAAGTCGGCCAAAAGTTTGAAGTACGCCTCCTCTTCTTCTTTGCTTAGCAAAACACTAACATAGATTGGTCAAGGATCCTCAAGGGCGCCTAGGTTCAATTCCCTTAACTAGTCTACTATAGCCTACCCCCCGTCTTCCAGTCCCGCTGGAAGCTCTAGGGCATCTAAAATCTCCTCATCGTTCTCTTCCTTAACCAATGCCACTTCGAAAATGGTTAAATGATTTGATGAGAAAACAAGTGTCTCGTTTGTTTGATCCTCATGCGTGGTGACATCTGACTAGTCTGGTGGCAAGGTTGCTTGTGCTTTAACTTAGAGTTGGCTGCCAGCACCTATCTCAACCATGGCGTATTCATCATTATGCACCCAAGGCTTGACTTCATTTTGGAGGGCGTAGCTTTAACTTCTAGGATGTGAGATTGGTTGCTTTCACCTACATCACTCTCCTTGGTGCTTTGCACTAGAACTCCTTTCTTGGGAAGCCATCTCCTTTTGGCCCGAGCTGCTGACCTGGATTGCCTGTCAGCGCTAATCCTTAACCCATGCTAGGGTTTGGTCTCTAGAGTGCTAGCCTGACATGCTTCGCTGATCTCAGCTTTCTTGGATTGGTACTTCCTTGGCCTTTTCGACTTACGGGATGGTCTGGAAACTGCAAGCCTGTTTAGGGCAGACACTCTAGGCTTTTGGTCACCATTTATTTTTCCCCCAAGTCTGCTAAAACCAGAGGCACATGGCTGGTTTAAGATGCCACAACCATCGTTAGGGGCTTTCCCAAGCCGGCTAAAAGCAAAAATCCTCGAATGGTTTTCAATTTGTTGAGATTCATCTTTGCTCGAAGAGGACTCCAATCTACCAAAAGTTTAGTGATGTTGTGATGATGGCGTAGCTTCCACTCGAACAGACACAGACATCACCGTAGGATTTCCACTGCTTTCATCCACCACTTTAACAGAAATATATTGCGAGAATACTGTCTTCTCCTTACGATGATGGGGTAAATGCCAAGCCAACTCTAGAAGGCTTGACTTGGCCGCCCTGCTCATGGAACTTCCGCTGAGTTTCAGTGAGTCTATGTGCCTTCGCATCAATGACCTTCCTTAAGGACGGAGGGTTGGTGAAGTCATACCCACAACTGGCTATCAACTTATAGGCATTAGGATCAAATCCATGTTCTTTCTGGGTGTTAGGCAATAGTTCCTTCTCTTCAGCGAGTTTTTGAGAAGATGCTACAGAAGCCATCATTGGTAGTCTACTCAATTCGGCTTGGTTTGTATTTGTAAAAGAAAAAAGCATGTTATTCTTTAAATCCCATAAAATAGGTTTTAATGTCAATTTTGGAAGATTGGGAACTTTGCACTCGACAAAGGGTAACTCCCTAGGCTTTCTGCGACATTTTGGGATGTACCGGAGCACTGGTGTTGAGGTGAGGGTTCAGATGCCTCCTTCTCAACCAATATTTTGGAGGTAGTTGGCTCGTTCTCGGTAAGGTGGCAATCCCTTTGTTGAGGTGAGAGTGATAGCACCTGTTTCTTTCCTGACAAGCTCTTACTAATAAAAGCGAAACCTGAAGGCAATACCTCAGATGGAGCCTTCTCGTCATCAGAGAATCATGGATCTGCCAGATGAGTTTCTGCTGCAGTGAAGGGTTTGGTGTCAGCAGTCACAACCCTTTCCCCACCATTTCTGTAATACTTGAAACACTGGTGTAGTGTGGATAGAACTACGCCATTTTCGGGAATCCACAGTGGCCGTAATAGTATATTGTATGATGTTTCCCCGATGGTACGGTCAAGGAAAATTATGCCCATTGCTCTTTGGCATCAAAGGTTAAATCCTTGGATCATCATTTTGGTATTTGCTAATTCCTCCACCATGACCCCCAATTGCTTCATGGTAGACTTAGGCATGATGTTGACTGCAAATCCACCATATATCAAAATTCGGTTAATCCTTTGCTCACAAATATAGCCAGACAGAAATAGGGGCCTATTGTGCGGCCTAGACCCTAGCATTAGATCTTCATTGGTTAAAGCCAAGACGGTGCTATAGGAAGCACAATCCGTCAATCCCTCGGTGATACCTCTATCACCTTGGACTGGTGAGGAATTATCACCAGAACTTCGGATCTTTCCTACCATTTCTACAACTATCTCCTTTTTACAATCTAGATTCCTTTCATCATCATTGATCCTATAACACAAAATCATGATAACAGATACGCTTTCAAAGTATTTCATTTGAAAGAACTCCCCTATAATGATAGGAGTTCACGGCTTTTGTAGCAAAAGGTCAACATGGCTAGCTAGCGGCTGTTGTGCCTTCGCCTTGTTTGTGTTCTTCTTCTTTATGGTGAGGCTTTCTTCTCACCTGTTTTCCTTTGTGGCGCCCTTGAGGAGGTCGTGGTGCCCACTGTTTCTTTGGTTTCCTTCGCATCACCAAAGTCCATCCCTCATCATCGTCTTTAGCTAGCGCAACCTCTTCCTCCTTTTTTATCAAGGGCTCCGACGCACTTGACAATTTTATGACCGTAGGCTCTAACCCTCCAAATTGAATTGTTTGGAAATGCGCTGCTTTAACATGCTGTTGGGTCATTTGCAACTTCCATAGTACAGGCACTGGATCCATGAAACCTCCAAATGCCATAGTAGCCAAATTTATTTGAGCCACATCATCAGCATTAAGGAAGATTTTTCCTTCGCCCACCAACCTTAGGATATGCTCTTCGATGTAATGCATTGCTCCAGCGGGTGGCTGACAACTCGATGATACCTCCAATACTTTGGATCTTCGGCGCGGCTGGCCTCTTCTGGGCACTTTGAGTCGGGCAATTCAACGAGTTTCTTTGCTAGTAAATCATCAAGCATGCCGTGAAGATCTGAGTCTAGAAAAGGATACACATTCTGCTGAAGCTCCTTCAGCGTTAGACACTTCTTTCCACTTTCCATAAATGAACTTGGTTTTTGCCTGTCGTACTCTTTGGGCTTCGGCTTTCTAGATATTTTGACTGGAGCAACGATTATGACCAAAGACTCCTTTGTCTTTGCTTTGGTTGGATTCTCTCCTTTTGAAGGCTGTTTTGGACCCTTGTTTCCAAAAAGAGATGTGAATTTAGAGCCATGCTTGGCGAGGTTACTCTCCATCTCATGGGCGTCCAACACTGGCGAATTGAAAGTTTTGAGCTTCATTGGAAACAAGATGTGGGACAACTCTGGTCTCATGCCCTGGATGCACATTTCGATAGTAGGATAGACGCTCTTGGCAATCTAGACTCTTAGCGTGCCAACAATGAATGTAGTCTATGGATGGTTCATCGTCCCATTGTCCTATATTTGATAGTTCTTGCATCGTGACGGTACATCGTGCACTGTAGAACCTATTCAAGAATTCATACTCCATTTCTTGGCAGCTGTTGATATACTATGGTTCCAGATCAATATACCAGTCGAAAGCAGTTCCTTTGAGTGAACGTACAAATTGCCTGACAAGGAGGTTGCTGTCAGTGTCGGCGTTGTTGCTCTTCTCCGTGAAGTGGGCGATATGCTGCCTCGGGTTACCCTTGTCGTCAAACTGTTGTAATTTTTGAGGTTGGTTGCAAGCTAGCATTTTAGGGCTGTCAATCCTCCTGGAGTAAGGTTTTTGCTAGTGTTGGTTGCTGGAAGAACTGCCTCCGATTTGCACCATAATCGCGTTGGCTATCAGATCCTTGATTTGGTGGACAGATAGGGCGGTCAAAGGGACTGATTCTTGGCTAGAAGCATGCTCGCTAGTGACATTGGCCCTTAGAGACTTCACTGATTCAATCTCTTAGTCAGAATTAGACTCAGATTCTTCTTGCGTCTTCTTGCCAGTTCGTACGGCACTCCAGCGCTCTAGTTTGTTGCTTAATGCCATAATTTCTTGGCTTTGTTCATTCAGTTGGGTGTCTTTCTTGGTGATAACCCTGACAAGGTTTTCCACTGTAGCTGCAGATTAGCTACTTGCTTATCCATAGGCATGATGCTGGTCATCATAACTGGCATGTCAGTGGAGCCAAAAAGCATGACGGGTTGTCCTGAAGAAATCTCTTTCCTTAGCGACAATGGCGACAAGCTAGTGTTTGAGATTTCATCTGCTGAATCTACAACCACCTTGGAAGTATTTTCTAATGAAGCAAGAAGTTCTCCCACTTCAGATGTTTCCATTGTCAGGAAGCCATGAGAAACAATCATTTAACTCGTGGGATTTGCCATCCTCATGAGCATATCAATGGCTTTCACCTTGCGCCTGGTGGTTGTGCCAGAGAAAAGAAGACTAGGACTGGAGTCAGCGCTCATGGGGTTAGAAGGGCCAGAATTGGACTTGTTGAAGTAGTGATTTGCTTTCTTCTTTGGTGCTATTGTAACAAAGAACATGATGTTTGTTTTATTTTTTAATAAAAATGGAAAAAGAAATGAGAGGTAGAGAAATGTCCCACCGAGTGTGCCAAATTTGTGGACACCAATTTCGAAAAAAAATTTTAATGACGTGAAACAAATGCACAAAATTACAATTAAAGAATTTATTGATATTTGTGGATACAATCTCTATAATATGCTTTACAAAGTAAAACAAAAATAAGTCCTCTGATTTGATCTCCACAGTAGTTGAACTTGGTTGATATTTGTTGACGATCAAACTTGAACTTGACTGAGTCATGATGCTTTATCTTAAATCAAGAACCGAACCATTGAAAAAATCGAGCACGAACTTGGTGTGCTTTATCGACATCATCTTGGGTGACTTGATGTTAATGGAATTTGAGAGAAAATGGAGAGAGAGAGACTTTCTACTTCTCCTTTCCTTCACTTTTTTTTTTTTTTTTTTTTAATGTGTGAACCCTCTCTTTCAAAGTAAGGGTCCCCTATTTATAGAGAAAAGGGCCCCTCATTTTCACCACGGGATTTACTTCATAAAACCAAGCTCTAGTTTCCTTTAAAAACTTTATGAGCCTTTCTTTTTTTTTTTTAATGTCAGGCTTGAAATTTGTGGGGTTTGACTTTGACTTGGAAGTCATCATTTTTAGGTTTGACTTGGACATCTTTGGATTTAAGAGTTTGACTTTGGGTTTGACTTGAGAGTCATTCGCCCCTTTTTGGTTTGACTTTAAAGCTACTAGGGCTTCAAGTTTAACTTAGAAGTCATTTGTGCTTTTCGATTTGACTTAGAAATTGTTTTTGGGCTTAAATTTGACTTGGAAGTCATTTGGGCTCAGGTTTGATTCCTGAAATCATTTAGAGATTTTATTTTAGTTTGACTTAGAAGTCACTTTGGGCTTGAGTTTTCCATTTGGAAGATGTTTGGGTTCGGGTTTGACTTGGAATTCATTTGGGCTTAAACTTTTCTTTGGTCCAATAGAAAGTTCATAAACATGACAAAATTTTCATGCTTATAGTATTTATAAAAAAAAAATCAAATATCATATAAAAGAGGAACTGCTCCAGTGCTATTTTTTCGCCAACAGCACTAGATCTCCTCCCAATTGGGCGACTATGGCCAGCATTTTTCTCTTTATTTTGTACTCAATCCAAGTACATTGTAATTTTAAGGGTCTAAATACAAAATATATATGGAACGGAATTACTCAATTATGGAAAAGTAATCATTTAAAGAAAATTGCGTTATGTCTGTAAATTAATTTCTCCATTGAAACATGTTAGGTTTTTAGATCTTTACGTCTTGATAATGCCTCTAACCTAAGATTTGATCTAATATTACAAATGACGATAGAAAAATAAATCAACAATAACAGCGATCTACACAAGATTTACGTGGTTTAGCCCTAAATGGCTTACACCAATGTTCTCCCTGTGACTAGAGAGGACTACTTATATTATTACAAAATTGAAATTAATTACAGATTATAGACCATATCACAACCTAGGCTATGAATACAGGCTCTTTCCATCTCAAAACGTCTAAAGATTGAAACCTAGAGAAAAGTATAGAAAGTTATACCAGAAATAACAAGGAACCACCATTGTCTTTCGTCCAAGGAGAGCTTGAATTGGCCACCATTGATTCACGCCACAATGGAATCACTTAGGGAAGGAGAAGAGGCACTAAAGAAACCCTATAAAACTTTTAGAGGAAATTTTGGGGAAAAATCATGAATTGTCTACAGTTCCTGGGAAATTGCCTCAATTTATAGGAAAGTCTCATTCCGTGTGCAACGAAACGTGGGACAATCCTAGCCCTCCTTTTCATTTTAATGAACAGTTTAGATAGACAAAAAGCAAACACAAAATGGGAGTCTCAGACATGGACGCATTACAAAATCTTTGACCTAGATTTTAATCAGCGGGGCTTTGGGAAGGCTTCCAGAGGAAGCTTCAGGCAACAGAAGGGAGACAGGGCAACGCAAAATCCGAAGCGGGTATGGCAAAGGGCAAGGGAGAGATGGTAATTGTCGAAATGGTGAAAAAAAATAACCATTTTTGAACTACAAACGCCCACATACTTCCATTTATTTACGATTCGTTCCACTTCCAGGATTAACAAATGATACGCAGCGTTTTGGTCCCTTGTTCACCTAGGTTCATTGTTTTGGTCTTTAAATTAATTTCATAGTTAGTACATATAGGAACCAAGTATCAACAATTCTCCACCTAGTTGCTATATAGGCTAACAACTGGGCTCACTCTAGTAATAAAGAGGATAGAACATAATCCTTCTATCCACCTGTATCTCAAAAGCTCTAAACTAAGCTGATGTACTTCACCAACTTAATTAGAGGAACAACATTAGTCCCCATATCCATAGGGTTAGTTCTATTGAAATTTTCAGCAGGTCTATAGTCTCATTTCAAGCTGTTCTTTTACAAAGTGTCTCCTAATAGCCACATGTTTTGCCCTTTCATGGTACACAAGGTTTTTGCTTAGTGCTACGGCTAATTGACTATTAGTGTATATAATAGGTATACATAAGCCCAATCTACGTTCAGCCCATAGTCCACTTAGCCATATTCCTTTCTTGATAGCATGTGTCAGCGTTAAGAACCAAGCGTCAATCATTGACAGTACTATCACTGACTGAAGCCTAGATCTCTAGCTAACAGCCCCGCCATTCAAAGTGAAGATATAAGAGCTAGAAGATTTTCTCTTATCTAGTTCTCCACTGTAATTACTATTTGTGTACCCTAACAATTTAAGGTCTATTTCTTTTCTCCAAAAGATTAACCCTAAACTGACAGTACCCTTAATATACCTAAGTAGCCATTTTACCTCATTCTAGTGTTCCTTTCCTGGGTTAGATATAAACCTAGACAAGACACTAATAGGGTAAGCTAGGTCTGGTCTTGTACAGGTCATTGCATACATAATAGAACCTATGGCATTTGCATAAGGTATTTTGGTCATTTAAGTTAATTCTTGGTCAATTTTGGGAATTTAATTTGCTGAAAATTTACAGTGTGGAGCTATGGGAACCTTGACTTGTTTTGAATCAATCTTGTTGAACCTTTTAATTACCTTTTCCAAATAGGTTTTTTGAGATAAATGAACTGTTTCTAAATCCCCGCATCTACTTATTTGCATTCTTAAAATCTTGCTAACATTTCCCAAATCTTTCATATCCAAATTTGTTTTAAGAAGATCTTTCAACTTGTTAATCTTAGTCATGCTTTTACAGGCCAGAAGCATATCCTCAACATATGCGAGCAGATAAATCACAAAGTCATTCTCAACATTCTTCACATAGAAACACACATCATGAATTGAAAGGGTGGAGCCATTTTTGGTCATAAAATGTTAAAAACAACAATATCACTGCCTAGGGGGACTGCTTTAAAACTTATGGGGACTTCTTTAACCTGCCGACTTGGTTTTTGTTTCCAGGTTCTACAAAACCCTCAGGTTGGGCCATGTATATTTCCTCTTCTAATTCCCCATGCAGAAAGGCTGCGGTTACATCCATTTGTTCTAGGTTCAAATCATGTTTTGCTGTTAAGGACACCAGGACTCTAATTGTTGTGTGCTTAACAACTTGTGAGAATGTTCCTTATAGTCTATTCCCTCTCTTTGGGTATATTCTTTTGCTCCCAGTTTAGCCTTATACCTAGGTTTCTCTAGCGGTGTGCTTGGCTATTTAACCTTAAAGATCCACTTTGATCCAACTAGCATTTTACCCAAAGGTTTAGATCCTAATGTACAGGTCTAATTCTTTCAAAGTGATTCCATTTCAACCATCATAACAATCAACCAATATGTTGAATGTTAGCTATTGACAGGTTCCTTAAACGTCAATGATTGTGATTTTGCGTACTCTAATGTAGTATATAGGGCATATGCAATATAGTCTGCATATCCCAGCCTATTAGGTTGCCTAATATCTCTCCTAACTCTTTCCCTAGCCAACTAGTAGTTGTCTAGGCTGTTGTCAACAATAATATTTTCATTTTCATCAATGCTCCTACCAGCACTAAGATGTTTATGGTTAGGTTCTATGCGTTCATTTTTAGTGTTGGTTGCTGTTTCTATCTCTGGTTCTGGCCTTCTTTGATATATAGGGTCAAGTGGGTCCTTTTCAAATTCATATCTTCCTATGTCAAACTTTCAATTTTTAAGGACTTGGTCATTACTAAATTCTTTAGTTAAGTAAGGCATTTCAGTTTCATTAAGTAGCATCCCTATTTAATATGACCTTGGTTTTATTTCCATCTTTAATCCCTATTGTATTGCCTTTATCACCATCAAGGTAACCTTGGAATACTCCTTTAACTGGCCTGGGTTCAAGTTTTCCCACTAATTGATGGCATAGTTAGCACAGCCAAAAACACAAAGGGTAGAGCAGTCAGCAGGTTTACCTAACCTTATTTCCTTTAGAGACCTAAAATTTATTCCAGTTAAGGATGTTTTATTGATTAGATAACATGTAGTTTTGGCACCCTCATCCCAGAAGTGTTTACCCATACTTAATACAAACAACATACACCTTACCCTAACTAGTAAAGTCTGGTTCATTCATTCAGCTACCCTATTTTGCTCTGGAGTCCCCCTAATAGTGTTATGTCATTTTATACTATTTTTAGCACACGTTTCACCAAAATCCAAGTTTATGTGTTCTAGTCCATTATCAATTCTTAAAGCTTTAGTTTTTCGTTTAGTTTGGTTTTCTATTAAGTTTTTCCATCTCATAAATGTGGGAAAATAGTTGTCCTTATTTTTCATCAGAAACACCCAAACTTTGAATGAAAAATCATCGACAATAGATAAGAAATACGAAGCTCCACCCAATGTAGTGACTGTAGATGGTCCCCATAGATCAAAATGAACATATTCTAAAGGACAAGTGGTGACATGCTTTCCAGATATAAATGCCAGTGTATGATGTTTACCAAATATGCATAATTCTCAAAAATCCAACTTATTAACAGTATCAACACATAGAAATTCATGTTTAAAAAATTCATTTAAACCTCTAAAATATGCCCAAACCGTTTACGCCAAAAGCTGGTCGGGTCTAGTTTAGTCATAACATGTGATTCTCCTGAAATGATTTGTCCTTTCAAAACATACAACCCATTTTTAACTTGACCTTTTTAGACAACTTAAGAACCCTTCATAATCTTAAGTTCTCCATTAATAGACCTAAAGGACAATCCTCTAAGGTCAAGCTGACCTAAAGAGATCAAGTGTTAAGTTCGAGATTAAATCTTGAACTTAACCTAAGAAATTAAGAGAATTTAGGATGAGAAAGGAGGGAAGGGGCTGAGAAAAATAGAGAGAATTAGATGAGAAGAGAAGTTTAATCACAAAGGATTAATTGATATGTTTTTTTTTTTTTTTGATGATTATTACAAGCTAAAACCAGCTATTTAAAGAGAAAAAAAACAATAGACATCAACTAGCAGTTCTCCCGCGAAAAGCAAACCTTGAGCTTAACCGACTAACTAACTTAGGCGCCAAAACAATCAACTACCCGCCTAATTAATTTGAATTACAACTCGATAGACATAACAATCCCCTCCCCTTAGAAATTTCTTGTCCTCAAGAATTAAAAGAGGGAAATTGGCTCAACAAGAAGCGTTTATCTTCCCAGGTGGTGAAAGACCTGTCCAGATTACACCAACTTACACGAACTTGCTGACTGTCAGGAGCATTGGGGCTGGTCTGCTGAATTTCTTCCACTGCTGCAGGTTGTAGGATCAAGGAACCATTGGAACCCACCTTTGGAGGAGCTGGAGAAGCTCTTTGTCCACACTTAACCTGTTTCTTAAGAAGTGAAACATGAAAAACAGGGTGAATGTATGAATCGGTTGGAAGCTTGAGCTTGTAAGCCACCTTGCCAATTCTTTCCAAAATCTTGTAAGGACCAAAGAACCGTGCACAAAGCTTGACATTCTTCCTTACCGCTGCTGTAGATTGTCTATAGGGTTGAAGTTTCAAATATACCATATCACCTACTTCAAAATTTCTGTCTACTCTCTTGTGGTCTGAGTACCACTTCATCCGGGCCTGAGCATGACTGAGGTTCTGCTTTAAGAGCTGCATAAGATGTTTCCTTTGCTGTAGCAGTTCAGTCACTTCAACCACTTGTGCCTCCACTCCTTGCAACAACATTGGGTTGGGAGGATCATAACCATATAATGCCTTGAAAGGTGTTGTGCCCAAAGAGGTATGGAAATGAGTATTATACCAATGTTCCGCTAATGACAGCCACCTACTCCACACCTTAGGATGGCTAAATACCATAACTCTAAGGTATTTTTCAATGCATTGGTTGACCCTTTCAGTCCGACCATCGGTTTGGGGATGGTAAGATGAGCTAAGGGCCAAGGTAGTACCCAAAACACCAAACAACTCCTTCCAAAAATGACTTGTAAAGAGCTTGTCCCTATCTGAGGTTATGGAATGAGGCAAGCCATGAAGATTGTAGATGTTATCAAGGAACACATGAGCCAATTTCTCTGTAGTCACGGGTCGAGCCAAGGCAAAAAAAAGACCAGATTTGGTGAACCGATCTACTACCACCGAGATCACTTCTTTCCCCTCTGATTTGGGCAAGCCTTCAATGAAGTCCATGCTTATGTGCTGCCATATACCCTCTAGAATAGGTCAAGGTTAGAGAAGACCTTGGTATCGATGATCACCAAGCTTGGTTTGTTGACAAACCTCACAGCTTCGCACAAAATTTGACACTTCCCTTTTCATACCGGGCCAATTGAAGGAAATCTTCTGTCTTTGATACGTGCCTTCAATGCCTGAATGACCACCCCATGAAGAATCATGAGCAGCACTGATAACCTGATGTCTCAAACTAGTAGAGATGCCAATGTAAAGCTTCCCTTTGATTCTGATAATTCCTTGGGTAACAGATAATTCTGCACCAGAACCCAGGTTGGTCACCTTACTCACACTAGCAGCTGCAATACATTCTTATGCAAAAGTATCATTCTCGTAGGACTACTGTACTTCTTCCATCCAAGCAGGAGAAATCACAGAAATAGCCCTGAGAGAGGCCTGCTCAAGGTCCTCAAACCTGCGTGAAAGTGCATCTGCTACTATGTTTTCCTTGCCTTTCTTGTACTCGATATCATAATCAAGCCCAAGCATCTTCATCAACCCTTTTCTCTGT
Organism: Simmondsia chinensis; assembly: GCA_018398585.1. Classification (NCBI taxonomy): domain Eukaryota; kingdom Viridiplantae; phylum Streptophyta; class Magnoliopsida; order Caryophyllales; family Simmondsiaceae; genus Simmondsia; species Simmondsia chinensis. The sequence goes on from JAGTTD010000016.1 coordinate 10,193,936, forward strand.
AATCTTGTGACAATTTTCTGCTCTAACAAGTGCTTGAGACTCTGGTGATCAATCTTGATGATAAAATGATGCCCGTCCAAGTAATGCTTCAATTTTTCCACCGTAAGCAAAATTGCAAGATACAATTTTTCATATGTGGAGAGAGCTTGATCTTTTGCACTCAAGGCCTGGCTAAGATAAGCTATGGGCCATCCTCCTTGTGACAACACTGCCCCAACACCATTTCCACACGCATCAGTTTCTAACACAAAGCTTGAAGTGAAGTTGGGCATTGCCAAAACACGTACACTGCACATTGCTGTTTTAAGAGCTTCAAAGGCATTTTGAGCTTCCTCCGACCATCTGAACGCTTCTTTCTTTAACAAATTAGTAAGTGGCTTGGCTATAGATCCATAACCTGCTACAAACTTGCGGTAATACCCTGTTAACCCCAAAAAACCCCTTAGTTGCTTTAAGGTCACCGGGACAGGCCAATTAATCATGGCTTGGACCTTTGATGGGTCAGTGGAAACCCCATCACAAGAGATTACATGACCAAGGTATTCCAAGTGAGTTTGAGCAAAAGAACATTTGGCTAACTAAGCATACAACTTATGCTCACGCATGACCATGAATACTTCTCTCAAGTGCTTCAAATGCTCCTCGAATGTTGAACTGTAAACCAAGATGTCGTCAAAGAAGACCAATACAAATTTCCTAAGAAATTGCTTGAAGACATCATTCATAAGAGCTTGGAATGTAGCCGGTGCATTTGTCAAGCCAAAAGGCATGACTACAAACTCAAAGTGACCATGGTGAGTCTGGAAGGCTGTCTTGTGCACATCTTGCTCATTCACTCTAATTTGATGATAGCCTTGCCATAAGTCCAGCTTGGAAAAGACATGGGCTCCATACAATTCATCTAACAAATCATCTATAACTGGTATAGGGAACTTATCCTTAACCGTCATAGCATTAAGCTGTCTATAATCAACACACATGCGAGCCGTGCCATCTTTCTTCTTGACAAGAATAACCGAGGAAGAAAAAGGGCTGTGGCTAGGCTGTATGAAGTTGGTTTTGAGCAGATCATCAACTTGTTTTTCAATTTCTGTCTTCTGAGCATGGGGATATCGATAAGGCCTAAGCCTCACCGGTTCTGCATCACCTTTGAGGGGGATAACATGATCTAAACTCCTCTTAGGAGGTAGAGATTAAGGTACTTCGAACAAATCTTCAAACTCAGTAACCAGAACCTACACGTCCGGTTCTGTAATGCTTATTAATTCAGTACGGGCTATAGCAAATAGCTAACCTACCCATTGAAACGAGCATTTCTTAATTCCTTTCTTCATCCTGCTCCCTTTCATGACCTGCAAGTGTGCCTGTTCTGCTATGCCTTGCAAAGTCACCTTAATTCCTTGTATCTCAAAGGAAACTGTGAGGTTAGCAAAATCAAATAACACCGGGCTGTAAGTTCTAATCCAATCGACCCCAAGCACCATATCACACCCTCCCAAAGGAAGGATTCTAAAGTCATAACTGAACTTTCGATCCTGCATTACCCAACTGAACCCACGGCATTTGTTTTGAGTGATAACTGATTTTCCATCTGCTACGGTGACAGCGAGGGGGTGAGTTTTAATCACCTCATGGCCCACCTTCTTAACCACTTTAGGATCAACAAAACTATGGGTGCTACCACTATCAATGAGGATGATGATAGACTTTTTACCTTCCATTCCTCTGATTCGGATCGTGCTGTGGGCACCATTTCCTGTCAAGACTTTCATTGATATTTCCACAGCTGCATCATCTATGCTTTCCTCGATGTTCAGATCAGATTCAGCTCCATCAGCCTCAATTTCCTCATCATCAGACTATTCTCCAGCACTAATCCCTTCAGCAGACATGAGAAATTTGAGATTACACCTGTGGCCAAACTGATAAGGTTGGTTGCAATGGTAACACAACCTCTGCTGCTGCTTATCATCAGATCTGTTGAACTGGGTTCTGGCTGAGCCTTGTTGTTGCTTGGAGCTGCTACTGCGAGGTCTGGCAGCCTCACTTGGAGACAAAATTGTTGATTCATAAAGCTTGGCTTTGGCATAAGCCATAGACAATGTTGTAGGATCAACGGCTTTAACCAAGTTTTTCACTCTTGGTTTCAATCCACTTATAAAAGCTGAAACATAATAAGACTCAAATGCTTGAATTTCAGTTATAATGCTGGCCCATAGATTCTCAAATCTGGACATATAATCCCTCACAGATGTCTCTTACTTCACCTTATTAAATTCATCCACAATATCACTATCATCTTCATCACTATACCGATCACACAACTCCCTCGCAAATTCAATCCATGTGAGGGATGGATTTCTCTTCATCAAACTATAAAACCATACCTCATGATCACCAAGAAGGTAAACAGCAGCGATTTGTACCTTCTATGAATCATCAATATGGTAGAAGTGAAAGTAACGTTCGCACCTCCTTAGCCAAGAATGAGGTTGCTTCCCATCAAATGCATCAATCTGCACTCGAGGCTGTCTGTGGCCATTGCTTCTGCTGTTGGTTACCTCTTCATTACTGCCCGAGCGTGGTTGATGCCAATCATCAGGTAGTCTATCAAAATGATCCACATTCAATCCCCTCGGCCTATGTGTATCATCAATTTCAGTGGATCGCACACCAGGTCCAGCATTCCAGTTGGGAGGTCGAGAAATCACATGCTCATTGCGACCCTGCCTCTCAGGGTTTTGATCAGGAACTCTCATATCAACACCAGAATTAACCACAGAAACAGGCGCATTCTGTCTTACATCATCCTGAGGTCTGATCGGTTGATTTGTTTGTAAGGCACTTGCTGGAAACAATGGATTTGGAACAACGGGAGGAATGGGCCTCATAACTTGCTCTCTAATCTCCGTGAACTTTTCTTCCAACAGCTGTCTTTGTTGATCGAATCTCTGATTGAATATTTCCTCCAATTCTTGTGATTGTCGCGAGACTTGATCAGCAATTTTAGCTTCTACCTGCTGAAGCCGCTGATCGACCCTCACCTCAATCTGCTGAGGTAAGGATTTAGTAAGAACTTGCTTGATTTGAGCAAGCTTTGTCTCAAACTTACTGTCTATTTGAGCATTTGTCACCCAATCTCGTCCTGCTGCATCACTTCCTCCAACAGCCTCAGCGTAGGATGACTTAGCAGCTGCTCTTGCAGATGCCGATCTAGTGGTAACACCCCCGATCAATGGAATTTCATTTGTATCCATTAATTTGAAAGCCGAATGAAGCTCTGATACCAATTGTTAAGTTCGAGATTAAATCTTGAACTTAACCTAAGAAATTAAGAGAATTTGGGATGAGAAAGAGGGGAAGGGGATGAGAAAAATAGAGAGAATAAGATGAAAAGAGAAGTTTAATCACAAAGGATTAATTGATATTTCATTTTTTTTTTTTTTATGATTATTACAAGCTAAAACCAGCTATTTAAAGAGCAAAATAACAATAGACATCAACTAGCAATTCTCCCGCCAAAAGCAAACCTGCAGCTTAACCGACTAACTAACTTAGGCGCCAAAACAATCAACTACCCACCTAATTAATTTGAATTACAACTCGATAGACATAACATCAAGTTTCGATGCAAGCTAGGCACATGTCTTACATTTTCAAGCAAATAAACAATCGCATTACTCAGTTTTATTTTGACAGAACCTATTCCAACAAATTGACAACCTCAATTATCTCCTAGCAATACCTTCCCCCAGTTATAGGTCTGTAGTCAACAAAACTGATTCAGTTTAAGTTCATGCGAAAGCTACTACTTGAATGTAATACCCATTCATGTTCAATATCATCAGATCAAACATATAACACACTGGCATGAAAAACATCATCACACTCAACATTAACATTATTCAAACCAGATGAAACTAGTAGAACTTCATCATGATCAGCATCAAAAGAAGCCATATTGTTAGCTAAAACTTGGAACTTATTCTTTTCAGGATAGTTTCTCTTCATGTGACCTAACTTATTGCATTCATAACACTTTATCTTTGACATATCCCTCCTACCTTTAGAGGTTCAAAAATGTTTGCTTTTGGACTGCTTCCTATTGCTATTATTCTCTCTTTTACTAATTTTAGTTCTCACATCTAGCCTTTCTCCACTAATGTTGCTATTTTGGTATTTTTCTTCTCTTTTAAGTTCAACTATCTTACACCTAAGGGCCTGGGTAACCCATGCTAAAGTCAGCTTCTGTCCACCATATCTTAAAATGTCCCTAAAAGCCCTAAGGTATTTAGGTAAGGCACACAATAGTATCGCAGCTTGCACTTCGTCATCCAAGGTTACATTAACAATTTTTAAATCTTGGAGTATATAGGTAAACTCATCTAAGGAATCCTCTAGAGATTTATTCTCTTCCATCCTATAACTAAAGAATTTTTCCATAAATAGCCCATTAGATAGTGATTCAGTTTTATAGATTTCTTCTAGTTTTTCCCATATTTTAACAACTGTAGTTTTACCAGTAACAAGAGAAAACACATTATTATCAAGACATAACACAATCGAACCAAAAGCATGGTGCTCAATTTCTACCTTATCCTTCTTAGTCAGTGAGAGGGCCGTTTCTCCAGGGGCAGAAGCGTAGTCCCTACTCCTTACGACATCAGCAAGGTTCTGGTCTTAACTTTCCGTAAAGCAAAATCATTCTTCCAGACAAACTTCTCAATATCGAACTTAGCTACCATTTTTCAAGAACCTTTCCTAACCAATAGCTCGGATACCACTTGTTAGGTTTTTAGATCTTTAAATCGTTCTTGATAATGACTCTAACCTAGATTTGAAATGAGATTACAGCCGATGATAGAAGAATAAATCAACGATAACAGCGATCAACACAAGATTTACGCTGTTCAGCCCTAAATGGCATACATCGATAATCCCCCTACCACTAGAGAGGCGTACTTATATTATTATACAACTGAAATTAATTACAAATTATAGACTATATCACAACCTAGGCTATGAATATAGACTCTTTCCATCTTAAAGCTTCTAAGATTGAAACCTAGAGAAAAGTACAAAAAGTTATACCAGATACAATGAGGAACTGCCGTTGTTGGTCATCCAAGGAAAGCTTGAATTGGCCACCATTGATTCACGCCACAACGGAATCACTCGGGGAAGGATAAGAGGCACTGAAGAAACCTTAGAAAACTTTCAGAGGAAATTTTGGGGAAAAATGACGAATTGTCTACAGTGCCTAAGATACTGCCTCTATTTATAGGAAAGTCTCATTCCGTGTGCAACCAAACGTGGAAAATCCTGGCGCTCCTTTTCATTTTAATGAACGTTTATGATAGACTCAAAACAAACACAAAACGGGAGTCTCAGATGTGAATGCGTGGCAAAATCTCTGCCCTTGATTAAAATTAGTTGAGCATCTGGGAAAGCTTCTAGAGGAAGCTTCGGGAAATAGAAGGGGACAAGGGATCGCGAAATCTGGAGCGGGCATGTCAAATGATACGGGTAAAACGTTAATTGTCCAAATGATGCCCAAAAAAAGGGACTTTTTTTGCAAATTGACCCAATTTTCAAAAATTTTTAGAAAAGTGGCCTACATCGAAAAATATTTAGAAAAATGGCCCTATTTACTTTAGCAAGATGGGTGCACGACATACGGAACGTCATGCAACACACGGCCACGATATTCAGGGTGGCACTTATCGGCTGGTTTATTTAAATTAAAAAAAAATTAAAAAATATCACCGGGGGCACTTATTGGCTGGTTTAGAGTTTAGAGTTTTACCTCTTTAAAATTAAAAAAATAATAAAATTTCTTTTTAATTTAAATTATTTTAATTTTTAAAATAAAAATATCCAGGGGGCACTTATCGGCTGGTTTATTTGCTTAGGTTCAATCACATACTATTGACCTTTTACTATTTGCCTATTATGTGCCTTGTACTATTTGATGTGTCCGTGCTTATTCTTTGTGCTTTTGCTTATGCTTTCAGGATGCCTGCTCCCATAACAATACGATATTCAGGGTGGAGGTCATTGGAAACAGCCTCTCTTCCACCCGGGCGGGGGAAGGCTGCGTACATCCACCCTCTCCAAACCCCGCTTTCGCAGGAGCCTTTGTCACTGGGACTGTTGTTGTTGTTAAATTATTTTAATTCTTAAATTTATAATTTAAATCACTAAATATGTATAAATTTTAAATTAAAAGATATATGTATATTATTATTTGAACTATTAATAAGGAAGATATAAAGGAGGAACACATTTAAATGAGGAGATGGTGATATGTATATTATTATTTAAATTATTTCATACAAAAACTATGGTATTATAATACTAATAACAAGGAGGATATAAATAAGAGACATATTAAAATGAAGGACACAATCACTAACTCTAACTTAACAGTTTTTTGTACGCAGCCTTCCCCCTTCCGGGTGGAAGAGAGGCTGTTTCCGAGGACCCCTACCCTGAATATCGTGTCGTTGTGGGAGCAGGTATCCTGAAAGTATAAGAAAAAGCACAAAGAGTAAGCACGGGCACATCAAATAGTACAAGGCACATAATAGACAAATAGTACAAGGTCAATAGTATGTGATTAAACCTAAGCAAATAAACCAGTCGATAAGTGCTTCCAGGATATTTTTATTTTAAAAATTAAAATAATTTAAATTAAAAAGAAAATTTATTTTTTTTTTAATTTTAAAGAGGTAAAACTCTATTAAAAAAAATTTGGGTACCATTGCACGACGTTCTGTACGTCTTGCACCCATCTTACTACAGTAAGTAGGGTTCTTTTTCTAAATATTTTTCAAAGGAGGCCATTTTTCTAAAATTTTTTAAAAATTGGGCCAATTTGAAAAAAAAGTCAAAAAAAGGGAAGACAAAAAAAAAAAAACCCATTTCTGAACTACAAAAGCCCCTAGACTTCCATTTAATTACGAAGCGTGCCACTGCCAGGATTAACAAATGATATGCAGCATTTTGGTCCCTTGTTCACCTAGATTCATCGTTTTGGTCTTTAATTAATTTTATAATCAGTATATATAGGAAGTAAATCACAACAAAATATTCTGTAGTCAAATTAAAAAAAAGAGTAAATTGCAAAAAATCTCATAATGCTTTGTTTCAATAACAAAAAACTCCGCTTACAAATAAAATTATTCACTTAACCCATCACTTTAAAAAATCACTTTACCCCAAATTAATTTTTTATGATCATTTTGCACCTCAAAATTGATGTGCTTAAGTGTTTTATTTCACTTTTAAAAGGGGGTTTTATGTTTTAGGAAAACAATTATGAGTTTTTTTGATTTTAGAATAAAATAAGGGGATTCCTTGTTCTAAATAAAATAATTATTTTAATAAATTGTAGTAGTAATATTATAATTTTAGAAAATAAAAAAGTACTGTTTGAAATTTCAATAAAAAATATCAGACTATGGAATAAACATGTTTCTTTAAAATAAGTTCAAAATTAAATTCGTAAATTTAAACTGAAAAAAGTACGAACTTAAAAAAATTTGACAATGAATTTTGGAAATATAAATTTTTTGTTAAAAGTTTGAAAACTATGATATTATTTTTTAAATTTTGTTTTGCAAACTCTTACAAAATGTTTATATCCATATTTCATTTTAATATTTTTAATTTCATATACTTTTTAAAATTTTAAATTTATTAAAATAATTTTAAAAAGTTTTATTAAAAAAATTTAGACTTTATTTTATAATGTTTTGTATGAAATTTTTAAAAAATATTTTATTATCTTCTATTTGAAATATCATTACTATAATAAATTAAAATAACTATTTTTTGAAAATATAAAAAAACCACGTTATATTTTTTCTCTAAAGTATAAAAATGCATATATTTTCCCTAAAATCTGTATATTTTACATAAAATAGAAAATCCCAAATTTTAATTTCCTAAATTTTTACCAAAGTTAAAAAAAATATAATTATTTTTCAAGAAAATTATTTTTTCATAATTTGTTTTCAAATTTTTGAACTTCGTAAATTTTATTAATTTTATTATTCTAATTTTGAAATTGTTTAAACAATATTATATTAATCTTTTTTTTGTGATTTTCATTTTCTTAACATACAATTTCATTATTATAATTAATTAGATAATTTTTTTTAGGTAACTATGGAATAACTCCGTTTTTAGTTAAAAACACAAAAACCCCTAATTTTCTTGTAAAAACATTAAAATCCCCTTTTAAAAGTAAAATCACACAATTACCAGCACTTTTGAGGGGGTAAAATAGTCGTAAAAAAGTTGATTTGCATAAAATGATGGGATTTTTAAATGTTACTATTATTTGAATTGGTACCCTGAAAAATCTGATTAGTTAGTTTGAGTATTAAATAAATGAGATTATTTTATTTATTTAATGTCTAATTATATTTTACGAATCAAATATGCATGTGATTGTTTTCTAAAACATTCCATGAGATCGGTGTAGTGCAAGATGACTTGTCCTATTTGGTTCAAATGGTCAATGAGATTCAGCCACATATTGACTTAAATTAACTAAGTGATATGTTGTAAAAATATATGTTCATAGTCGGTGATAAGTTTGGACAACTTGTCTAAAAAGATTATAATATGATACTTTAGATGGCTTATCTTGATTATATGGATAGGAATCCAAAAGTATTATGTTGGTATTGTCAATATGATTGGAACATTGAGTAGGACCACCTGTATTAGTTGTTTCTTTACTGCTATCAGAAATAAATAATTCTGTAAGATGATAACTATAAATCCAAGAAACAGTCTGAATTCGTGCATGGATTATTTGTTGCTTTGATGTGCCAAAAGGATTAGTCACATCACATTTACTTAAATCTTACGTGCATGACGTGGAGAAGGAATAGTTGTTTAATGGGCAATCTATAGTCTCTAGCGAGAAAAAGATGTCCCCTTAGTTGATTCGCAAGCATACTAACAAATTCTCGAATCTTTGGCCAAAGTATTACATATGTTTGACATTAATATTTAATACGAAAATTGTTTCTATATTATTGAATTGTTCGAGAAGGGCGAGTCGGGAACTACGGCTAAAGATGTGAGAAAACTAACGATAGTAGTTAAAGTTACTTTTGCTCCCGGACATCTAATCGAGGGATTGATTGTCGTAATAAAATTTATTTTGGAATTTTTTGAGTGAATATATTCAATTATAGAGTGCAGTAAAACTTATTTAGTGGAATTAAGTTTTAATAAATGATAATCAATTGTTATCATAAGATGATAATAAGATTTTGACACATTTGAAGCTAGAGTTAGATTGTCCCTAAGGTCCCTTCACAAGCCCCAACTTAAGTATCATTTGAAAATGTTTTGATGCTTACTTAGTGTTTATGCTTAGCAAGTGCACGAAGTCGTATCAAGTAACACTAAGTGAGTAGAGTATCCTTCCCACAATGATTGTTATTGAATAAGTACCAAAATTAGTAGTTTCAGTACTATTTAAAAACAAAAATTTGTAGTTTTGATTATGTAATAAACAAAAGAAAAAGAACTAAAGATGTTACAGATATATATTTTTTTAAGGTTTTCTTATTTAATTAGGTTCAAGGCAACTGATTTCACGTAGTTGCATTAATATGCCTTTCTATTCTAGGTATTCAAGTTGTTATTACATGTTGATGGTCAAAAACCCTAATTTACTAAATATTCTCTCCCGAGCAACATTTAGCATGCCATTTTACATACTAACTCATTGATCTCTTGCATGAATTTAAATAAGAAAAAAGTTTTGAAGATCTATGGTTATCACTTAAGACCACACAAATCGTGTTAATCTATCTCTAGTATTGGCTTAATTTGTTGTGTTTATCATGTTGTCATTTATCATAAATCTCCTCTCAAACTCATTATGAATCATTATAGGCTTCTAATGGTGATCAAGCATTCAAAACTCATGATAAACAATGTTAAACACTTCAACAATGCAACAAACAAAACATTGAATATGTCGAATTAGAAAAGAGCGCAATTTAAAACTTAGCCTACATTGTAGCCTTGGAAAAGCAAAATTAGTTCATGGCAAACACAATATAATACAAAACTATGACAAAATCCATGAACTTAAAGGAGAAAAGGATACAAAAGAACTAGAAAATAAGAAATCACAAACCGAACTTATTTTTTTCTCCTCCATCTTCTTCCCTACGAATTTCTACTTTGTATTGGTCCCCCTTTTTTTTTTTTTTTTTTTTTTTGTTTTTCTGAATGAATGGTACAAAACACTTCTGAAACCTTTCTATTTATAGCACATAAAGTTTGGATTACTTAAAAAAAAAAATATAGCAAGCTTAAAGCTTAGTGCACCAACACACTGCCATTACCACCTAGTTTCTGCAAGTTGCTAATTTGCAACTGATTTCTTCAATTTTGTTAAGCTTTGGCCACCCAAAATCAGTATTTGCATAAATTTGAACATGCTCTTGAAGTGTAAAAGAAGTTCTTTTACTTGATTTGTCCAGTTTGCCACCTAAATTTGCAAGTTGAAGTGACTTGTGCAAGCTTATTGTTCATTCTTTGCATTTTATTGTTCTTGCTGTTTTTCTTCAGTTTTTTAGCTTTGCACCACCCAAATTCAGAGTTTAAATCAACTTGGACATGTTAATGTATTGTTTAATCCATCCTTGCTCATGGTTTGTTCATTTTGCCACCCCATTTTGCAATTTGAATTGAATTGTGCATGTTCTTGCTGTTCTTGTTGTAGCTGTGTGTTTTGATGTGTTTTACCCAACTTTTTTCTTTTCTTTGATGTATCTTGCATTCACTTGTTGATGATAAAACCTAGCAAGATTTAGCACAAAATGAGTATTTTTGCAAGAAAATAGCAATAGGATTGAAAAAGAGCAAAAGCGAGCAATTGCAATAAAAGTTTAATGTAAAATGGTTTGAAAATAAATCAAAATGGCATGAATAATTATATACTAAATCAGACTTATCAAAATACCCTCAAAGTTAAATCTTGCTCATCCTCGAGCAAGCCTAAACATTAAAGCGCAAGATCTCATGTTTTTTGAGAATTTATCACAATTCAAAGCAAGACTACTTCTAAAAGAAAAGAATAACTTAGATTCAAAGTTTTAAGTTTCTAAAGGTAAAACAATCTTTCCAAGGAAAAACCTATCAATCACCTAAGTAGCCGAATTCAAAAGTTGGTTAAGCAAATTGAGTTTATCCGTTCTTTTTAATCTCAAGACATTTATACAGAATGGATGACAAAAATCATGCCATTCACAACAAGACTTCTCGAGTATGCCCAAAACTAAGAGTTATTAACAAAATTTTCTCTTTTCTTCTTTTTTTTTTCTTGTTTTTTATTTACTTATGAGCAACTAATCTGCCGTAGTCAACCCAGCCTATGAGTATTTCTCCAGCGAGAATCAAACTCCTAACCCTTGGGCAATGACTGCATGGGTAAGAGAAGCCACCACCGGGATGCCCTGCATGAGCATATCTTCAGCCAGAATCAAACCCCTACCCCTGGGCGATTACCACATGGGTAAGAGAAGCCACCACTGAGACACCCGTATGATAAGCAGCACATATCTTAAAATTTTTACATGGGATAGCGGTGCTTAGAGATACTTCCCTCAATTTTTTTTTCATATTTTTCTTTAGACTTAGGGATAACTCTTCAAAGTCTATTATGCAAATGATAATCTTGATGGATTCCATTCTTCTTTTAATAAGAAAGAAAGGTAAAACAGCCATGCTAACTAGTGAGCTCAAATACCACAGTTTCATCAAGATAGTGCCTTAGAACAGATCATGGTTTTAGAACATAAAAGCAATTGAAAATCTTAGGTTATTCAAATGTAATTAAAGTAAACAAGCTAAAAAGAGTATAAAATTTTCCTAAAAAGCATGATGGTGAGATTTCCAATTTTTTTTTTTTTTTTTTTTTGGTTTTAATATCCAGAAAAATTTAAAAGACTACTGAATTAAACTGTAGAAAATGGAAAATCTTTTTGTTGGCCGACATAATCTACATCCCCATACAAAGGCTCCAAACTTTAGGAGGCACTCAAGCCGACTCTAAAAGATAAAGTAAGACTAGACGGGAAATTGTTTTTGAAAAGTTTTGTTCAAAATTTGAAACAAATTTGAAAAAATGACTCTCCCTCCCCCAACTTAAAGTTTAACATTGTCCTTAATGTTAAAAGAAATACAAGGATCAAAGCAGTATGTGAGAGATACTTCCTAGGTTTGAGGATTGCTTTTTGATGGTGAATGTTGATATCATGCTGCCCCCAAAACTGTTTTCAAAAAACTCGTAGAACAAAATGTACAAAAGCTTAAGAAAACAATTAAAGGAAATTGAACGAAAAGAAGTAAGATAGTAAACTTGGATTGCCTCCCAAGAAACGCTTAAGTTATAATCGTTAGCTTGACTTTTTGACGATGATCTATCCCGTGTCTTAAAGAAGAATGGAGTTTCCTCCATCCACCCTCAATGACCATTTTCTTCCATGGATCTTCCTTGTACCCTTCTTTATACGACCACCTCCACCTTCTCCAATAATGGGGTCCTTGAGCCTGATGTACCACAAGTTGAATTTTCTTTTTTTGATCTTTTCTGCATTTTTTCACTGAGTCATCCTTGGCTCCAAAAGCCTCTGACTTCGTTAGATAAGCTTCGCACTCTATTTCGATCATTGGTGGTGGTGGGTCGCTCAAGATAGGTTTAGTCATTGGTAGTGATGGGTCAATCAAGGGGGTTATGTCACATTACGGTGGTTCTTCTAATGTGTTCTCATCCCTCAATGTTGTGGCATTAATTTTTTTCCCCTAGGTCAGTGACAGTATTGCTAGGCAGGGAATCTTTGGACCTCTCAGAAAGTTTCTCTAATGTAGTCCCTACTTGAGTTTCTAAATTTTGGATGGAGGCTGCTTGGTTTCTAAAGTTAGCCTTGGTTTCTTGAAAAACCTGCATGAACTCCCTAAATGTTTCTCCTAAGTCATATTTCTTTTCTTGAGATGGATAAGTGGATGACCGAGGTGCTTCGTGATGGTTCCAAGAAAAGTTAGAGGGGTTCATCCATCCTGGACTGTAGATGTTAAAGTAAGAGTTGTGCTGGGCTGCTTGATAATTTAACATGCAGTTATACTAACCCAATGAGGAAAAACTGTTACCCACTTGGAATTCCACACTAGCATAGTTACCTGTACAAAATTCACATCTAGGACTACGAACAAATTTTATATTATCTAGTTGTTTTTGAATTTGTGAGAGTTCAGCAGATAATGCATTTATTTCATGAATTTCAAGTGGTCTTCTTGGTACAATTTGGTATTGAGGTCTCATATAGTTGTTGTATGCCATCACCTCTAGTAAAAATGTGTTAGATTTTTAGAAAAGACAAAAAAACTTAAAGTTAAAAGAAAGGTAAAAATAATGAGAAAGAACCAAAATACTATAGTATAATACAAAGCTTAAATAAACAAAAATTTAAAAGTGTTAAAAAGTTAAAAGAAAGATCAAACTAATTAGAAAACTTAAAATGCAACAATCTAAGGCAAAAACCTAACAAAAACAAAATTTTAACAAAAACCAAAGATACATAAAACTAATGTTTGGAAAAACATAAAAAAAAAAAAAAAAATTTAACTTTCAAAATTTTAATCAAAGTTAGCTTATAAGTAAAAGAAAGATGAAAATGATGATAAAACATAAGAAAAACAACAAAATACAATAAACTTAATAAGAACTTATTAAAAACAAAATTTTAGAGAGGGGGTGATATACAAAAAATAAAAAATTTACAAATAATATCAAGTGGGTGAAATAAATGAAAGAAAAGAACCTTCTTCTTCAAACATTAACAAAATTTACAAGTTTTAACAAACACTTCAAATTAGTGCCAAAACTAGTTGGTATCGATATCTCTCAAATAAGAACAATCCTCGGCAACGGCACCAAAAACTTGATGCTTACTTGGTGTTTATGCTTAGCTAGTGCACTAAGTCATATCAAGGAGTACAGAGTGAGTAGATTATCATTCCCACGAGGATTTTTATTGAATGAGTTCCGAATTTGTAGTTTCAGCACTATTTGAAAATAGAAATTTGTAGCTTTATGTTATGTAATAAACAAAAGAAAAGGAACTAAAGAGGTTACTAACATATATATTTTTTCAGGTTTTCTAATTGAGTTAGGTCCAAGGCATCCGATTTCACCTAGTTTCATTAATACGCCTTTCTATTCTCGGTATTCAAGTTGTCATTACATGTTAATGGTCAAAAACCCTTGATGGTCAAAAACCCTAATCTGCCAAATATTCTCTCTCGAGCAACATTAAGCATGCTCTTTTACATATTAACTCATCAATTTATTGCATGAATTTAAATAAGAAAAGAGTTTTGAAGATCCATGGTTTTCACTTAAGACCACACAAATCGCGTTAATCTATCTCTAGCATTCGCTCAATTTGTGGTGTTTATCACTTTAGCATTCATCATAAATCTCATCTCGGACTCATTATAAATTATTATAAGCTTTGAATGGTGATCAAGAATTCAAAACTCATGAAGAACAATAATAAACACTTCAACAACGCAATAAACAAAACATTGAATACATCGAATTAGAAAAGAGCGTAATTTACAGCTTAGGCTACATCGCAGACTTGGAAAAGAAAAATTAGTTCATGGTAAATATAATATAATACAAAACTAAGACAAAATCCATGAACTTAAAGGGAAAAAAGGATAGAAAAGAACTAGAAGATAAGAAATTAGTAACCAAACTTCTTCTTTTCTCCTCCTTCATCTTCCCTAAAAATGTCTACATAATTCTCTACTTTGTAATTTTTTTTTGAATGAATGAATGATGAAAAACACTTCCCAAACCTAGAGTATATAAGGTTGGGATTACCTAAACTAAAAAAAAAAATAGCAAACTTAAAGCTTATTGCACCAACACACTGCCATTTCCGCCCAGTTTCTGCAAGTTGCTAAGTTGCTTCTAATTTCTTCAACTTTCTTCAGTTTTGACCACCCAAAATTAGTATTTACATAAATTTGAACATGCTATTGAAGTGGACAAGAAGTTATATCATTTGATATTTCCATTTTGCCACCCAAATTTGCAAGTCGAAGTGAATTGTACAAGTTTATTGTTCATTCTTTGCATTTTGCTATTCTTGCTATTTTTCATTAGTCTTTTAGCTTTGCACCACCCTAATTTAGAGTTTACATCAACTTGGACATGTTAGTGTATTATTTAATCCATCCTTGCTCTTGATTTTGTTATGATTTTTCTTGTTATATATAGGTAAATAAAAAATATGGAGTTAAGTTGAATTTTGGTTGAGATGTATTTTTTCAGAAAAATAACCACCAAACCTATTTATAAAATCAATTCATTATATATATATATATATATGTATATAGAAATATCATTAACATATATAACAAGGTAAATACAATAATAATATTAAAAAAATAGATAAAAAAATACTAAATAATATAATAATATTTTATTTATAATTAATTTAATTTTTTAATGTTTTCATTAAATAAATAAAAAATTAAATTAAAAGATAAATATTATATTAATATTAATATACCACTAAAAATTATAGTAAATAATATATAATATTAACACGTAGATAGTTTTTTTTAATAGATAATAGAATATCTAATTTTATAGAATTCTAATTAAGAATAGAGACTAAATAGAGTTATATATTTCTAAATTCTATGTATCAATTGAACTAATGACTATTCATGATTCCATAATTGAATCAATTGCATATTAGTTCAAAATTTGAGGAATGCTATGGAAAAACTTCGTTTGAAACGATGTGGTAGAAAGCAACATGCGACTTGAAGGACATGATCCGTTGTGGATTCTTATATCCATCATTTTTGAACAAGTGCCCTTGGCTCAACATCATTTGTTCTGTTCCACTAGAACCCATTTTTGTTGGGTTGTAATGTAAATAGTACATGACGAAGCTCGAGTAGAAAGTATTGATTCATTTCTTAAGGGGCAAGGATCTAGGGTTAGTATCAGTTAATAAGTTGGAACTACTTCGTAAGTATATCTTTGACAGAGAAATCAAAAGGATCCAATTCGAGCAAGTTTCAAACTCAAAAGGAAATTTTGTTCGAATTGAGAAAAGCTTTTCGATAAAAAGTGTATTGTGCGGGAATCAACTGTTCGTATGATTCTTTGATAGAAAGAAATCACAAAAAAGGTATGTTGCTGCCATTTTGTTGAAATGAAAGGATTAAAGATCAACAAAGTAATGTCTAAACCCAATGATTAAAAGCATAGAGAAAGGATTCTGTAAATTCTATAACAAAGAAAAGCAAATTTACTTGTCACAACAACTGGATCACAGTATGAAGAATTCCAATAAATTTTAAATGAGACAAAAATGGGTTATAGACCACTCAATAAATGAAATGCCAAAGGATTCCCTTTTGAGCTATTTGAAAATTAGTTATTCAACTTGAGTTATGAGTTACAAATGATTTTTTCAGGAACTGTAAAAAGAAAAAAAGACTTAATTTCTAGTCTAATTGATTTGATGATTTTATGGACCTATTTTCCATTAAAATTTTATCTATATAGGTAGATAACTTCGAATCATTTTTTTCTTGAGCCATACGAGGAGAAAACTTCCTATACGTTTCTAGAGGGGGATTTTCTCATCTAATCTATCCTAATGAGCCGTCTATCGAATCGTTGCAATTGATGTTCAGTCTAGAAGAGAAGGAAGAGATCTTTGGAAAGTTGGGTTTTATGATCCAATAAAAAATAATACTTATTTCAATGTTCCCGCCATTCTATATTTCCTCGAAAAGGGCGCTCAACCTCAAAGAACTGTTTATGATATTTTAAAGAGGGTAGCGATTTTTAAGAAATTTTGACTTAATCATCAATTAATGAAATAAAAAAAAGAGAATCAAGTTTGCTTATTCGACGCATATTTATTGATTGAATAAGCCCGATATTTTTCCTACTTCTCTTTTTCCTTACATCTATGCCTTTTTTTATCCATTTAGATTATTTATGTAGTGCCAATCCAACACAAGTTTTTTTCTTTTTCAATTTAATTCATATTGACAAGAGTATATTGAACAAATATAATTCAATCATAAATTTGAATAAAATTAAAAATAAAGTATCTATTTTTTTCTTTTCTGTGTCCAATACATAGGTTTGGTTTTATACTCTATTTTTTATTTTATTCCAATTTATGATTGAATTTGCTGTTATACTCTATTTTCATGATTGTCTCGTTTAATTACTAGGAGGCCTACTAGTTTATTATTTGTTGCAATCTACTACTAGATTAAATATCAAATATGTAATTGTTTGATCCCTCTAATTTATGGAGCAACTAAGATTTAATGATTTGCTGCGTCAGAAATTATTAGATCTCGGGAAGAATGCTGGACTAAATTAAATGCAACCGCTTGTGCTTGTGTTGTTTAGCTTCATAGATCTCTCTAATTCTTAAGACTGCTACTAGATTAAACCTTTAGCGCTTGTCTTGGGTTGTTTAGTAGTTAGGATTAATTAGATCGCTTGTTTTCTAATTAGCTGCGACTAAGGTGATATAGGAAAATAATTCCAACGGTGAATATTCAAGGTGTGAATTGATATATACTGGCATCGATGATCAGTTGCAAAATTCCGATGGTGGATGTTGACTTTGACTAAGGTTTGTTCTTTTGATTGATTTCAATACTTCAATTTGAATTGTTCCTCAATTGTTTTCGTCTAACTCAAACCACCCCCCCCCCCCCCCCCCCCCCCCCCCCCCCCCCAAATCCTTGTTCACATAGCATAAAACTAGGCTAGATACTCTCTGTGGGAACGATCCTTGCTCGCACCACTACATGTATTTTTAGGAGTATAGGTTTTATATTTGGTTGCCTGCGACAGCACACCAAATTTTGGCGCCGTTGCTGGGGAGGTTTTCTAGTTGAATTTTTTTTTATGCTCTTTGTGATCCTTATTTCTTGAAATTTCCCAAAAAAAAAATTAAATTTTTTTTTTTAATTGTTGTGTTTTAGCGTAGAATTTTGATTTATTACTCTAGATTTTTCCTGATTTGTCTTTTATGGTTTATTAAGAGTTTCCTTGTTTTTTTTTATTTTTTATTTTTTTTTGTCTTTTATTTATTACCCTAGAAAATTTTTTTTTTTTTTTTGTGACTGTGACTCAATCTTCTAATCAAGGTGATTTGCAATATGATCTAGAAATAGAAAGAACCCTGCGCAAGTTAAGGAGGGAAGCTCGGAGAAATTCTGAGGAGAACGATCTAGCTCTTGATTCCCTATTTGCTAGCGATTCTGATTTAGAAGAGAGGGAAGTCATCAAACTTTGAAAGAGCTTGCCGCCCCTGATTTGAATCAACAACCCTTATGCATAACATTTCCTACTTTAGATGCTAATACTACTTTTGAATTAAAATCTGGTCTAATACATCTCTTGCCACTTTTCATGGCCTTGCAGGTGAAGATCCTCACAAGCATCTGAATGAGCTACATGTGGTATGTATGAGTATGAAACCCACGGGGGTGACTGAAGAGCAAATTAAATTAAGAGCTCTTGCGTTTTCTTTGAAGGATTCAGCTAAGGATTGGCTCTATTATCTACCCTCTGGGAGTATTACTACATGGAACGAGATGAAGAGGTTGTTTTTCGAGAAATATTTCCCAGTTTCAAGGGCGGCTAACATTCGAAAAGAAATTTGTGGTGTAAGGCCGCACAACGGAGAATCCCTACACGAATATTGGGAATGTTTCAAGAAATTATATGCAAGCTGCCCTCATCATCGAAGTAGTGAGTAGCTACTTATCCAGTATTTCTATGAGGGCCTTCTACCCATTGATAGGAGCACGATTGATGCCTCTAGTGGAGGAGCTTTGGTGGATAAAATTCCCGAGGCGGCAAGAAACTTGATTGCAAATATGGCGGCCAATTCTCAACAATTTGGCACTGGGCTTGACCCTCCATCAAAGCATGTTAATGAGGTAAATATTTCCCCCCTTGAACAACAAATTGCGAGTCTAACTTCTCTTGTTCATCAAATGGCCATAGTTAATATGCAAACGGCAAAGGCTTGTGGGATTTGTTCGGTAGTAGGGCATCCAACCGATATGTTCCCAACTCTTCAAGAGGAGCCCATCGTACAAGTGAATGCGGCGGGTGGTTTTCCTGGACAACCGCAAAGGAAGTATGATCCCTATTCGAGTACGTATAACCCGGGACGGAGGGATCACCCCAATCTTAGCTATGGGAATCCACAAGTAAATCAGCCTGTGACTCAAAACTGCCCAAATTTCCAGCAGTATAACCAGCCATACCCCCCTAGACAACAACCGGGCCAAAATTCTAATTCTGGTATGTCTTTAGAAGATATTGTTAAGTCTCTTACCACTAATACTTTGCAATTTCAACAGGAGACAAAACAATTTCAACAAGAGGCGAGGGCCAGTATTCAAAGTTTGGACATTCAGGTGGGCCAAATGGAAATCGCAATTAGTCGGCTGGAGGCGCAAAGTTTGGGGAAATTACCCTCTCATACGGTAGTAAATCCAAGAGAAAATACAAGTGCAATCATTTTGAGAAGTAGTAAAGAGGTTGAGATTCCAGTAAAGGCATCCCCTACATCGTCGAAGCATGAAAAGGAGAAAAACGGCGTTGCAGATAGAAACATTCCAAATGACGATGACGCACCTAAGTGTAAATTTTGGCCTCTTTCTGATTATAAACCAGTACCTCCTTATCCTCGAGCATTAGTAGAATCTAGAAAAGATGAGCAAAATAAAGATTTGTATGAGACTTTTAGTAGATGCGAGGTAAATATTCAACTTTTATATGCCATTAAACAAGTACCTCATTATGCTAAATTCCTGAAAGAATTGTGTACAGTTAAGAGGAAACAGAAACTTAAAGGATGTGAGAAGGTGAGAGTAGGGGAGAATGTTTTTGCAGTTATTCAAAGAAAACTCTTTGCAAAGTGCAAAGATCCAGGTATGTTGACTATCCCTTATACGATAGGTAACACTAGATTTGAGAAGGCCCTGTTAGATTTAGCAGCTTGTATCAATGTCATGCCATATTCTATATATGCTTCTTTGAAACTTGGACCTTTGAATAAAACTGGTGTTGTAATTCAATTGGCTGATAGATCTAATGCCTATCCTAAGGGTGTAATTGAGGATGTTCTGGTGCAAGTTAATAATTTAGTTTTCCCTGCCGATATCTATGTGCTTGATATGGAGAATGGTGACCAAACTACTCCTATTTTGTTAGGAAGACCATTCTTAAAGACATCAAAGACTAAGATAGATGTTCATTCACACTCACCGTGGAATTTGATGGTGAAATTGTTAAGTTTAATATTTATGATGCCATGAAATATCCTGGTGATGATAATCCTATTTATTCTATTCATGTAATTGATTGTTTAGCATGGGAAATTTTTGAATGATTTACTGATTTGCAGGAAACTGTTGCAGCGTTGAATGATTTACCGAAGTTACAGCAGCCAGGTAACGTTCCTTATATTACGTTACCAATTTCTAACGAGAAACCTTTACCCTTTGTTTTGCAGGCCCCTATTCCATATTTGAAGCCTCTCCCCAGTCACCTCAAGCACGTGTTCCTTAGAGAAGGAAGAACGTTACCAGTGATCGTCTCCAGTAAACTTAGTGCACCGCAAGAAGAAAAGCTTATGCAGGTCCTTATGGAGCATAAGACGGCTATTGGTTGGACAATTGCGGATATTAAAGGAATTAGCCCATCTACATGCATGCATTGTATTCTACTTGAAGAGGGAGCAAAACCGTCCCATCAACCACAAAGAAGATTGAACCCGCCTATGATGGATGTAGTAAAGAAGGAGATCCTCAAACTTCTTGAAGTTGGAGTGATTTATCCTATTTCGGATAGCTATTGGGTTAGCCCGGTTCAAGTGGTTCCTAAAAAGACTGGAATAACTGTCGTGAAAAATCAGAATGATGAGTTAGTTCCTACCCGTGTTCAGAATGGGT